>JAOTON010000141.1:0-136669 GCA_034440635.1 Lepas anatifera
CACTGATGGCTGGAACTCCTCTTTCTAAATAAAGATGTGCTTGTACAATGTTTGTCTGAAAGAGAATGCTTACTAAAAGTGACGCTTGCCTACCTGAACTTCCCAGGTTCCAAGGCTCATGGCAGCTGCCACACAGGGACTCGCTTTACAATGATGACTAAATGTATTATTTGTCCCGTCGTTGAGATGATTCGGCCGTGGGTCAGATTAAAAGTCGTTCTTTCTCTGCACGGGCAAAATAAATGGTCCCAAGTCGAATTTAGGCAAGAACGTGACCAACGACAATAAAGCCCTGTTTCAACAATTGGTCCCACCGACACAGGGTTAGGGTGAACTGATGCGAACGTGCTTATCAGGACCATATCATTCCGCCGCACGCGCTCGGACCTAAACTCCACTCTCGCCAGGCGTCAAGATCTGGTACGACCCTTCACACGCTTCCCTGCTGAAATTATCGCAGTTTGTAACTGAAAACGGACTCGGCGACTTCATGTAGGCTGTATTTATGGAAATCCAATCTCTTTTGAGCCTCTACTTTTGTTGGGTTCTGCAAACAAGAAAGTGACTGACGTAGAAGATTTGTCATTTAGCTTTCATAAATAACACACCCACAGTCAGCCCCATTTGCCTTTCCGCCAGGCAAGCTCCAGTCAGTTTGTGGACAGAGACGATGCGTTTGGCTCGGTCAACCCATCAGGCTCTCATCTGCCGTCACTGCAGAGGTGAAAATGTGGCGTCTCGGGATCAACGCCAACGGAGCGGACATCACCACTTGTCCTCTCGTACGTCGATCATCTTGCACAGGCAGAAGGAGAGGATGATGACGACGAACTGCAGGGCGCCCAGCGCGACACACACGCCGATCACGATGTTGATGTTTTCGATCACGTGACGCTTGATGGCGTGGTAACAGCCCTGTAACGGAAATAGCACGACGGTTACTGGCTGCACGGTTGGCGCCCGCCGACTGTCCCACTGTGGTCGCGCCAAAATTGCAAAACACCATTATGTCCTTCGAGGGCAGGGGCGTAGCCAAGGGGGGGCGGCAGGGACAGCCGCCCCTCCCAGAGGGGCCCGAAGGGCCCCCATGAGGAACGAGCCGCGCGAAGCGCGGCTGGCCCGCACTATGCTCTGTGGCCAAGTGTGGCATTTTATACCCGACAGGGCCCTCTTAAGCCCTTCTTCAGCACTCTATTCTGTAACAAGGAGGGCCTTTTTCACCCATCAGGGCCCTTTTGGTGCTGTCGCAGGGACCATTTTCGGGGTGCCGCCCCTCCCTGAGCGAAATCCTGGCTACGCCCCTGTTCGAGGGCGATGGACAGCGAGAAGAACGGTGCCTGACGAAGGTGAACATGGTGATGATTGCTTTAGGTACGTAACAAGCACACATTAAGCTTCGAAGAATTGTCCAGTCACCATAGCAAAGCCTTCCCCAGGGGTTCGCCCAAGCGTAAGGTATATCAATCGCAAGCCGAGAGAAATAAACTTCCAGAAAAAGACAAAGGCAATAAAGAGGTCGTTCCAAAAATAGGATCAACTACCAGTTTCTATCAAACCAGGTATCTGTTCGATAAGACCAGAAAAGATGGGTCTCGAAAACTTTGGAATTTACAAAAACTACGCGACACAGTAAATGTCAGAATACTTTACACTCTCCCAAAAGGTCACAGTCACTAGTTAAACTCCAGCGTTCACATAGGACAGATTATATAAGTTAAGTGGCTTGGCTGATTGTGAGGCTTCCATGGGACGCGAGTCAGGGCCTTGGGCCATGGGGTGGGCCAGAGAAGCCTCCCAGGGGCGCCGACAACACGTCAGCCGATCTTTTATTGGCAGTCACGACCACTCGTCGGTGTTGGTCGCCCTGTTGGCCAGATGACGACCAACTAAAATCAGGACGGCATTCGGGTCACGACCGCACCCGTGGGCGCTAATACGGTCCTCCAATACGGTCACGCACTCAGCTTTCGACGGCGCGCAGTGCGTTTGAACAATGGCACAGTACAAAACGCGGACACACAACACGCCGCTCTTTCCTAAGTCATGAAATTCACTGAGAAATGCTCTCACGGATAGAGAAATGACTAAATAAAATGTGCACGACAATATATGCGGTAACTGCTCTTCTTTTGTTCACAAAAATCCTGTTTTGGGAGGAAGGTGATCCAAAACGTCCCCGGAAGCGGCATGCATATATATATTTATATATATATATATGTATATATATATATATATATATATATCGTATTTCAGTGACGCCGTACATTTGGTTTCGAAACACTGTCATCTGTCTTCATTTGGGTCACCGCGAATCAATTATGAAGCATCGGTTTGAATTCAAACTCCCACCGAGACGAACGGCAAAAAAATCCGTTACAGAGATGACCATCGATAGGAGCACTTTCACCGCGCTCATCCGATTCTAGAAAATCCACCTCAGAGACATACACCGCACTAGCCCATGAACCCTCACAGCCTTTAGACAGAGCAGACTGCACCTATCAGGTTGGGTCTGGATCGAACCCAGTCTTGATCAAATTAAATATTATTCATGGAGTCAACTCCCCAGTTGCTGTGTATTCTGGAGGTCTGGGGATTCCCAAATCTCCATGAGGGGGCCTGCGACGAGGATACCGAAAAACCCCTGCCTTCATATTTCGTTGCTCTCAGACCACATGTTTCACAGATCGAAGGCGCTTTTGAGCGTTCTTTTTGACTCCATTACTCGCGCGTCTCCTCGGCCCTAACCCCCACGCTATGAATGGCAAGTGATCGAACAGTTAGTTACCTGCATGTAAACATGCCAGTATTTCTCATTTCTGGGGCTTATCTACCAACAAACTACCAGGGGTGTACGTCAACTCTTTCCTTGTGGGAAGGTACCGAGTAAACTTAGCATGGCCAGAACTTCCACTTACCGGGCAGTAATTTCGAAGGTTTAGGCTTAAGATTCTATAACTACCCTTGAAGCATCAAGGCACTGCGTATCTTACGATGTATATTCCACCTGCATGTTTGCAATGCACCATTCAGTACTGGTTTCACAAGGAGCCTCGCAGCTGGTTCCTAATGCATCGTAAAAAGACATAGCATTGGACTCCGTGTTAGGTGGGAGTTGCAGAAGCGCCTGCCTAGATGTACCCTACTACCACCCGAAGGTGGTAGTTACTGACACAATGCTATGCTTACAAAGAGGGTATGCCAGGTGGCTTTTGCACTGCAGTCTCGTCAATGATACTGAATAGTCTAGGGTAGGATATTGCTGTTGCCCATCCTAAATAATGCTGATTGGGGCACCACAGTGTGTATAATTGTAATGATTGTGATGACTCCACAACTCAGTACTGGGTATCAGGAACAGTAGGTACAAGACAGTCTGTTGCCGCCGGTCGTCGGCAGCCTGGCTCTACATACAGCCAAACAGCTCTGTCAGCCGTGGCGCCCTAAAACCCCACCGGCCCAGGTCGGGTCAGGCTGGGGCTCAGTGGTCGGGTCCGAGTGTGTGACGGTCCGGCGGAGCGGTTCTCACCACCAGGTAGTAGGAGTTGCCGGCGCTGGGGCCGGTCAGACAGGCGGGCTGCCGCGGCCGGTAGGTGTTGTCCTCTCCCAGCTCCAGCTGGCAGCAGGCAGCTGGCACCAGCTGGTCAGCCGGCCGCTGCTGCTGCCACCTCTCGGCCGCTCGGAAATCCGTGTAGTTGTTGGCACCACAGCACGACAGCTGGCGAAGTACAAGAGCGGGCATCAGAACAGAAAACAGCTCCATTTCGGGGACGGCGTATTCGCAGATCACAGCGCACTGAAACTCACTGGTGATACATTTTGTTGTTCATTGGGCTCGTAAGCAACCGATCAATTTTGCGGTTAAAGGCATAATAAACTCATTGAAAGAATCTGGTTTAACGGGTCCCGCCTTCCAGAGCGGCTTTGCGTGAATCTCCGCCACGTGCTGCGTCCCGTGGACGCTGAATTCCTCTCACAATTACTTGCGTCAGATTACCGCGAGGTTACACAATACCTGGTGTTGTGGTTCCCTGACCGACCGCGACAGCTCCGATTCCCTACGTCACGGCCTTTGACGTCACAACACTCCCCCACACGCGTACCGTGCCGGTCACGGTGTCACGCAGCGTCACAAATAGTCACAAGGCGTTCCAGAGCTGACAGTCACGTGCCGTGGGGCCCGGTACCTCAGTGTCCGCCGCTCGTATGGTCCGTGGCGTCAGTCAGAATGGTGAACATGGTCGCGCGCCATGGAGCACCGTGAGTCACATGGTTCCCATTTACATGGGAGTAACCCGCACAGCATAACAAAGCAGAACAGGGCTGATACGAGGAGCTCGGAATGCAGGCAACTTTAACATGGAACAATAGCTATAGACCACTAGTCTGGGACTTCTCGACAAGCTTTCTTCTCAAAAGGGCACGGGCGGCGCACGTTTTCCAACGTGGGGATGCTGTATCGGCGTGGTGAAGGTGGGCTGGTTCGGCCTACTGCCAAGTTCACTGAGATCACAAAAACGGCAAGGAAATTATTTGTTTTGTGAATAAACAGTATCAATCATCTTTCTTTGTCCATGTCTACGGTGTCATTTATAATCTAAAGAAATTGACTTTATAAGTCAACACAACGGGAAAACCCCTGCAATTGACTAGCGTTGCCAGCACCTGAAGCTCGTCCTAACAGGGTGCCCTGGGGGCAACGATCTCTCTCACACCAACGGCAGCTCACGGTGCGCTGTGGCTGGGCACAAACTCGAAATATCGCGCATACCTACATCACCCGTGCCTACGAAGCGGTAGGGCAGAGTGGGTATAGTTCAGACGGCAGGATGGTTCGGGCAACTCAATCTCCTCCAAAACCATCGGAGATATTTCAGGCAGCCTATGACTGGAAACATTGGCGGACGCACGGGGGCATTCCCCATGGCCCCCAAAACTATCTTTGGCCCCCAAACGCCGAGAAGTTTTTGAAAAAGGTGTTTACACTAGGTCTGTAGAGGAAAAATATTCGCTCCCCGAGCAAAAATATTCGCTCCCCCAGGAGGAGGGCAGACATGGGTTTGCCCCCCCCCCAAAAAACTCGGGTCTCGTCCCCCTGACTGGAAATGTTTGCCATGATGGTCGGTTGTCAACAAATTACCTTCAACTTTGTTTTCGAGTTCAGGAGAAATAGCAAATGTTTGGTTTCTAACATTTTGCATGCAGTGTTTCACCTCAGGCTGAGGTATCTCAAAAAGGTTAGGACCGATGTTTTAAGCCTTAGATTTACATGTGAATTCCCTACCCTATTCTGAAACATGCAAAGGATTTTATTTCCGCATCACCAATGTCCTGTGATTGAATCGTACCATCCTGAAAACAGTGGTATGGGAATGGTTCGGGCAAAACGAAGTGGGGTAGGTTCGAACACTGGAAAGCCTAGCTTTGAGCTAGGTTTTAGGGAAAATGTTTGGTTTTGCCATGATTTGAATTTTAGTGGCTTTGATTTATGCCAGGGAGATGATTCATGCTAAAATGAGATGCTTCCAGAGTTGGATCGGGTCTGACGGCACCGCATCGGCCTGACCGGTCTGACGGCACCGCATGGGCCTGACCGGGTCGACGGCACCGCACGGGCCTGACCGGGTCTACGGCACCGATCGGCCTGACTTCTCATCTCGCCCACCCCTGACCGTCTCGCCTCCTGCGCACCAGGCCGACCGCTGCGGCACCGTCCTGACCGGGTGATGGCACCGCATCGGGCCTGACCGATGCGGTCTTAACAATGGTTATAAAGACTGTTTTCGTGTGTGGATTATTCTGGGTACTTTCTGTGTTTTGTTGAGGACTTCACTATTCTTCGAGTAATTTCGAGTAATACATGGTCGAGCGAGGAATTTCTTTATGAGCACTGGATTGACGTTAAAGTTACACATACAGGGTCCTGCAAAAATACATGCTTTCTATTTTCAAGATACATCGAGTCAAAATAATTAGAAATTATGAATGGCCAAATACCTAAGCAAAAACTTATCAAACTGCAACCGATAACAAACAAACAAAACTGAAAAAGAAAAAATTGTGCTCAATTACATGCTAAGGTCTTACCAGCCCAGCATACTTGTCAAGAAAACACAGAACGTTCAAAATTGGCTGATATTTTTCACTTTCCAAAAGAACCAAAACACTTGTATTCCTGAGGACGGGATGCTTGATGAAAAGAGAAGAAAAGACAGGGGTCGATTCTACAGGAAGAATGTCTGAACAGGAAAGCAAAAGAATAGCGCATCATTACTTATCAAAGACACTTGGTGAACTATATCGCCTTACTAACTACAGGGAACCAAAGGCCTATCATCAGTATAGATGCCCGCACCGGTAGACCCGACGAAACCGGTATTCCCAAACATGTGTCAAACCTGGCCATGCAACCCGGTCAGAGGAGTCATGTCCTGCACAAACAGTCTCAGGTGGTGACAGGAAGTTGGCAGTGTGAGCGATCACTCAGCTAAGAGTTTTGTAAGCGCCGATGAAGCTCTGCAGGGTTTTCGCAGTGTTGAGGCGTTTGCAAGTAGCGAGCGCAGAGATACGGCCTGAGGACTGGCAAATATAGAGCCCCCAGACCATGTCCAACCCAGAACTGTGGTTGACCGTGGACAGATCACAGTTTATGATGACGCAGACAGGCGGAGGTCACCCACCCTCCCCTACATGATGTGGGCCCAGCCAACCGCAGTACACCCACCCTCCCCTACATGATGTGGGCCCAGCCAACCGCAGTACACCCACCCTCCCCTACATGATGTGGGCCCAGCCAACCGCAGTACACCCACCCTCCCCTACATGATGTGGGCCCAGCCAACCGCAGTACACCCACCCTCCCCTACATGATGTGGGCCCAGCCAACCGCAGTACACCCACCCTCCCCTACATGATGTGGGCCCAGCCAACCACAGTACACCCACCCTCCCCTACATGATGTGGGCCCAGCCAACCGCAGTACACCCACCCTCCCCTACATGATGTGGGTCCGGCCAACCGCAGTACACCCACCCTCCCCTACATGATGTGGGCCCAGCCCACCGCAGTACACCCACCCTCCCCTTCATGATGTGGGCCCAGCCAACCGCAGTACATCCACCCTCCCCTACATGATGTGGGTCCAGCCAACCGCAGTACACCCACCCTCCCCTACATGATGTGGGCCCAGCCAACCGCAGTACACCCACCCTCCCCTACATGATGTGGGCCCAGCCAACCGCAGTACACCCACCCTCCCCTACATGATGTGGGCCCAGCCAACCGCAGTACACCCACCCTCCCCTACATGATGTGGGTCCAGCCAACCGCAGTACACCCACCCTCCTCTACATGATGTGGGCCCAGCCAACCGCAGTACACCCACCCTCCCCTACATGATGTGGGCCCAGCCAACCGCAGTACACCCACCCTCCCTACATGATGTGGGCCCAGCCAACCGCAGTACACCCACCCTCCCCTACATGATGTGGGCCCAGCCCACCGCAGTACACCACCCCTCCTACATGATGTGGGCCCAGCCAACCGCAGTACACCCACCTCCCTACATGATGTGGCCCAGCCAACCGCAGTACATCACCCCCCCTACATGATGTGGGCCCAGCCAACCGCAGTACAACCCACCCTCCCCTACATGATGTGGGCCCAGCCAACAGCAGTACACCCACCCTCCCCTACATGATGTGGGCCCAGCCAACCGCAGTACACCCACCCTCCCCTACATGATGTGGGCTCAGCCAACCGCAGTACACCCACCCTCCCCTACATGATGTGGGCCCAGCCAACCGCAGTACATCCACCCTCCCCTACATGATGTGGGCCCGGCCAACCGCAGTACACCCACCCTCCCCTACATGATGTGGGCCCAGCCCACCGCAGTACACCCACCCTCCCTACATGATGTGGGCCCAGCCCACCGCAGAACACCAACCTGCGCCATGGCGATGTTCCAGGAGACGGTGACAGTGTTGGGCTTCTCTTTGGTGGAGTACCACTTTTTGATGGTGTAGCTGAGGAAGGACTTGAGTCCCACCTCCACCTCGCGTTTATTGATGGTGACCAGGATGGCTGCTGCGACGTACAGCATGAAGACCAACACCATCAGGCCGCCGTACTGCCGGAGACGCGACACACACTCCCGTCACAGCCACACGCGCCGACGCCGCCAAAGGCGAGGGCACCAGTACATTCTCAGCCTCCCGCTGACAACAAGCTGACCGCTACATCACCAAAAAGGCCTGCAGACTTGGGGTCTCAGTTGCCTTTCACACAATGACTCACAAAACTTTTATATATTTTCATACAACTTAAATCAGAGATTGTTTACAAGAAGTATGAGGCCAGGGCTCCTCTAGCTCCTTGGCCCGACTTCCTTAAATAAATGCCTAGTTCTGACTATCAACCATCACCGAGTATATGGTATACAAGATGGCGCATACGCGTAATGAAACAACATCCTCACAGCTCAGAGACGTTCGTCCAACGGCTCAAGATCAAGAAAAACCTCTGCAGTATAACTTCGCATGCATACGCGGACCTAGGGGAAAGGAGACACACTCCCCCCTGATCGACCATTGATGCCCCTGAAATGGTTACGCCACCCCTTTGAAAGGTCCATGCCCACCCTCCTGAAATACCGCTTCACTCCCCTCCCCCGCCAGCCCCGGGATGCAAGCGTCGGACCCACGGTAGGATTTGGCGCACTCCAGACAGGTTTTGTCGTCCAAAATTGGCGCTTCCCTGGTCCGGATGGTGCCACCCAGGGGCGGACACAGACCCGAGTTTGGGGGCCAAACAAGTCTGCCTCTCCTCCGGGAGGGGGGGTTGGGAGCGAAAAATTTTTGCTCTACAGACCTAGTGTAAACACCTTTTTCAGTGCTCGACAGACCTAGTATAAGCTACCTCTCCAAGTACATGATCGCTCCCCGCGGGGGTGGGGTGGGAGCGAAGATTTGTTTGCTCTACAGACCTAGTGTAAACACCTTTTTCGAAAAATTCCGGAGTTTGGGGGGCAAAGATAGTTTGCCCCCTCCAGCGCTTTGGGGGCCATGGCCGGAATGGCCCCCCCTGCGTCCGCCAATGGTGCCACCCCCTTGGCCATGCACCCACATCGGCATTTCTGGGTCCGCCAAGGTTCGAATTTAAGGTGCAGTAGCACTGCACAAAAAGGCTGCAAAATTTCGAAATAAGCACGGCCAGTGCAGGCCTTAAGATTGATCAGTCAACCGGATTTGACATTTCTCTGGATTTCTCACGTTGACGATAGAATCAATCATCGACATATTTAAAGTTTATTTCCAATTTGGTTTGTCTGAACACGATATAATCGATCTCTGGCTCTGTAGAAGAAACTTTTTAGCTGTCAATATTAAAGAAAACAGTATCGTTTAGCCCGTTCTCATTACGTCTGTCAACTCGGCAGCGAGTCGAAGGGGCCTTCAATGCTGCCGTGCATTACTTCCCACATATAGGAGTCTGTCTCAACTCGGAGCAGCATCAGCAAAGGCGGCATCCGACCAATGCATTCATGGCCACAACTAAATTCATAGCGCCCCGAATATTCACTTTCCTTTCCTCTAACGGGCCACCTGTTTCCCCATCATCCGGAGATCCCACAAACTAGTTCAGACCAGGGTCGCTGTCTGGTTTCAAGCTTCTCTGGAGCTTCAAGGTCTTAGGGAAAATGTACTTTGCCATAGACATCTGTAATCCTCCGCACCAGGCACCACCATATAAAAAGAAACCACCAACGAGCGTAACAAGACTGCCGGTGTACCGAATGAAACCCATTCTCCAACACACACACACAATGCGAGTCGGCTCCAATCAGGAAGCAGTTGGCCCGTGATTGCTTCAATTATTTCGACTCGTCGTCCGTGAACCCGGCTGGAAGGGCTGGAGCGGCCCTCCCAACTACAATCGTTGGTTGGCGGCGTGGGAGGGATGAATGCATCAGAGGATGCACACCACGCCCCACTGTCAAGGTCACGGGCCGACTTCCTGCATGGAAACGACAGAATCGGTCCATCCCGCGTGTGTAATGACTGGTACGCTACTTAGTGCAAATTCAGCCGACACTGAAGTGCATTTGCGTCCCAGTTGGGGAATTGGCAAGGATGGGCAAGGTCACTTTACAGTCAGTTAAAGCACAAATAACGCTTGTAGGGCGGAAGCAGTTCGGGATGGGAGTTTAAACGGGTTATGATGGTCCCTTAGTTACAGAAAACACTACATGCTAGCCAACCGTCGGACAAAATGATCGTGCCCAGTGGCATTGGAAATGGCGCCCTGTACAAACCATTGGGTAAAGCAGCGAAATAGCATCCGTTTAAACATATGCTCCGGAAAGGAGGGTAGCGAGCCCGCCCCCCTCACTTTTCATATAACAATTCCAGATTTCAGCTCAATTAGAAAATAAATCGGGATGTTTGGTAACCAGTATGGGGGAAGATAACAAGGAGCCCGAATCCGACGAGCTTTCGTTTTTGAGGGAAATGTTTCTTGAAGCAGGAGGTTGAAGATTCCCTGCCCCTCGCTTTTTGTCGGTGGCGACAGGTTTAAGTTAAAATAGCCCAGGGTACGTTCTGTTCCCGTCCTAACGAGATTAATCCCGTGCACGTTTGACGCCCCATATCCTGCAATATACCATCCCACAATTAATTTCCTTGATCGACGCCTGAGATGAGGCGTTCAGCTGCCGACCGAGTGCAGTGGTGCAGCGGAGCCTGGACGCCACTGGGGGCCGCGGGGCCGCGGGGTGCTGGCGTGCGATCCTGCCACAGCCCTTCAGGACGCCCACTGGAGCTGTACAAATAAGGCGGCATCACAGGGCCTCGCTAACACATTCCAGCGGCCAGTGATGCCAAAGGTACTCGCCGCAGACGCGTGTTACCCTGGTTAAAGTCGCACGGGGCATTTGTCATAGTGCATGGTTAAAATTCAATGTTGTATGATCGTAGTAGCCTTGTGTGCTGCTCTACAATGCACAGTACATACCAAATCAATGCCAAGGAAAACATCGTGCATGTCGTTGACGTCGATAGTATTTCAGAGCTTGAGTCGGCGAGTCTACACAGCACAGATATCACGTTCTCAAACAGCAGCTGCGCCCTCAGCTGCCCGACATCCCAGCTGTTCTATTGGCGCCGGCAGCAGCGGCATCAGCATAGTCAATTCCAGCGGTGTAAGCCCGCGTGTCGCCCAGTCAGCCGCCAGTCAGCTGCCGCTCAGCACTGTCGTGTCAGCCGCGCCGCCGCCTCCCAGGTGCAGAAGGCGGAACGTGCGCGAAACTCGTGTGAGCAAACACCCGCCTGACGGATGACGTCCTCTGGCGAGCCGAGCATCCCGACGTCGCACGGCGAGAAGCAGGAGGCGGGCGGAGCAGGCAAACTGGCCATCGCCTGACGTTTATCTCTGCTGCCCTTATTCAACACGCAGATCATACGCACAGTGCAGGTCAGGCCATTTTTTAACATGTTAACTGGGAGCCATTTCCCTCCCCAGTCGGCCGAAATCCCCCCAGTGCCCGGAAATTGCCTCCCCAGTGAAATACACAGATAACTTAATATTGGCCAAGTGCAGACTCGCCTAACGAAAATAAGACAGAACACCACCCGATAATTATAACTTTGTTCTATTTCTGGTCCCAAATTGGCAATCCACAAAAATTGTGTTAAAAATTTCCACCCCTGGCTGTCTACTCCATCGTGTGAAGACGAAACAAAGAGCGTAGTTACGGGAAATCCCGGCAAAGCAGCCTCAGCATCAACTAATCATAACGCTGGAGAAGAACGCTGGCCTACAACCAATCAAACATCTGTTCTATCCGACCGGAAGCCCACATCCCAGCCAGTACCGTGACATTTCATAATGCTCTCATTTCACACGCAGTCAGTTGTCAGCGCTAAGAGCTCGTTTCGTGGATTAGACGGGACACGGTGTAGTCAAAGTGCGTAAGACTGGTTGCTGGTGTGGCGGTATGAAGTGATTAGCCTTTTAATTTATTATTGTGGTGGTAGCATACATAAGCGTCGCCACCGGCAAAAGTGAGCGGCCAGCCAAACTTCAACCTGATGCTGACAGCAAACTTTCCACGTTAGTGCCAAAAACTTTTCGAATTTGGGCTCCTCGTTGCCTTCCGCAGCGGCTGGTTATACAAATTTCTGGTTCACTCTCATTTTGACTGAGATCGGAAATTAGTGGTAAAAAGTAGGGGGGCGTGATTGATGATCCCTAAAAATGTTCAGGTTATGTGGATAAATCATTCGATGGCCACGCGGGGTTGGAAGGGCACCCCTGGCTTTCTATTAGATGGGTAGTGTGCTGAAAATATTGCGTCAAGTCAAAATCAAACTGTCAACAATTAGTTTTAAACAGTGATACAAATCGCTTTTTCTGTGGTTTTATTACTACCGCTAGGGGTCGTTTTAGCCTCAAATCTGGCTTTTATGGTTTTTATTTGGCTATTTAAGTGGAAATAAAATTTTGCCCCTCTTTGGGCCCTTTTCCTAACTCGGTTTGACCTTTCCGCTGAAAAACCTGGCAGCCCTGGGCAGCACCTTTAATCTCTAAACTTGCAATAACTAAAAACTGAGAAACATTTTTTAACACTAAGCGTCTAAGTTGTATTAAACCCTCAAAATGGGGTCTTGACCCTTTGAAGACGCTAAAATGGCAGCACAAGAAATGCCCCTGACTTTCCTTAAAAATGCCTTGGAGCAGGTAGCTATAACGTGTTGGCTGAATCCGACGTCTGGGTCCCTCCTGCAGGTGCATGTGGTCACTACCATGATTCAGGTCCGGGATCAGCTCCCAAAAACAGGCAACCAGATTCGCTACCTCCCAAGGTGAGCAGGTGGCCGCTGTGTCACATGACTGCAACACTGAGGGAGGGACCGTCGCCGACAGTGGGCCGTCCGTGTTAGTCGGACAGAGCTGCAGCGCCGGCGCCGCGCGGCAGCTCGGCTTTCCACACGGAATGCGTGCCAGAAACACAACCCCGAGGTCACCGCCGGGTCACAAAAACGCCACCATAACAGCCGACGCCTTCTGACTGTGTCGGCGACCCAACTGCATATTGAATTGCATCTTGCGGACTGAACTGGGTCTTGTTGTCGTCGTTGTCGTCGGACATATTCCCGGGGTGTTTATGCACCTGTCACATGCACTAGCTCTCCACACCGAAAACAGGCCAGAAGACCTAGAAAGCGTGGCAAAAAGAACGTCAGATCATGAATATGGTACGCCAAGCCTTATTCTTTTCAACTCAAGGAAAGAAGACTGGCGGCTACCCCAACTAGGTATGCATTAAAACAGGGGCGTAGGAACCGTTTGAAAAGTGGGGTGATCAGCCTTAGAGGTGGCCGACCTCAAGGGGGCCTCCAATCCAAGCAGGCCCATAATTATGAGCAGGTTTAAAACAGCTCATTTGGTGTCAATAAGGCGCACATGCACACCGACCTACACTAGATATTTCCATACATGACTTCTTAGGTTCTTTTCCGCCGTTTCCTTTCATTGAACAGCTGCGTGGCGTTTTTTTTTTCACTTCGTAGTGGAAGACAGCCGGTCTCGTCACGCGTGTCGATGTCCGAGGGACGGCTGCTGCTCGGCGTTTGGTGCGGAGTGTGTGCCCGAATTCTTCCTCGGTATTGGGAGCGGTCTGGGCTGGATTTTGATTGCGTTCAGTTTTCGAGGCCCATCTGGAAGCACTGTAGGTGCTTTGGCCATTTTCCCGAAGCGCTCCTCGTCCAGGGGCTTACAGAAGGCGTACTACGGAACTGGAACTTTCCCTGACAACCTATCCGGCCTGGTTGCGTTTCTGGTTTTATATCACATTTTCATATCCGTTGCGGGGCCCCCGCAGAAAAGCGGTGGGCCAGTGGTCCCCAGCCCCCCCCTGTGTTTACGCCTTGTTTCAAAAACAAGGCTTGTGAACTCTCCTCAGGAAACGGCCGCTGGTGCCCGATCGCAGCTCACATCGCTTGACACATTTAGAGTATTCCCACCTTTCAAAAATAGCAGCCAACAAATCCAGGGGGTATTTGAATCTTCAGAGTTTGACATGGGCAAGCTGCAAACGACATCAAAACTTGAATTTTTCATATAGCGCATGTGCGTTGTGACTGGCGTTACGTTTTTTGGTACTGGTCTACCGTACGACAATTAATTGGGAGAGATACTCGCCATGGAAATCTGGCAGTGCAGAGGTTCATTGGTTCCCGGACTTTCTCTCGCACATTAACATGTTTGTTGGTCCTGAAACACTCAACGACACGGGCTGAAACCACCTCTATGCCACGCATTGCAAAATTCGACAGGCGCGGCCCAGTGATAATAAGCAGCCAGATTCGTTCAGGCCGGCGGCTTCACCCGACGTACCCCACCGTGTCAGATCCCCGAGCCGGCCAGTCTCTCCGACAGGCCTGATCCCGCGCGTCATGCGGCGTCCGCCGATGGGCCTGACCGGCAGCTGTCTGCAGTCCTGGGATAGCCCGCGGCGGCGGCCCAGTTTCACCGGGCGGCGAGGCGGCCGGCGCCGCTACCGGGCCGTGTTTCAGGACAGGGCGCAGGAGCGCAGCGTCACGTCGCAGTCCAGGCCGGCCACGGAGCGGTGGGGCTCGGGCGCAGGGTGCGTGCTGACCGCGCGAGAGCAGCCGGCCGCACGGCGCAAATCCCAACGTTGATCCCAGGTATCCAAGTCATGGAATTGAATGAAACGGCGGAATGTCCGAATTTAAGGCGGACACCATGGACTTTTCAACCCATTTCTTTTCAGTCAACGCCATAGGGTTAGTGTTAACATTTCTGATTTGGGGGGGGGCACCGTGCCCCGATGCCCCTAGTTCCGTCACCAGTGATGGAATTCATAGGGTGTTCTCATCCTAAGCACCGGATGACCGTACACGTCGGAGCACCCTTATCAGCCGCTTATACTGGAGAGGGGTCTGGCACTAACGCGCACTGTAGGGGCTGGTAGGCTCCCTGAGATCTCGGAAACTAAGAGTCTTAAAAAAACGCCGGTTGGAGGGTGGGTGGGGACTATGACGATCTACATCATAGCCAAATTGCATTGACCTAGGTCAATATCTTCAAAGTCAAACGAGGTCATAACGGTCAAATGCTCTACCAACTGAGCTACCGAGGTGGCATGTCGTGGCGTCCGCCGACCCCTTTACTATACGAGTGGACTGTATCGGTGATTGTGTCGGGTCGACGGGCGTGACATTGACCGGCAGCCAGTTAAGCCGAAAGCAGGCCGAGACAGAGCGGATGTGATGGCGAATTACTGTGCTGTGCGGCGCGGGAGGGGGCGGTATGTCCAACCACAAGGAAAGGAAACACTACCACGAAATCTTTGGTTGGACACTGTCTTCCACTGATGCAACTGTCGGCCACTCTGCCCAGAGCAGCCGTCAGAGCTCAGTGTTCAGACGGGGGAAGCTGCTGCAGCTGAAGCCAATGTCGACCACTCTGCCCAGAGTACCCGTCAAAGCTCAGCTGAGCCGGGAGCTTGCTGCGCACTGGCAGCCTCGGGATTGTCCCAACTGAGAAAATGCCAGTGACTCTGCCCAGAGCCCTGTCAAACCCCAGTTGAGACGCGGGAGTCGCTACAACTGAGCAAATGCCGGCCACTCTGCCCAGAGTAGCCGTCAAAGCTCAGCTGAGCCGGGAGCTTGCTGCGCACTGGCAGCCTCGGGATTGTCCCAACTGAGAAAATGCCAGTGACTCTGCCCAGAGCCCTGTCAAACCCCAGTTGAGACGCGGGAGTCGCTACAACTGAGCAAATGCCGGCCACTCTGCCCAGAGTAGCCGTCAAAGCTCAGTTGAGCCGGGAGCTTGCTGCGCACTGGCAGCCTCGGGATTGTCCCAACTGAGAAAATGCCAGTGACTCTGCCCAGAGCCCTGTCAAACCCCAGTTGAGACGCGGGAGTCGCTACAACTGAGCAAATGCCGGCCACTCTGCCCAGAGTAGCCGTCAAAGCTCAGCTGAGCCGGGAGCTTGCTGCGCACTGGCAGCCTCGGGATTGTCCCAACTGAGAAAATGCCAGTGACTCTGCCCAGAGCCCTGTCAAACCCCAGTTGAGACGCGGGAGTCGCTACAACTGAGCAAATGCCGGCCACTCTGCCCAGAGTAGCCGTCAAAGCTCAGTTGAGCCGGGAGCTTGCTGCGCACTGGCAGCCTCGGGATTTTCCCAACTGAGAAAATGACAGTGACTCTGCCCAGAGCCCTGTCAAACCCCAGTTGAGACGCGGGAGTCGCTACAACTGAGCAAATGCCGGCCACTCTGCCCAGAGTAGCCGTCAAAGCTCAGCTGAGCCGGGAGCTTGCTGCGCACTGGCAGCCTCGGGATTGTCCCAACTGAGAAAATGACAGTGACTCTGCCCAGAGCCCTGTCAAACCCCAGTTGAGACGCGGGAGTCGCTACAACTGAGCAAATGCCGGCCACTCTGCCCAGAGTAGCCGTCAAAGCTCAGCTGAGCCGGGAGCTTGCTGCGCACTGGCAGCCTCGGGATTGTCCCAACTGAGAAATGACAGTGACTCTGCCCAGAGCCCTGTCAAACCCCAGTTGAGACGCCGGAGTCGCTACAACTGAGCAAATGCCGGCCACTCTGCCCAGAGTAGCCGTCAAAGCTCAGCTGAGCCGGGAGCTTGCTGCGCACTGGCAGCCTCGGGATTGTCCCAACTGAGAAAATGACATTGACTCTGCCCAGAGCCCTTTCAAACCCCAGTTGAGACGCGGGAGTCGCTACAACTGAGCAAATGCCGGCCACTCTGCCCAGAGTAGCCGTCAGAGCTCAGCTGAGCCGGGAGCTTGCTGCGCACTGGCAGCCTCGGGATTGTCCCAACTGAGAAAATGACAGTGACTCTGCCCAGAGCCCTGTCAAACCCCAGTTGAGACGCCGGAGTCGCTACAACTGAGCAAATGCCGGCCACTCTGCCCAGAGTAGCCGTCAAAGCTCAGCTGAGCCGGGAGCTTGCTGCGCACTGGCAGCCTCGGGATTGTCCCAACTGAGAAAATGACAGTGACTCTGCCCAGAGCCCTGTCAAACCCCAGTTGAGACGCGGGAGTCGCTACAACTGAGCAAATGCCGGCCACTCTGCCCAGAGTAGCCGTCAAAGCTCAGCTGAGCCGGGAGCTCGCTGCGTACTAGCAGCCTCGGGAGTTTTCTCGGCTGATCCGGAAGCTGGCGGCGCTGCCCAGCGCCGCAGCCACAGCTCAGGTGAGACGGGACACAGCACCGCTTAAGCGATGGCTGGCTAAACCAGAAGGACAAGGTTGACCTCCCTAACCGTGCCGCGGCACCAACGACACAACTGGAAACCTGGCCGCCCGCTGGGTAATCCTTGACCAAGGGGCGCCGCTCGCCCGACCTGACCGCCGACTTAGCTGACAGAATTGGTATGTGAAGGTGTGAGGCAGGCTGATGGATGTCTAACTGATGACACTGGCTCTGTTCTTCTCGAAGGCCTCCGTGTTCCGACCGTCACTGCACTGTATAATCACTCGCACGGTGTTCTGAATGTATTTTACTCTGAGCGCGCGAGCTGGTCTGCCCGCTGGTCGTCTCTAGAAAATGCGTGCACACGCCGAGCGGACGAGAGAGAACCAGCGGGCACCACAGCTCAGGACAAACTGATGCTGCCGGGGGCATGCCTCACAGAGGACCTCTCCTTGCCCTCCGGCAACATCTCCCAAAACACATAGCCTTCCGGCTCGTCGCCGGCCGGTCGGTCACACATACATCATGCTGCACACGCACAATCAGTTTCAGCGCTGGCGGGCCACAGACCAGCTACCCCAACAAAGCACAGCATTCCAAAGTCGATTGCTAATGTCGAAGGGTTGGATGCCCCCACCCAGGCCGCAAATACAGGTGCTCGCTCCGCTGCCGCCGCCGTCACATCCGTCACCCAGCTCTGACGGCACTCTGTCTGCCGCCCATTGTTGCTGGAGTTCCGGCCAGGTCCTAAACACATTCCTCGCGGCCCCGTGGCTGTACTGCGGTATCCACGGGGAGCCGAGGCAAACATGTGGCAGAGCGGTGCCGTTACCTGGCCGGGAAAACACAGCGGGGGACAGATGGGGGGTGCACACTGGCGACGCTTCACTTCAGCACAGTCGGAAGGGCGGGGTCCTCTCGGGCCATTTCTAATTCGGCATACACGCCACGGCAGGGGCGACGGATTTCAACCGGTGCCGCCCTCAGCGTGGGTGGCCCGGTTGTCATGGTAACAGCGGCTCTGACTGCTCAGAGCCTGAGAACCCCGGTACAGCGCGCACCCCTTCCTCCGCAACAATGGGGCTAACGCGTCCGCCGGCCAGCACCAGCAGCCACTGGAAGGCTGACCGGCCGGACACGGCGGCGGAGACGAGCTGATAAGGGCCAAAATGATTGCATGCATGAGATTTGTCGGTGACATGGCATAGTAGCATTTTAATTCATAGATACCTCACGAATACCTCTTGAGAAATGAACTTAAAAAAACGGATGAATTTCAACATTACTGCATCGACCCGGAATAAAATATTCCAGCCATGAGCATCCCCCTTTTCTTAGATATTTGACGATCGTTCAGGCCCAAATACTGCGGCCCAGACCTGTCGCCGTTATCTTCAGTCTTATAAATACAGCAGCCAAGCTATTGCAGCTGTCGAGCCTTGAAATCATGTTTTGCGCCGGGAGCTACTTTCGCCTTGCCGGGACCATGTTGGGCTCTTCGGCGTGGCGGTGCCGCCACGACCAGAAATTCGGAGAAAGTAGAACTGCTAATAGAAACTCACCATGAAGACAGAACTGAAAGCTTAGATTTACCTACCTTCCGACTATGTACGGACCAAAGGTTGCATTAAAGCTGTCTCAGGGTAAGATTTTATCAACTTCGCAGTCTTTCGTTACCCGAATGGAGCTGCGAGCCACCCTTTGGGAGTCATTGCCCCATTGGAAAAGCGAACAATGCGATAAAAGTACTATTCAAAATGACCAACTCGCGAAAACTAGTCATCACTGACCAATGTCACAAACCGCCGTTTTCTGATGCGAGTTGTTTTTACCTTAAGAAATATCGTACATTTACCTGTGAATCTATTTACGTACATGTTTGCCGAAAGAAGGGTCAGAGCTTTTGACGAAGGAATAAAGGTGATAATCTTAAGTGCATTTTCCCATTCGCGGTAAGAACGCCTCAATAGGTGGTAATCCATTGATTCTTCTTGCTTGGCCCCACAACCGAGCACTGGGTTGTTGATTCTAGACGCCTTTCCTCACTTCCGCTCCCTTCCAGGGCAGAGCAGAGAACCAGGATCAGACGCCCAGCAGTCTCGTGCTGCATCGATCTCGACACGGTAACCTTGGCAACCTTGCCTACCTCAGGGGCGGAGAGTAACTGCGGCAGCTTCCATCACGGGGACCGTGCGCACCGAACAGCCCAGCTCATCTCACCGGATCTGCAGCACACAAGGCCTGCTGCGACTGACACTGTAGGGGTAGCTACAGTCTGCAGGGACCAGGACGGAGGGCAGCTGACTGGTGACGAGTGTGGCGTGATGAGACGGCGCCGACGCCCGGCCTGCTTCAGTGGCGCCCGCTCCGCTGCGCCTGACCCCACCACTTCCGCCCTAATTGGTCCATCAGCGGCTGTTGACAGAATGGCGGCACGACCTTCAGATGACCACTGGCGTCTTCAAGGCTGCTTTACTTGTCTGGGCCGCGGCTGAACTCGGTCTGGGCCGGGCGTAGCTTGTTGCGGTACGAATCACCAAAATTGGGCGGAGAAGGGGGAGGGAGGGAGCGGGTCAAAATGGAATGAAGTCATTTAAGGTTCTTTTCTACATCCACTTTTTATATGCTTCTAAGCTAATTGGGTTACTCAAGCCTTAGCCAACGCCACAGCCAGTAAGACATCCTGAGAATGTTTTATAGCTTGCGGTGGCATGTGGAGCTCCAGGTCACGTGTTTTATGCAGAGCTCGGCCGGTTTCTAGGCCGCCGACTTTGTGCCGCGTTGATCCAGATGCAGGGCGGCGCACACAGAGAGCCCGCCGCAGCGGCGGCGCTCTTTGTCGCCTTTGTCGTCCACGGCACCTGGTGGGGCGGCTCACCCGTGCCCCCGGGCGCTGGGCGGCGGCGGCGGTGGACCGGTGGAGTACAGCCGCCCAGGCCAAAAGCGGCCGGCCAGCGCGCGCGCCGCCAGTCGGCCGTATTACCGTCATGCAACGTCAGACGTCGGAAATGACCCACCTACCGCAACTTCGGCTCCGACTACGCAGCCCGCAAAAACAGAGCAACTGCTACAGCGGACCCAGTGGCGGATCCAGGACTTCATTTATGGGGGGGCTAGGGGCTGGAGCCTCCCCGCCATCGCCTCGGATCAGTCTCTGTCTATGCATTTACTAAAGGCAATCTGGTATTTCGTGGTGGCGTGGGGGGCGGGGGTTGACCCCCCCTGTATCCGACACTGAGTGGAGCTGCTTTTTCGGGGCAGGTGCGTGGTGTGGCGTGACTGTCTTCACGATTCACGAGAAATGGGCTATTTGCACGCCGGAAACAATTCAGTTGGCGGCCGAGTCGCGGAGAAATGGGCACGGTTTCTGGTTAAGGGTCGCTGTGGCTCTGGTAGGTACCGATGAAAAACTGCAGTTCAGAGTCATAGTAAGTATTGACCCCATCCCCACTTCTGATATAATCATACACGATTTCAAAGTGTTTACTTATAAGTTTGGTTACTTCCAATCCCTTGATCTCTCCCCATGGGCCCATATGTCCCTGCTGTGCGTGCGTATTTCTCTTTCTTGCGCGTGATTCTTCGTGAATACATGTTGATGGCTCTACATATAGAAAATCCGGACCACGGGGGCGCCAATTTTGACCAGCAAAATCCTATCGGTGGGCGCCGATTTCCGCATCGAGGGGGATGGTGGTGGTGGGAAGAGACATTTTAGGGGGGGGTCGGTCACAGGTCACGGACCACGGACGATCACGTGTCACAGATCCCCCTTTCAGGGGGCGCCGTGACTATTTCAGTGGGCACCGAAGGTTGATGGGGGAGCACCTGCCCCCTTAGTCCCCTCCCTGTAGTGTGAGCTATGGTGATCTACATTATAGTCAGGTTTCATTTACCTAGGTTAATATCTTCAAGGTCAAAAGAGGTCATACAAAACAAGTCTGGGAGGTGTTGGGAAATGCCATGATAATGCAAAAAAGGAATACACGGAGAGACGTCTAAGGTCATAATGAGAACTTCCCATTCAGTGTTTTTTTAAGTTTGAGGTCAAGGTCATTCAAGGTCACTGACCTGTGACGTAAAAATGTGACATATTAACAATAATGTACAATATAACTGGCACTAAAACATCCTTTGGGCGGGAAATGAGGATTTGACCTTAAAAAAGACATTTTACCTTGACCCGTAACCTTCAAATTGAGTAGCCTTAACTATTAGTTAAAGCATAACATACGTCATAATACAGAATGCCACCTGGCGGGAACACTAGGGTCAATGACCTTGACTTTCATGTGGGGTGACGTTGACATAAAATCCCATTTAAGACCTTATTATGTCCCCACTCGGTCTACAGTGCAAGCGAACTGATGCGACTGCGCGATTGTGACGGCCTCGAATTACAGGTCTGACTTTGAAAGCCCACAAGTCAACAAATTATTGACCGATTGTCAAAATTCTTCCACCACACCACGTGCTCACGAATTCTCTCAAATGTAGCCGAGTAGCTTTTCCGGCTGCGAACGGTTCTCCAGCCACCGTGGAAAATAGGATGGGGGAACTTTAGGACCCCCTCCACTGCGCCTGTTAAGGCTGCTAGCTGATACTCCCAGCGAGCTTGATGACCTCATTTCTTGTGACCGTCAACAACAAAGGCAAGTGAAGCCACAATTGCGAGCCACTGACACTACATCCACGTCTGGTGAAGCCACAACTGCGAGCCACTCACACTACAACCACGTTCAGTTGGGTTTACCGCTCACTGACGCGGAGGGAAAAGGCAGCCTCATCGGCCACTTGACAAGGCGGGGCTTTTTGTCGATACAACTAACGACATTTTAGCTTTTAAGCAGCCCGGGTCAATGAAGACACAACTCTTGGGCGTGCACCGCTGGAAAGGGAGAGCACCCAGAGCGCTCCGTTCCCACTCTGGAGATTAGGGCAATAATATTTGATTGTAAGCGTATGGCTATCAAAATAATAATTTCCCACCCTTCCTCCTTCTCTGCCCCTACGAAATATGATTGTTCTCGTGCAGCCATTGGGGCCAATATAAAGGGTTGTATCCCCCCAGATTTTCAAGTTGCCATCAATTTAACCTTCGGACTTTTGACGATACGAGTTGATAAAAATTGTCGCAGTGGTTAACAATTGTGACCGAATGTCAGGCTCCATTTCCCTAAGCTCTTGGCATGTCTGGATGATATTTGGTAACACAGGATCCAAACACATTGATTTCAGGGCATCATTGCAGGGTTATAATACATTTAGGCTTGAACACGACCATGATTAAGTCGTTAAAAGCCGTATTAATGATAAGATATTGTGAGATGTAAATATAGTTTCATGCGTCTTGTTTGTTTGTCTTTTTCTCGTATCCTTTTCTTTCTCTTTTGCTGGCTGGGCAAACCACTAATCAGAACTAGAGTTTCCAATCCTCCAGATAAGGCCACGAGCAGCGAGAGTCGGAACAACGATGACACAGAGATGTGAATTTCTACCTCTTTAAGGATGCCCCGGCACCCCCAATGAAACACGGAATTGGTGTTAACATGTTATTTACGTAAATGTTGGAGCTTTGATCCCGCATGGTCTAGTGGCTAGGATACACGGCTCTCACCCGTGAGGCCCGGGTTCGATTCCGGTGCGGGAAATGATATAAAAAGGGGATGAGGTGGCTTAGTGGATAGCACCCTTGTCTTCTAAGCCACCGGTCCGGTTCAAGTCCCGGCGGAGCCTCTGAATAAGTCGATCTGATCCCCAAAATCCCTTCCAACAGGGTGGAGTTGGCGACGCCGTATGCCCTGGCAGTTGGTGCGTCGTTAAACCCCAACAATAATTTTAATTCTAAGGACATTGAATTCGTATTATGCAACTCAACAGGCCTGTGGGAAAGCAAAAACACATTATATATTCAACGATATTATTCAATCTGGTCGCAATCGAGATAGCTTCAAATTTGAGCACCGCCAATCATTTTCAGTAGTGCACGTCTCTGACATTGGGTTACTACCTGGTTAGAGATCTGAATAACAGCTTTGTGTTACATGACCAAAGAAACCATGTAACCGCCCGTGCCATTGGCGATGGATAAAATACTACAGAACATCTGCGGAGCCGTGTGCTGGCATAAAGCCGATCCAAAGACTTGCAATTGTAAAATTAAAAAGATCAGACGTTGCCCAACGCATAGGTGGATCCAGGAGTGGCAAGTGGGGTACTTGTCCACCCCCCCCATCGACAATAGGCGCCCCATAAAACGTGATATTACGACAGTGACTTTAAACGGTCCCACTGAAAAGTCGCAGATCTGTTTTTGGAACAGAAAAGGGTACGGAGAACTCAAGTTATAGACATCTTTGGACGCCGGCGTTGGCTCAAATTTAAGGATTGAAAATATACTGTATGAATTGCATTGCCCTCACTGGATACTGTGAGCAGCAAGCATTTCAACCCAGAGATGAGGGGCGTGACCTCGGCTGCAGCAGCTCCCCCGCCCAGACCACTCCCAGTGCACCACACAAGGTCCACTCTCTCGCTCCGTAGACCCCATTAACGACGCTTCATATGTAACGCGGCGCCGTCAAAGCAGATGACTCAGAGAGAAAGGGCGGAGTCGGACGGCCTCAGGGCGCACGGGTGCTGCACTTTCAATGAGGCGGTCCGAACACGACGGCTAGGATAGCACATGTTGTCAGCAGGAGGTCCCACGGCACACAGCACAAGTGCCAGTGAAGGCGGTAAGATGTGAGAACAGGGCAGTGGTGAGAGTGGGCCAGCGACTCGGTTCCTGGTACTGGCTCGATCTCGAGAGAGCAGCAGTTGTGAAGCAGAACGAGCACATGACATACACGCTGTTCCATGAAACAAACACAACGAGCTGGTCCAACTTCCCGCCAGATGCGCCGTTCTACGGGCCGAATATCCGGTGGTCGTTGCCCCACAGTGCTTCACCAAGGCCAGCAGCTGTTGAGTTATCGTGTCGACCCTCAGTGTCGCGCTCAAAAACAACCGACCGCGCCGCGACGCGGCCGTCGGGTATTTTTAGAGCGAACAAGGCCCGCCCGGCGCGGCGGCGAGCCGCCAGCAAGCCGGTGCGTCTTACTGACCACAGGCAGTCACTTGTCACCGAGTCCATTGATCCGCATTTGACGTTAAAGAGAGTGTCCCACTTTTATAATGGGGGTTCGAACTGAGATAGCAGTTTTGTTAAGCGTGTTAAGAAACCAACTATTAGGCATATTTAATTTCATCCAAAGCTCTCTGTATCAAATTTCCGCAAGCTTTAATAGAAAGAGTCTTGTCGTGATACCTTATGTCAAACCCTGAAGGAATACCTTCCATATGGTTGCAGCAATCTGATTGGTCCTAAGCCCCTCCCCTCACTCGCTGAAAATGCCATGCTAGCGAGTGAACCAGCCTGCAATATGCCTGTTTGGCGGTGCGACAAAGCTGGCGCAACACATTCGTTTCATTCGAGCACAGCCAAGTCAGAAATCCACCTCCGAGAAGAAGATGCTCGCCTATTAGGAAGCATAGGTTATAAGTCAAGTTATAAGGTGTTGGGTACTCGCTTATTCTATGGGTGCCTTCTATGTTATTGGCTTGACGTATCTGACAAGTCAGTTTTACAGCGAGTTCATGGAGCGCACGCAGGTTCCTTCTATGTCAGCTCACTCACCAGGCCCAGCATGAGTTTGGACTCCTTCACGGAGCCGCAGCAGCCGAGGAAGCCGATGATGAAGATGAGCGCGCCCGCGGCGATCAGGATGTACGCACCCTGCTCCACCACCGACGGCTCGTTGAATTGCTGCCGGAAGCATAAATCGTTTGACGAAAACAGGCGGAAGAGAGGCGACTTGAGGCGCAGCACGACATGACAGTCTCACCGAGCGGAGTTCCGTTGCCTATTGGGACAGTGTTTCGCAATGGCCAGTTGGATGGAACGATGCACCTCTGAATTTGCGGTAGAGCTGGTTTCCCACACACCCAGGCTGGATATAGGAAAAGCGGTGAAGATGAGGGGGACTATCCTCGGTACAAAAGAGCAATCTGGGCTCAGCATCGAACCGTATGTCTGTCCATGATTGGCAGGGCGCGCTGCCAACAGGCTTTTACGGAGATCCGGCAGAATCTACTGCGCAGGCACCATGAACAAATGAAGCGGATATACGTACCGCAGAAGTTCAGTTCATATAGTCACCATCTTTGTTTTTCACCAATAACGATCACGACTATGTCGCAAAGGGGAGGTGTGGACGTATGACAATCATCATCGGTGTTTTGGGAGCGTCGACAGTCACAATTACCAGAATTGCGTTCGACATTCAAAACTACCAGGCATATGGCAGGATTTAATTATTTAAACGCTCAACCGAAAAATGATGATACCATGAGAGAAATCACCAATAATCTAGACATGCATTCACCCAAACGCAAGGTAATTTATACAAACAAGGTCCTAGCCCATCTTGCGTCCACAATAACTTATAGAAAACACCACAATCACAAGCCTAGTCTGTTTGTTACCAGCTGTTACTCCAGGCAAACACAGCTCTGTTGCGACGTACCGCTAACGATTCGTCCATACTGAGCTTGGTCAGCATGGTGAAGGAGGTCTTATCCACC
Source organism: Lepas anatifera (assembly GCA_034440635.1). NCBI lineage: Eukaryota > Metazoa > Arthropoda > Thecostraca > Lepadidae > Lepas > Lepas anatifera. Next base: position 25,867 of record JAOTON010000141.1, read on the forward strand.
GACAGCCATATTCCCACGGTGAGAACGGCGGCGCCGGCCAACTGGAACACACGTCACAGGGGTCAGAGCCGACAACCAGAGGTCGCGGCCGTCCGCGAAACACGCCGCTCAGCCGTCAGCCGCCCGGCGACAGCGGCGTCAGCGCTCCGAGGCTGACGCCGCTGATTACCGCTGATCTCTGGCAGGCGGCGTACACAGGTCGGCAGGGTCAGCTGCCGACACGCTCATTCGGGGTCTCCGGGGTGGTTCCCCGACCACAGTCAATGCCGCCGACCGTGGGGGCAGTGCGCGCTCTGAGAAGGCGGCCGGCGAACGCAGCCGCAAGGCCCAAGGGTGACGAAATGCTACGTCAAATTTGGGAGAGCCTATCTGAATGTTTGTTGTAAGAATACCCAGCACTTCCAGGTGGAAATGATCTCACAACATACATATGCAGATAAATTTTACAGAAAAAAACTGATCAGTCACAGTGTTTACCCGTCATCTTTCAGAGGACAACAGGGTGCGGACGGCATTCATGCGCAAGGTAAATGCCTCGGGAAAACGAACAGAGTGACCGCATTTTTTAAGATATTTTCATCAAACTTTGGTCAGTTTATCTTCATGACGTCTTCTGTCGATCCCATTCGATAAAATTTCCTTTCATGTCGATGACGGCCTCCAGGCGGCCTCTGAACCGGCCACAGCCTTTGCCACCACCCCCTACTTAGACCCCTCAAGCACCTGGTGGTCCTGACCTTCAGCTCGTCCTTTGCGTTGCGACTGGATATGTTAGTCCCCGTTCAGCAGCGCAACTCACAAAGAAGTCGAGTCAGCTGCAGCCAGGCGAGCTGGGAGGCCAGATGTCAGGCGAGGCGTGGTTGACAAAGTTCTCGGATAGCCATGCCTGGGTCTTCCGGCTGGTATAGTAGGGTGCCGAGCCCTCCTGCCACATATGGCCTCCCTGCAGCTGCGAGGTCGATTAACGTCTTGACCAACCCGCACAGAACGCGGATGTAGCCGTCAGTGTTTATCCTGAGGCCCTCAGGAAAGAAGTGGGGTGGCATGACGTCACCTTCACTGCTGACGACACCGAAGACCATGATGGTGGCCGTGAACGCGGTTTGTATGACGTTCGGCACACTTTTGGTGAGACAGCCAGCCACCTGTTGTTCTGCGAGTTGATCTTCTGGTCTTGACAGAAGTTTTTCTCGTCAGAGAAGAACCACAGCATGGCTGGCTGCAGTGGATTCTTCAACCTGTCCAGCAGCTTCGTTGCGCGCTTCAGGCGCTTTTCTTGCATGACCTTCGACAGAAACTGCTCCTTCCTCATCTTGTAAGAAAGGTAACGGAGTTCTTCATTAGCCACCGGCCTGATCAGCTTCTCATCGACGCCTTTTTTCCTGCGATGACATAAATGACATCGATTTGCTGGGTTCAGTGTTCACGATTTGCTGGACTTCAGCGACGAACTCGGGTGTTCTGATGGCGTCAGATCGTTGATTATGCGTTTTCCTCCCTGATGCAAACTCGTAGTCAAACTCTGAGTCTTCCAGCTCCTTCCTGACCTTTTTCACAAGCCTCCTGCTGACTTTGAGAAAGTCAGCGATCTCCGCACTCGTTCTTCCAGCCACAAATTTGGGGGCTCGATATTTTTCATACTCAAATATTCCTACGGAATTGAAATGCAAATAAAGTCAAAATGCTCATGGCAAAACCAGAAACGAAAGTATTAAAAATGCGGTCAAAATAGCACTCGAAAATTGCGAACGAATACCGTCACCTGTAGTATCAAGCAAAGGGGAGCGCAAACTTAAACAAGAAAAAACAGTATTGATGAGCTCTAAAGCTCACAAACGACAAGTACTCCTAGAGTGCAATGGTCGCCACAGCAGACTGCTCTGCGTACCCAGGGCTGGTCGTCAGTAGCTTTGTTCTGGCAAATGGCCGGATGGGGGCGGTTTTTCGTCGAACCTTTTCCGTCCGGCTCCGGCCCGGGAAGCTTCAAAAGGAGGGGCCCTCAGCATAAATAATACGCAAAGACGGGCCGGGCCCAGTGCTATATGGACAATGAATGTGAACCGGTTCCAGAGAGTAGCAAGGCCGGCTCACTGGGGAGACGGCAGCGTGCCAAGGCTGCTCGGGTGTGGTCCCCAGCAGCGATGTTCACTCTGTGACCAGATAATGAGCAGGTAATATGTTTGATGTTGATATAATCATTTCATTTCCAGTGGGTAAGCATGAACATAGTATGATGTAAAAAATTGTCATTGCCGCCGCAGCAACTTCTATGCGGCAGTCTATCTATCAGCAAATCGGTAAACTTCTATGCGGCAATGCTGCATAGGAGTTTGCAGACTCCGATGTCTGCGGTTCATGTGAGGGCGGAAAATTCGACAAGCCGAATAGTCACAAACGGACACAATCAGAGTAGCCCGATTGTAGCAACAGTAGACTGGACACAATATTAAACAATAGGCGGATCCTGGGGCAAGGGGGCACTTGCCCTACCCCCTTCGTACATTGGCGCCCCCCCTGAAATGGTCACGGCGCCCCCGTCCTAATCCCTCCCAGGATATGAGTGTTGGCGCCCCAGCGTTAGGATTTGGCGCCCACCTGGTAGGTTCTACCTGATAGGTCTAGATGGCTCCCATTTCCGACCACGTCCCGCCCTTTTCCCTTCAGAAATTCTGGATCCGCATGTGCACTGAGCCTATTTAATCCTAATTGATCCTACAAAAGCCCAATTGATCCTATTTAACAGATGAACAGTGGAAGCTGGCATGGAATTTACATTAAGTATGCCGCGTGCGCCCGTTTACAGCCACTACGGGGTCATCACCAGCATGTGGGCAGTGCACACATGCAGCCCACGTAGCCAAAGCTTCCTGACATGGGGAACCTGGCAATGTTAAGTTGCCTGGTGCACTGGAACGGCGACATCATCATTTCTAACCCCAAAAACCATAAATTTCCCCAAGGCTCAGACCGTTAAAGACCTGCAGCAGGTCTTGAACGCTCTGAGCCTTGGGGGAGTTCATGTTTTTTGGGGCAAGAACAAATATACCGCTTCGATTCCCTTGGAAAAGAAAAAAGTCCTGTTTTTGGCTGGATACAGGCTGGGCAGTCTTTTAGATTCAGGTTTGAAAATTGTATTAAACTTGAACCAATCTGTTGTAGGTACAGTCCCTTAAAATAAAGTTGGGTCCAGCAATCAGTGAGGAATGCATCCGAAATCTTCATGAAACGAAAAAACAACGGCGTTTAGGTAGTCTCGCCACGAGGGGAGGTCCGTGATCCGTCCACACTTCTTATTATCTGAACTTTATTATGTGCCCCACGTTCGAGTGAAATCTTACTACATCTTCTTCTCCATTTTAGAAATTATCTGTAACCACACAGTTGTTTCAATTGTGAGGTCGCGGGCTGTAGTTTTCGAACGACAATTTGCTGTGCGTCTGCCAATTCCCTCAGTGACGATAAAGGGTCTGTGCTATTTCGCGGAGTTAAACATTTTGAAATGCTCTCACTCTGGCCTGCTGCTGACCACATACGCGTCGGAAAAGGGGGGCAGGGGGGCCTGGCCCCCCAATTTTTGGCCAAAAATTTCCTGATCTCAGTAAAAATGAGAGAAAGCCGTACATTCTTATATCCAGCCGCTGCGAAAAGCAACGAGGAGCCCAAATTCGAACAGTTTTTGGTCCTGATGTTGAAAGTTTTTTTGTCAGTATCAGGTTGAAGTTAGGCTGCCCTCCCCCCCACTTCTTTGCCGGTGGCGACACTTATGGCTGACCAGACTCGCCCAGTCTTCCTTCTGAGATGCTCCTTATCCGATATGTAGGAGGCGGCTGAGGCCTCAGGCAGGTCAATTATGTGTTAAAGGTAGCATGGATCCACTAATAGGGCCAGGTCCTGAAATTTTCGTCAGGGCAGCGCTGGGGGGGCTTTCGTGGGGGAAGGACATCACTTTCAAGCTGGCTGTGGGGCAAAACATTTTTTGGTCATCGTTTCCTTTAAATAATATTCTGGGAGCCGCATTGGGAAATACATAAATACCGACTTTCAATGTTTTAATATAAATTTAAGGAGCATCCTTGGCGTGTATCCTTGGCCAGCCACATTTTACCAAGAGGCGCCAATATTTTCACAGGAACATGCAACAGCTTCAGAGGTGCCCTTCCACCTAATCACTCATCGAAGTGGATGTCCCCCTTGCATTCGCCCCTGGCCAGTAGCCGCGCAGGGTCCAGATTCAAGCGGGACGAGGGCATCACGTCCTTTTACCCATTTATTTCCACTATGTATGTGAGTCATTGTGAGTGATTGCCCCACAGTATGTAGGGGCACCCTCGCATTCGATGAGGTGACAATTTTCCTGCCGAAGCAGGGGATGCCTTTCAGAGCATACTTACGAAAAACACGAAGTTGAAGAGACAAAGGACATATTTGATGCAAATCATTCCAGCACCCATCTTGAATATGTTGTATTCCTGCAAATAAAGCTTCTAGTGCACGTTAAGTCAACATGCTGCACTTGGCTTCAATGGCCCAACTTTTCCTACGTGTTGAGGAAAGCCAGTCCGGCCATCCTCGCTCTCCTGCCTTCGCACGGCGGAGCAACGCGCACACCCCCACCACTCTCCAGTTACTGACCGTCATTCGGGGCGGCGAGCGCGTGCGGGCGTCGGAAACATGGGGTGAGGGGAGGGGTGGAGGGGAGGAGCAGTGGGGCGGAGCACGGCGTGGCAGACTGGCGACGGTGGACAGTGCAGTGTGCCGCCGAGAGAGCACGGCGGCATAGTCCCATACCGCGGCAGGGGCAGCTAACATGTAAACAAACAGTGCGAGGGGGAAATTCCTGAGCCGCCGCCATCTTTACCTGATGCAGGGATCAGATACACATGAGCACGGTCATGAGCAGAGATTCGAGCGTCAGGGCATAGGCGGCAGCGTTTGAACCAGCGGAGGGATTTCCCAATCGTCACTTCCTTCACTTCCTCCGCGTGAGAAATAAATGTTGACTTCAGTTCAATCGGAGGAAAGAGAGAACGATCAGGGCTAAAAATTAAGATCTCGCGAATTTACCACAGGTCTTCCTTTAAGACAGTTTCAGAACAAAAAGAAGCTAATACATACCTACAATGCAAAAATGGCATAATACAACATCACAAGTTGATTTTTGCATGTTACTTAACTTTAATTTTATAAGATACCCCATCACGGAGTTCTAAAGAATTGATGCAATCAAATGTGCTAAGGAGACACCTAAAAGGTAACAAAATATGCATAAATCATGGTACGTAAATTCAAGCGGTGAAACGGAGAGCAATGACGGATCTAGCCGGTAGGTTTGGGGGCGAGCCAAAGTCAAAAGGAAAAACCATCACGCGATGAAACATTTTGCAATTATTCAAAGGGAGATATGCGAAAATTAATGTATTGGCTAGATTAAAAGGTCACCAAAAGTTGTTCCAGAAGTGCTATTCTCAATGTTTGCGAATTCGGCTCCAAATGCCTTAAAATCGCTCTCAAGGTCAACATTTCAAGACGACTTATCGAGAGTTCTCCTATCAATCATATGACGTATATACCTCGGCTATGACCATCAATTTTTCTAAGAACTAGGTCATAGGCGTCATAGCTGTCCTAAACAGTGGTGTAGAACCTCGGAGTATCACAAGAAATTAATTGAAAAAACAACATTCCAAAACCCTTTTGAACCAGAAATATAGGACTTTAAAAAATCACGATTGACCAATCAGAAGCCCAGGAATTCTCATTATACCTGGGTCACGTGACCTACCTGACGCCAAAGTTTCGTCATCCTGGGAATTTTGTAGAAAACGACTGAAGACCCGAGGTACGGAGGCGTGGAGACGCCCAGGAGCGTAGCCAAGATTTCGCTCGGGGGGGGCGGCGCCCCGAAAAGGGCCCCTGCGCCAGCGCCAAACGGGCCTTGATGGGTAAAAAGGGCCCTGCTTGTTACAGAATAGAGTGCTGAAGGGGTCTTAGGAGGCCCCTGTCTGGTATGAAATTTCAAACTTGGCCACAGAGCATAGTGGGGGTGAGCCGTGCTTCGCGCGGCCTGTGTCCTCGGGAGGGCCCTTCGGACCCTCAGGGGGAGCCTGTCCCTGCAGCCCCCCTTGGCTACGTCCCTGGAGGGGCCTAAAAAATTTTCCAAAGATACAAAAATAATTGACATGTAATGTTGATTGGAGCTGCAGCTTCGCAATCAATATTTTTCAACGAGCAAGAAACGGAGAAACGTCATTTGTAACGGAAGCAACGTATGTATCGGACGAAACGTCACGGAGTGAAAGATGTGGTCACCAGAGGCTTGTTCCAAGACCCAATATTTACAGTGAAGTAGACTGGTCCTGTTTGAAGTCATTGGCGGATACAGGGGGCCATTCCGGCCATGGCCCTCCCAAAGCGCTGGAGGGGGAACTATCTTTTCCCCCCAAACGCCGGGGAAATTTTTTTAAAAAAGGTGTTTACACTAGGTCTGTAGAGCAAAAAATCTTCGTTCAACTTCAAAATCCAGCTGTAAAATTGTTTCTTTGCATCAGGAACATGCATAATCTTTCCACCACTGAATCAACACGTCACACGTAATGCCATCTGTCGTTCAGTTTTTGCACCAGTGCTTAACAAGACGGCAAATCGGCGGGCGGCAGACCGAGAGCAAGGATTGCCGTGGCAATTGAACAAATATGATACTGCTGATGAGAGCGGACGTCCTCAGCCGAAAATCGGTTACGGGTCCTGCGATTATTTCTCCTTGTATTTGAATAGCCCCTGTACGCACTTTTTGCATTGCGTAAACGCTGTGAATGGTCCTTAACTCGATCAAGGTTTGGGATTTCACTGATTATTAAAACTGTTATTTTGATGACGCCACACGTTGTTAGAAAAGAGGAGATATTTGTTTTGGTGTACGAAAGTGGGCAAAAATGATGATTCCTGATTTTCAGACCTCGATTGTTCCTTTAGAATTTCGACAAAGTGATCCATTCCCTTTAAATGCAAAACAGTGCACAGAATACCGCTAGGTGGGTGCATGTGCGCCCACCCAGCTACAGACCTGTTGCTATTTATCTTTCTCAAGGAGGGAAGGGGATCCGGTTATTTCAGAATGAGGTGTGAGCTACGTCTCTTTAAAGTTATCTTTTGAACCAAGCTGGGAGGATGCAGCATATTGCATAACACAATCACTAGGGTCGCTTAGTTTCTGGTTTGCGCCACCTTTTCTGGACTCGCTACCGAGCTGGAAACGCACACTTTGGCGCAGGTTAAAATGAAGTCATAAATGTCGTAGCACAGCCGAAAGATCATAGTCGACATTTGTCTCCCGCACCTTGGGCGAGGGGAGGGTGGAGATGCAGTGTCATGACCATTGCAGGGCGTGCCAATGGTATGGTGGGAACCAAGGCCTTTAAATGTAGAGGTAGAACGCTCCCCTCTCAAAAATGGCAACCTCTATTTCTTGAGACTTTTACGTTTGTGACGTCAGCAGTTGCTCTCAAGGTGGAGCCGCCCATTCATTCAATGAGAATCGACTCCGGATCGTGGAGTGTTTTACGGTTTCAAGATGCATCTGGCGAGGGGTAGACCCAAGATTTATTACGCCACGTCCTCAAAAAACAGTATTATTGCCCTAACACGCAACTTATCTCCTGATAGCCCCGTCTTGTACAATGCTCAGCGACAATGCGTTGCTAAGCAACTCTAGGCGATCGCTGACGTCATCACCATGGTGAATGCCAGATTTGAGGTTGCCATTTTTGGCATAGGCTAAAAGCCGGAGCGCAACCCCTGGTGGGAACCCCTGCCACATCCCACGTCGATGGGTCATCTGTCCTGTTGCTGTGTCCACTGTCTGTATCTTCCAACGCCTCATCAGTCTCGGCCCCACGATTAAGCATCTTATAAATCAAAAGATAATAAAAACGTCTCACCGGAGCCGGCAGGCACAGAATCAAATTTAAGACTAAAAGGAATGAGCCAGTCATATAAATTCGCGTGAAGTATACTTGCCACTGGAGATAAAATGAAAAACTAATCCATACTGTACTAATCCATCCATACTAATCCAAAATGGCTATCAGACATAGATATAAGTATATTAGATATTGTGTTTAACACATTGTGACATTGCACTGCATGGTAAAGCACGCGATTGATCAAAACCCATTCAAACGCATACACATACGCACATCAAACTTCAATTCTATTTCGCGCGCTGTCACAACATAATTCCGCAGCAAGGCGATTGGTCGCAAAACACCACGTGACCTATAGAAGCCAATCACAGGCGCTGGGCAGTCTCAGCATTCAATGTTTACAAAAACAACAACAATACGGCGGTGCCTCAAGGCACGACAAAATCTGAGGTCTTTGCGCCAATCAAACGAACAACTCAAAATCGATGTCCAATGTGCGACATGACATTGCCGGAGCGTGCAATGAACTATAATCGTGTCCGTGCGCTGAGTACGGGGTGCTGCATTCCCCGAGTACTCGCGCAGTAATCTGCGACAGGAAACACAGCTGTCGCGAGCAGCGGGCTGCGGCCGAGGATAGCCAGAATTTCAAACTGTCAAAGAGAACATCCATTTACACAACGTACCAAACTCCACAGCACATGCCTGGAGTCATTCAGATCCACAGGCGAGAGGCCACCGGGATTCACAGAGTGTCAGGTCTGCCACAGACGGGGAGAGCGGGCCAGTCCCAGCGCACGCAGCACGCCTCCTGAAATGCCATCGAAACAAGGATGCCGGCACGACAGCTAAAGGCCACGTTGGCGGAGCCGGGGCAGGCTACGTCCGGCGCACAGGGAGCGGCACAGCCGGGCCAGCGCACATTGCAAACTATAGGGCTGCACTGTGCGACAAAATGCATCACACGGAGTGACTGGCACTGGCACGGACGACACGAGAGCACTCAGTCTCCGCAGTCGCAGATGCGCGGAGTGCCGAACACCCGGTACCGGTATGGAGGCGCTGGCCTTGGTATCAAGCGGCACTTTGGCCACCGGCCTGAGAGTCAGATACCCGGTGTGGTGGCGGTACTAGGTCAGCAGCACCACATGGAGGAAGTTGTCGGCGTAGCTGAGGTGTTCGCTGAGCCACTGCAGGGGCGCATCCAGCGGGGGAGAGACGCCGTGAAGCACCACCCGCGGCGGGTCCTCTGTCGAGGCGGCACACGTCAGCCAAGCCGACCACGCACTGGGCAAGGTATTCGGGGCCAAGGGTTCTCTGTCGAGGCGGCACACGTCAGCCAAGCCGACCACGCGCTGGGCACGTCGGGGCCAATCACACTGAATTCGTTTGAAAAATCAACATCTGGCTTCCATACAAAGAGCACGTCTGTTTTCGAGAAGAGGATACGAAGAGACATTGTAGAGCGAATAAATTGGGCAATTCTTGTCACCGTTAAAGGGAGATACGCGAAAAATTATTATTGTGGTTTCTTGCTATTTGAAAAGTCCTGATTATGGAACTATCAATTATTTTTGTATCTTCGGCAAAATTTTGGGAGGCCACTCACTTATTATCGAAATAGATTAACAGTTCCAATAAAATGCTGAAACCTTCACCCATCACTTACTTTTCGAAAACTATCTAAAGTTGAAAAGCAATGTTTTTTTAATACAAATGTATGTTCTCCTGTATTTGTATTTGAATTAATTTTAAAAAGCTTTTAAAAACTACGAAACGAACTAGTTTGCCCTAGAAACGGAAAAAAACATAATTACTCAAGTCTTCGGCCGTTTCGTACCCCGGGTATTGAGTCATTTTCTGCTTCAGCCCCAGGATGACAAAACTTTTGCGTCAGATAGGTCACGTGACCCCGGTTTGAGAATTCCTAGGCTTCTGATTGGTTAATTGTGATTTCTTTTAGCCCTATATTTCTGTTTCAAAAGAGTTTTGGAATGTTGTTTTTCTAAAGTAACTTTTTCTGTGGTAGTCCAAAGTTCTACATCACTGTTTAGGATAGATATGACCTAATTCTTAGAGAAATTGATAGCCTTAGCCGTGTGTACGTCATATACACCTATATGAGGTGTACCGGTAAAGTCGTCTAGAAATGTTGACTTTGGAGCAATTTTAAGGCATTTGTAGGCCGAATTCGCAAAAATTAGAAAAGGACTTCTGAAACAACTTTTTGTGACCTTTTGATCTAGCCAATAATTTTTTTCGCGTATCTCCCTTTAATAAACTAGAAGTCGGCAAAAATATACTGCTAATGACCGCTCATTTCCCTTCACATTCCCTCAGTAGGTTCGCGCAAAACCCATAATACCAAGGCCTGGTTTCAACCTGACAAGTTGTTTTTCCTACGTGCCTCCGTCCCAAGAAGTTCCTGCTCCCGTTAAAAACCCCGCATCACTGCATTGCCTAGGAAACATCGGCCACGGCAGTCTAAAAGCATTCCAGCTGTTCAAAGGAAAAATAACGAAGGACTCGGATCAGAAACAAATTTTCAAAACTTTTCAGAAGCAACGCAGAGGATATATAACCATCCTACAAACAACTAAAAAATACGCCACTGAACTAACTCCCTGCTCAAGCGCCGTCGCACAGCTTAGCATTTCACTGGCGACTGCTGTGAGTCAGCACTGAGCCGAACCTGGTGGGAGTTTGCGAGGCTATAGCCTGTTGTAAGTCTGCAAGGCTATAACACAGACCTGCGTCCGGTGGGAGTCTGCCGGCGAGGCTATAACACTGACCTGCGTCCGGTGTGAGTCTGCCGGCGAGGCTATAACACTGACCTGCGTCCGGTGTGAGTCTGCCGGCGAGGCTATAACACTGACCTGCGTCCGGTGTGAGTCTGCCGGCGAGGCTATAACACCGACCTGCGTCCGGTGTGAGTCTGTCGGCCAGGCTGGGCAGCAGCAGCTGCAGCCAGTGCCGCAGCAGTCGTGGCCGGCCGTCGCAGGCCGGGCTGACGGGCCGCTGCAGGTAGGGCAGGCCGGGCCGGTGCAGCCGCGCCGGTACCGCTCGGAACTCGCCGGCCATTAGCCGCCGGTTCACCAGCCAGAACTGCTCGAACTTGTCTGCCAGCGCCACGGCGGCACGCTCAGCCCAGAACGGTCACGGCCAGCCGGCCCGGCCGCGCGTCGAAGATACACGGAGTCACCGCTTGTATAATAGGAAATGAAAAGCTACGGATTATTTTTTCTGCGCCTATGCAAGTTAAAGTTCTTGGAAACGCACTGCCACCTAGAATTATATTCGAGGACCACCGAAAGGATCAGTCATACCAGTCCTGTACGAAACCTATTGTTGCAGAATTCGGTCAATGATTATTGCAATTACTGGGTCGTTGTCAGGGTCACTGATTGATTAATTGATGTGATTGACGTCAGATGTGACGTGATTGATGAAGTATGGGAACGCAGGGATAGCCGAAAGTGGAGAGAGAAAGAGAGAGAGAGAGAGAGAGAGAGAGAGAGAGAGAGAGAGAGAGAGAGAGAGAGAGAGAGCGGGAGCGGGAGCGGGAGCGGGAGCGGGAGCGGGAGCGGGAGCGGGAGCGGGAGCGGGAGCGGGAGAGAGAGAGGGAGAGAGAGAGAGAGAGAGAGAGAGAGAGAGAGAGAGAGAGAGAGAGAGAGAGAGAGAGAGAGAGAGAGAGAGAGAGAGAGAGAGAGAGAGAGAGAGAGAGAGAGAGAGAGGAGCAGGAGAGAGAGAGAGAGAGAATACGTGGCAAGACAGTGTTCCAAATCTTAGGGTGCTGGGTGGAGAGCAACGCCCGGGGAAGCTGAATTTTCAACTTCTGAGCTATTTTTACGAAACTTCCCATTCGCTTTTCAAGAGAGCTTTATTAGCACATTTCAATACTTCTGACGCATATGTACTCATTAAAGGTATGGTATTAAGATAATTTGAATGAAAAGATTCCTCCCAAACTTGACAGAAATGTTTAATTAAGGGTTTCTATTGACTTTCACAATATTGGAACTGTTTCATTTTCCACCTGCTGACTACATTTTCCAGTATCAATTTTAAATCCAGCACCCCAGCACAAGACCAGTTTTGGGACACTGTGACAGGTTATCACGACGTAGCAGTGCTATCTTGCGGTAAATGCTCGCATCCTAGCCCTCGCCACTCACCACCTGACAGGCCCGCCCAGAGTTGTCCGTGCTCGCGCTTGTTGAGTGACGTCATCACGTCACCCTTGTGTTTCAGCTGGTCTGCCTCTTTCACGGATGCCAGGAAAAACGACTCCAGGGCATCTCTGCAGCGACAAGAAGTTGAAAACGGTCAGGTCAAATCTACAACTACAGCATCAAAATATAATGTTGACACAGCGTCGCCAAGTTCATCATGTTAAGAATATGGTTATCAGATTCCACCATATTCCGGAAGTTAGCTGAAACTTAAAACCTGGTCCACAGTGCGGAAAGCGACCTGTCTGGCCAGGAAACCACTAAAAGCCACGGCAAAGCGATAAAGATCACAAACAGCCCTCTTCAATGGAGCAAAATGGAAGAAGCGACCGCGTCTTCCGGACAAGTGAATGTGGCACAGTGGTGCATGTCCGGACTCGACTGGTTTTAGGGGTTCCTTAATATTGAATTCAGCCTGGAAGTGACTAAATTTATACTGGAAAGTGGCCAAAAGCTCAATACATCGCATTATAATACGATGTTACGTTGTATTATTGTACGATGATAATACTGGCGAACAGCAGATAGTTATCATTTCCTTTTTCCTTGCTAGAGGGAATAATATCTGCGTCTCCATAATTTGGACACGCGTCGTACCAGATTGAACCTCTCAACTTGATTCACAAATGAATACGAATAAAAGTGAAGTCTTTTTTACTAAAACAAGCTATTTAGGACTAAAAGTAACAAGAATTGATTTCTGCCATTTTTCTTGTAATATTCAAACAAGTTTCAAGTTAGAGTTTTGCCAATTTGTAATCGCCTGCACCAACGTCACGATAAGCACGTAGGTTTCAGAGAGGTCCAAACAAGAATAATGTGTCCGCGCCGTGGGGCTTGAGCATGAAGTCACATTCCAAAGTTCACTGCATACCATGTGGCCACCGGGGGAAGAGGGGGGTCGATAGGGGATGAATTTCTACCTTTTCTTTCCGTGAACGGCAAGTTCTGGAACAAATGAATTATCGATCAAGTGGTTTCTCGACGTGCTCGTGACCACTGGCGGTCGCAGAGGGGGCCCAAGTGCCATGGCCCTCCAAAATGGCGAAACTTTGGCCAATTTTCTTTAAAAAAACTACGTGTTTACTATTTTCCCGAGTTGCCCCCCACCCTCCAAACGGCGCTCCTGCGTCCGCTCCTGCTCACGACACAACTATCTCAGTTCAAATCCCATAGTGAGGGTGCCCCGCTCCCTTTACTAACAGCTGCCTCAGCCCCTGCCTGAGGACAGTTGCCTCAGCACGACAGCGTACCACACGTCCAGGGAGAGGGCAGGCGGCGGCCGGCACCCACCGTTTCATGAGCGGCGACTCGGCGCTGTGGCCGGTGAAGTGTACCGTGACGTTCCAGGGCAGCGCCGTTCCCGAGCACAGCAGGTCGAACTGCAGCCCCACCGGCTGGTGGCTGGCGAACAGCACACTCTGAGGTCAGACGCCGCAGAACAGCCCGGGGCTCACTCCGGCCACTCGCACTGTCAGTCAGTGACGCGCAGCTCAGTGTGTGGCTGCAGCACGTCTGGTGGCATCAGCACAAGTCTGCCGTTGGAAGGCAGAAAGCAGTAAGTCCAATTTTTGTCGATTTTTGCTTTTTGGTATCATTGGAAAGCTCTCGCTGCGGCGCGTTTTGTGGTGGTGGCAGAAATTTTAAAAATTCAATATTTTTGAAAGTATGACCAAATTTGGCATGTCAAAAAGCAGTAGGCATCATGAAGAGGGTATGCTTCGTCAGGCAAAAAGCAGTAGCCCGCTTTCAACCAATTCGGACGATTCTTAGAACCGGGGCTGACACCACGTCGTCAAGCAAAAGGCAGTATCTTCTATCACCAATTACAGGGAAGCTTGTGGAAATATTAACCAATTAAAGAGGCGCTTTGAACAATCTTGGAAGGTGTGCTCAAGCCGCACAATGTTTGGTCCAGTTATGCTGTTTGGGGTTTAACGACGCACCAAATGCTGAGATCATATAGCCTCGTAGGGGGAGGAGGAATGAGTTAGGCTTTCAAATCCTGCCTCTGGGCGGGCTCCTCGAACCCGAATCTCGAACACTTAGAGAATGTCGCAGTCCAAGCCGAGTGCGCGCGCTAACCGACTGCGCCACTCAGACCCCTGTTTGGTCCAGTTGTCCTTCCGTGTGTCAAGTGAGTTGATTTAAATATAGAAAAATAAGCTAGAGAAATAAAATGCATGGCCTTAGAGAAAAAACTCAATAATAGAATATAAGTGCATGTGTGTTAGGTCGCGAAGCAAACCACTCGAGACTAAACCTTGGTTACACAAGCTTTGAGGAGTCTTAGAATACTGAGATTCAAATCCCTTAAGCAAAATAAATCCGACGTGAGTACTTTTGACTTCACTCCCCAAAATCGATTTTCCGTGGGGGCCCAGGCCTATCCAGCTGTGTTTCCTTGCGGCGGCGTACGCCCGGTGCTCGAGGGGGATGATATTAACTGGTGACCCTTTACGAGGGGACAGTGCCTTCCTTACCGGTAGCAAAACGTTCCAAACTGTAATTACAACGAAGGGTACAAAAAAACGAACTCCTGTTTCTGTCCCATTAAATCTCAACTACAACTGAACAGGCACTGTCCGTGACGTTACATCCTCCGTGGCCAGGCATCCCAGTCCTCTCGACCCCTGACGTTGATACATAGGTGGAACCAGGACTTCCTATCGGGGATGGGGTTACTTCTGCGCCGGTCTGCCGAAGGAGTCGGTCCTTGCCCCAACCCGGGTTACCCCTTAGTCGGCGGACTTGGTGGAGGCCCTGCGGCGCGTTCCGGGCACCTCGGTGTAGGTGTGCGCCGATGGCATGGCTACATTGAGCATCGGTTGCCCCGTTGACCTCGCCAGAGAGCGCGCCAACCAGGCTGTCGACACCATGGTCGGCTGGGCTCGGGACTGGAAGACGGCCATCGCCGGGTACAAGACGTAGGTGCTCGTGCTGTCAGTGTTACCAGGACGGACAGAATCCCTACATCAAGGTGGACGGCGCGGACGTCGGAGGTGGGGGGGGCGCCTGAAGCTTCTCGGTCTGACCTTTGACAGGCAGTTTCATTTCGGGGAACGCTTTCTCCACCTCCCCAAGAAGGTGAAGCCCGTATCGCCCAGCTCTTCAGGATGACGGGTCGCTCCTGGGGACTGAGAGAGCCACAACTCCGCACGGTAGCTAGCGGCTAGGCGCGCGGTGCCATGGAGTACACCGTCGCGGCATGGCTGCCCGCCGCAGCCCAATCACACGTGGAGTTCCTGGAGCGTGAACTCAGGGCTGCCGCCTGAGACAACACCGGCTGCCCCGTCAGCACCCCGCGAGATCCGCTGTTGACAGAGGCGGGCTTCATGACCTTTAGGGTACGGTGCCAGCTGTTGTCAGTGCGGCTGGTAGGCTCAGCTCGAGCTCTCGGGAGGACGACCCACTCCGCGTGATGGCGGCGTTCACTGCCCCCAGCGCCTGATCACCACCACAGGCTGGCGGGCTGTTGGCGCGAGGACGCTGGAGAGAGAGCGGGTGCGTCCGATGTCCCCATAGAAGCGAAGCTGTACACCACCCGTGTCAGGACCCGTGTCCACATCCGCTTGGATGTCGGCCCGGACGACCTGCAAGGTACTCCGGATGCACAGCGCCGTGCCGCCGTGGAGGAGCACCTTGGCACCCCGCCAGACCAGGCCACCTGGCTCTGGAGCGACGGCTCAGCGGGAGGAGTGAGTGCGGGCGGAGGAGGTGCTCCAGTCATGCTTCCCTCTGGAGAAGAACACTTGGTCACAGCCCCGGTGGGAAAACTACAGCAGCACTCGCGCCGAGCTTGTTGCCATGCGAGCGGCGCTGGAGCCACAGCTGGAGATGAGCAGCGCTCCAGTCGAGCGCCCCATTGTTCAATGCACGGACTCCCAAGGTACACTCACGACCCTTGCGAGCGGCGCCGGCGCCCAACACGCCCCGATAGGTGCATCGGTTCCAAATCGTGGCCAGGGTTCAAGACGCTTTCCTGCAATGTGTCCTGGCCAACTTTGGGTTTCCAGGCAATGAAAGAGCGGACGCACTGGATAAGGAAGCCTCCAGCTTTCCATAAGGAACCGAGCCTGTGGATGTCCGCCGTTTCGTCCGATTCGTCGACCGCGCCACCTCACCCAGAGCCGGGAAGACGCCGTTAACGTTCGTCAGCTGTGGGCGGGGCACTGGGGACTCACCCGTCAATGCCTCCACCGCATCACTTGCTCGTGCTCGGGTGCCGTCTGGGGTGTCAGAGCCGTCTTCCCACTTGTCCCTGTCAACAGTGCGCGGACCTGGCGCGCCCTGCTACGCACTGTCGCGTCTGCCACGAGGGCCTGGATACACCCGAGCACGTTCTGCTCCGGTGCCCGTGCATGGGGGGGAATGCGACCCAGCCTTTTCGGCACCATCCACCCAACCCGGCGTAGCTCTGGGACGGGGGGGCCGTGGTGGCCTTGACCCGATATTACCTCAGACACCACCGAGAGCCTGTCGGCTACGCCGGCCGTAGGCCGGCCCGGAGGTCTACACCATCACCCCTCTCCACTTCTCGTGTTACACCATGGGTGAAATAATTTTATTTATTAGGGCCACTCCCAACTGCCACACTTTCCCAATTACAGGGAGTACCGCATGGTCTAGATCGAATGCAACGTCGCCAGATGACATGACCTGAAAGAAGTGGTTCGTAGCAAGTTAACTTTCATCTTGCTGCTTTTTGCCTGATGCGAGAATGAATGTGGTTTCTGGTTACTGCTGTTTGCCTGACGTTGTAATGAATGAATTTTGGACTTACTGTTTTTTGCCTGACGACGAAACCAGTAACTGCTTTTTGCCTGATAATCTTACAAACAATTTCAGTGCGGCTTCGTAAGGCAAAATTATTTTCTCGATTATTTCGTAAACCATGAAGCATATACAATTTTAACCCATACCACGAAATTTCTCATGGTCTGTGGAATCCCGTGGTATAAAATTTCAATAAAAATGTGTTTAAATACGAGCTCAGCAGAGAAAAACACGTTTTTGGCTCTCCTGAACAATTTTGCGTGTTCCAAAAACCAGGACTTACTGCTTTTTGCCTTCCAACGGCAGAAGTGGCGCTACACAATCTCGAGTGTCACTGCGACCGGCCCAACCGGACCCTGGCTGTCACGGTAGTGTTATGCGACTGCACTCCCACAACGGCAGCCACGTGACCAAGAGACAGGCGTACTGCCACATTTCACAGCCTCTCCCAGTGCGTCAGTACAACCTGGACAGACCATCCTGAGCACGGGATTCTGGTGGCGGTGGTCGATGGCGAGCTTTGTTCTTCTACTCTTGCAAGGACACTAGGTGCATGCACAACCGGCGATTCGTCCCTTTTTTACTTTATGTTGGCAGAAATAGAACCATGCTGCCACGTAGGGCGGCACTGAGGATATGGCAAACGTTTGATTGACATGTTAAGGCCTCTCAGCATGAAATAACGCGGGTGATGCATTACGGGTAAATACAGGCAACCGTTGGGTAATCCGTAACTATGCCAGGACACTACCATTTGCCTAAAAATCGTTCCAAAGCAATAAGATTTCGGTAGAAACTTCCTTCTAGTACATAACAACATTGCAAGCGTTTACAGCATACCGTAACAAAAGAAGCCTGAATAGACATGTTTCACCCAACAAAACTGGACTCGGATAAAAACCTTGCATCATGTTTTCGTAATGCAGCGATGGTTTCTTTGCATACATGAAATCAATGATGCGGTCATATACACGCGCGCACAAACTATGAGCAGCGTCAATACAGGGCCACAAAAATACCCGCGCAAAAGTATCTAAACAAAAGAGCGCGTACCCTGATCATGCACAGCCTTCATGTCCTGTTTAAAGGGAATGTCGCACCTTTATAACGTGATTTTAACTGAGATAGCCAAGTTGTAAAGCATAGCGGAAAACCAGGTACTCAATATATCATTTGTCTTGAAACTCAAAATTTCCGTAGAGAACCTTCCTGAAATGTACCCAACATGTACCTCAAGCAGCAGGCCACAGTTTTCAGCTGTTGGTGTGACGACAGCGCTGACGTCACAGTGAGTATCAGCCAATCGAAACCCTTGAAGCCTATTGAATATGGTAGTGGTTCCCAGATCATAACATCATCCACAGGCAGAAATTTGTTTCTTTCCCTAGAGGAGTATTTCACAATCAAAGTATTGAGCCTATTGTACATTTTTTCAGGGAAACCATGGACATTTCATGATTTTCGGCTAAAAGTACCCCTAATTACACAAAATTCCAGGATTCGACCAAGGTGCCACATTCCCTGTAAGACCTCTCAACATGCTCATTCACCCAGATAAACAGACCCCAAGGCACGTTTTAACGACAGTTTCACCGCCGTAAGGTGGGTGTCTGGACAGGCGGGTTACCCACCAGTTGAGTGTGTAGCCGTCCCAGTCCAGCCAGATGTCGCTGCTCTGGTGGTCAGGGTGCACACTGCGCGCGAAATGGCGCCTCACCTGTAAAACACACACGCCCCAATACGTGACAGCCTCCCTACCTTATCCCTGACCAATTTTACGCATCTGACCAATTTTTTTTTAGGTCAGGTCATATCAGGTCAAGGAGCTATCCAAGGTCAAGCGACCCGACCTCAAAACCTAAAATCACGAGTTTGAAGCGGAGCCTAAGAAACATCAGCCAACCGATCAGTTTAAAATTTTCATAATATGGTGGGGTCATTCCGGTCTAAAAATCTGCTATCTCCTTAAATCGGTCTATAAATCTGCGGTACCTTGTCGGTGACTAGTGGGAAGTAGGTGAGCCGCGGCAGCAGCAGGTACAGTGGCTCTGGTGCCGACACCGTGTGCACCTCTCTGTCTTCCAGTCGGAAACAGACGGGTAGCCTTCCGTTCCACACCTCTCTCAGAACCTCCACGTCGTCAGCCATCGGATGGGTCCCGGACAAAGGTGGCCTGCGATGAAATGGGTTTGATTGATTACTTGGGTTTAGGGGTGCGCCAACCTGCGAGGTCATATAGTGCCTATGAAATGGATTACACAATAATTCCCAATATCAAGTGGTAATATTAGAAAACAGTTCATCAGTGGAATATAATCACGCATGTAAACGTATAGTATATGGCAGTGACTGTACCGGACGCTCTTAAGCCGCTCCCAGCCCCAGGTATCTCCCGCAGCACCGTGGTGCTGTTTCACAGAGTCTACGCTTTTTACGTGTGCCCGCGGGAAAGAACACTCGCGGACAGGCGCTCAGTGCATCAGCAGGCAAAAAGCTCGCACGAACAAACGAAAAGCTCGCAAGCACTGCCGTTGAACAAACGGGGAAATATTTTTCCACGTAATATAGGTTTCCAGATTCCAAACGTGGCTCTTGACTTTACTTCTTCAACACCACATGCGACACCAAAACCCAGCTGCAATAAAAAAGGCTAAGTACCATAAACACATAGGGGCATGGCGGCCCAGGTGTGTGTATTGGGGTTTTAGGGGGCTTTCAGCGACTGGGCCATATAGCGCGATGGCGGCCTAGGTCCGACCTGCACAGCAGACATAAGGGCGAACACTATATAAATATCAGTGGGTTCACACCTTATTGGCAGCGCTGAAACTCCTCCACACTGTAAGGGGTGTGTCAATAAATTCCAATTGGATGCGTGGATTCTGTTGAAAGATATGTGTTCTCAACAAACTGCAAAATTGTATTTGATATCCAACAGCCAACAGTCAAATGCTCAGAAGAATAATTCTGAATCGCTGGTCAAACGTTCAATGTACAAATTGGAAATTGTGAAAAAACCTCCTGACCTATAACAAGTTTATATTGTTGGATGTGTTATATTGTTAGAATCAGCATGTTTTCAGTTTTCAAACGATGTTTATTTTGCCCTTTGAGACGAGAAAGTTATTCCAGTGAGCATTGGTCCACTTGGAAGAAATATTTCCTATAGAAACAATAGGAGAATCCGCAGGATTTACTTCCTCCATTTTCACATGAATTGAAGGGGAACTTCAATACTATAACATATTTTAATACCTTACTTTTTACTTACACATATTCACAAGCGATATCACGCCTGCGTCAGTCAGCAGGTTCTGAAAGCCAAGTTGGTTCGAATGGCTCTGCTGAATTTGCATGATAATTTGGAATAAGAGGTCACTAAAGTATCTTAATACACAAGTATATGAGTCATAATACCAGAAGATGTCGTGTATTTGTGTTCCATGAAAATATCAGGGCATATCTAGCTCTTTAAGGTTGTTTCCGCTTTTGCCATCAGGGATTTTGCTAGCCAGTTTAAATAAATGGTTTAAACCACTCTTCCCACACACAACTTGGCTCAACTCCCACACAAATTTCACTTTCTTCTCACCCAGGTTTGCCATACTGTTTAATGAACAATATTTTTGCTATATGAATTTGTTTTTAATGATTTATCTTGGTTAAAGTAAATACGGTTTTCCTAACCGACAAGATCTTGTCAAAAATGCCATACTTTGCACACTGGTGTCAAACTGCTGCTAATGGCACTGCCCGCTGACAAATTTGTGAGAATACACAGCAATCATGTTTATCCAAAATGCAATAAATATGCATTTCATTTTTATTCTGGACCTCTTTTTGCAAAAATTTGGATTCTTAATAATTTAATTTTACCATGTTATATGCTATCAGGTGTGATGTCACTTCCGGTCGCCTGCGCTTGCTGTTGGAGGGGGCTGGCACTGACACACCTAGGCAAATGCAAGATCACCAAAAATGAACAAAAACAGAAAATAAATGTATATTGTTTTTATACCTTTCTAAAGTTTGAAATAAAGTGCCCCTGTGGAAAAAGCATTCTGGCTCCTCAACAAAATGTATTCCCTAATTGGGGCAGGATTAGAGCTGGCCCAAAAATATAGTTCAGATATCTGTCACATTCTAGTCTGGTATACCTAGCACACAGACAATACAGATTATATCGGCAATGTTTGAATTACTGCTTGAAAAAGTGAGTGAAAAATGCTAGTTTTTCCATTTGTTTAACCTCTGTTTCAGGTATTTTACTTAGGTAAACATACTGAAAATTCAAAATCATTCATGGAAATGGTATGTTTTCCAATAGCACTGGTTTTTATCATTAATAACTTATCAAAATTCAAAACTTTCTGAGCCCATCCCGCAAATCTGTTTGCACTCTAGGCCTGACACCTCAAAAAGCACTCAAATTATTGATGGGTATGGCAGCCATATTGATACTGTAGGCAGAATATTTCAATTTCATACATACCTCAAATCTTCGCTACGCACCACGGCCAACCAAAGTTCTCGTTTGAAGTGTCGTGAGAAAAACCTTCTTCTGGTCTCGGGGTGAGTGATAGTCGATATACCTTTGGCGACAATGAGACCCTGTGGATTGTGAACCGACCGACACGGGCAGCCAGGTATGTATCAGGAATCAAGATACCTTTACCTGGTTTTTCCGTTTTTTCCAGGGTAATAGAGATCTCCCCTAAATAACTACACACACATAGCACGCACGTCACGCTGACGAACGAGAATGCATCATGTGGTGCTGCGCCGCCGCCGAAGAAGCCATTGAACCTAAGGAAGCTTTTTTAAAGGTACGTTCAAGAGGGATTCCTTCATGCCTCAGGAACGTCACACGGACGTGGAGGAATTCCTTCACCCTTGAACCGTGTGTCAAACTGCTGCTAATGGCAATGCCCGCTTACGAATTTGTGAGAAACATGTCATACCATACACGTATATTTGACACTAAAAACACTAAAAACAGGCATGGGTTAATACGGATGACATAAAAACACCGTTTTAAGACTCCCGGCAGACTCACTTGAGAGGTGGAGGCAGCAAGTGTTAAGTTTCATGCGTCAAGAACCGCGGTGATGAATAAGAGCAATACGTGGTAGACACTCGGAGAAGAAAAAAATATATATAAAGAGGTTGGGGTGAGAATAAAAAATCAAATAAAGTAAAATAAATTCATGGGTTATGGTTCATCACAGAACTGGGGCCGCCTCATCCAAATCAAGTCGAGGCGACCCAACCGACGCAGAGGACATCCGGGCAGCCGGTCAGCATGTAATCGAGTTTATCCCAAATGCAACAACTAGGCATTTTATATTCTGTTCTGTGCCTGTTTTTGCAAAAATCTCGACATTAAATCATTTAATTTTCCTATGTTATATGCTAGACGGTGTGACGTCACATCCAATGATCTGTGCTTGCTGTTGGAGGGGGCTGAGCAGGGAGTATTGCTATAGCGGGCGTTACAAAAAGATGCCAGATCCTCGCCTTGGAAAATAGAGGGCGATAACCTTGGGAAATTTAATACCAGGATCGTGAAATATCCCACGATTTCGACAAAAATAAGCGATATACATAAACAAGCAGCGGGACAGGTGGTAAGGGTGCAGTGGCGTGTTCAGACAGCTGGAGAGGGGGGAGCAGGTAAAGAGGCGTGTTTAGGAAGCAGGGGAAGGAAAATCAGGGTAGGCGTGCTCAGACATATGGAGAAGGGGAGCAGGGCTCAAAGGCTTATTCAGGCATCTGGGGGAGGGGAGCAGGGTACAGACACGTGCTCAGGTACATAGGCGGATCCAGGGGGGCAAGGGGGCACTTCCCCTAACGACCCTCAGAATCCCCTGAAATGGTCACGGCGCCCCCTGAAAAGTGGATGGCGCCGCCCTGAAATGTCGCTTCCCCCAGGATGCGAAATTCGGCGCCCACCGATAGGATTTTGCGCCCATCTGATAGGTTTTGCCAGTCAAAAGTGGCACCCCCCGGACCGGATGGCGCCCCCCTTGGGGAAGGTGCCCCCCCTCCCGATCGAGGGACAAAATTGAGGGTGTGCAAAAGTATATTTTTGCACACGCGGTTTGGACTTGGTCCGGGGATGTGCCCCCGGATTCGTGTGACGCTCCCCAGATTTGGGTTGCACCTCCGGCCGGCCAAGAGCGAATCATGCCTAAACACCGCCTACTGGAAGAGGTAGGACCCTTGCTATGGAATAAAGACACTTCCTCTCTTGAATGGTGCCCCCGACATCAAATCCACCCCATGGAGGGCAAAGAGGTTCCCCCAGAAGAGAAAAGGCGCCCCCTCTGGATAGCATAGGACCCCTTGGATACAAAAGGCGCCCCTTCCCACAGAGCAAAAGCAGCCTCTATGGATAGCATAGGCGATCTAGGATAGCAGGGGCGCACCCTGGACCAGGGGAGGAAAAAGCTCAAACCTAATGCCAACCTAATGCCTAACACTGGAAGCTGTTGCTTTTATCTTTAAAGGTACGCAATTACTAAAGGACAAAAAGTACCCATATTGATACAAAGCAACCAGACAATAACATTCATGAATTCGCGATGAGGCTTACAAAAGATCACACATACCTATGCGTAACTCTGCGTAAACGCCGCCACAGACACTGCAAAACTGCATTGGCGTAAAACGGAAAACTGCGCAGCTCGGGAATCGAACCCGCCCTTTATTGTCTGGTCTAACGCCCTGCCGACTGCGGTACCTACGATTCGGGGGAATGGCACGCAGAGCTAGATTTGATAACAATTCATGATCAATGAATGAGCCAACACATCCGACAGAGAAGTGAAGTAACCAGTTGCCATGAGTTGGTGTCGTCTTATTATAATAGCTGCCGTTGCCCATGGAAGCGGCAAGCTTTGACTGTCGCACGCTGTCGCTGCCGTCGACCGCTGCACTGTGCAGAGCTGCAAAAATCTCAAATCTGTCGGGCACTTTCGAAAAAAACCTCCAAATCTGTCGGGTGGTTAGGATAGGACTATTAAAATTGTCTAAAACCCATTCAATTGGTAAAATGTTCCTTTTCTTTTTCCACATTCTTAATAAAAAATACTAAAATTAGCATAAAAAACTTCAAGTTTGGCACCAATGGATATCATTATCCTTATTTTTGTGCTCTGATCCTTATATGTGTGATATCCTTATTTTTCGTGCTCTGAAGCCGCCTATGGAAAATCTAAGTGGAATGACACAAGTCTATTAATTTTCAAAACTCTAGAACTGAGACTGTTCTTCGGGTTTTCAATTATCAGACACGCTCAGGAAATTAAGGTTATCGGCAGAAACCTATAACAAATTGAATACCGAACCACCAATTCTCATTTTTTGGAGTCACCATTGGTAAAGGAAATTTATTATTGGATGTAATTTGAGATTTGTGGACGTACAGCATACAAATAGTGTGTGTCAAAGTCAGCTCGACTGGGTCTTGAATAAGACTCAGTCTTGAATTCAGATGATTTAGGTCACAGGTGGAAATATACAATAACATGAAAAGCAGCCCCCTTTTTCAGTCCTCTGCAGCCGCCATTGACAAACAATGCTGCACTAGAATGAGAATAAGTGATATTTTGTTATTATGTTACATAGTCCAGCCCAGAATACTTAAAAATATAGTTTGCAATGGAAGAAAGCTGACCTGGTTCCCATACCATGCGGTTACTTATGCCAGCTTCTGCAGATTTTCATAATTTCAGTTTTTTGGAGGTGGGAGGGGGTAATTAAGAAGGAACCCCCAAAATTTATATATGGATTTTGCTCTGATGGCCAGACAAACAAGATTGGAGGGGTACTTTTTTGATATTCTCACTGTTTTTGTTACTTCTACTAATGGTTTGTTTTTAAGATTTAATATGTTCAACATATGTGGGCCCTATACTAATAACTACTTATTACTTAACATTGCTTATTTTGTTGCGTCCCCTGTTTTTGTTTGCTTGTTGTTTTGCTGCTTTGTTTTATTTTGCCTCTTCAAGTATGTTTTTGGCATTATTTTTCTGTCCAGTTCGTTCTTTAATGCTCTTCTTGTTTTGTTATGACATGTCAGTCTCTGTTTTGTGTTACTTTTTCTGTTCATTCCCGCTCCATGATTACTGCCTCATGCCAGGAACTTATGTCTTGTTCATTCTATGTTAAACATTTGCTCTAATCTGATTCTGTTCGCTTACTTCCTCTTGTTTTATACTGTGTGCCTGTATAGTTCTATTCTGTTGCTCCTTTTTGCTTTGCCTTGTTCATGTATTCTTTTGCTGGTCTCTTTATTTACTTCTATCCCCTGTCTGTATATAAGAAATGAAATAAAAAAAAGTTGATGATGATGATATTCGAAAGTGTTTTTTAAGGATCATGGCTACTTGTAGTTGAATACAAACATGTAATATTAGCTTTCCATGACTTTAAATGCATGTTTACATGAAAAATCCTAAATTTTGAGGCTGTTGGCTATCTCAAAGTTTTTCATGCATTGCCGTGCTCATTTCCATGAGGGTACGTGGTTTAGGATCTGAAGTTCATGAGGCTAATAAATAACCTTAAGTCAGTTAGATAGTAAATGTCAAATAAATATCATGTTTCCAAGGAAGTTAAGAGTAAAAGGAATGAGTAAAGGTTGCACTAGGCTGTATTTTTGTTATATCTTTGTCCCCTTGACATAGATCATAGGCATATTTAGGTAAGTGAATAAAATGAAATAGGAGAAATAGTTTGGTACTTAAAACTCAAATTAATGTGGAAAGGTGAAGAGTTTTGTTTCTTTGGCATCTACAAATCCACTGATGAAGGTATGCAACTTTTATGGTTAATTCTGGACAAACAGGCATTGGATTTAAAAGAAGACGGAAGGGAAAATCAAATGTTTTAGTCTAATTTGACCAGTCTGCTGGTAAAATTCATTTTTCCCTTATTAATATCATTTAAAATTATTGATCAACAGTGAGCATAACATACTGTGTGGAAATAAATGTAAGCTGCCGAAATTACAACGAACACCACATCACTTACTTCTTTGTTTTCTCCCCACACTGTTCTGATCTGCCCGCTGTTTGATCCATGCTTCAAAACGACCTCCTTGGCCAAAACCACTGTTCCTGAACTTGCAGGGCAGCCCAGAATGCTTGATTCGCTGATGCTCCTTAAAAAAACGTTTCTCGCCAAAATACCCACATCCCTCAAATCCACATTTAAGCTTGACACGGGACGGTGGAAGGGGCTTCAGCTTAATCGGAGCCATTTATCAGCCCTTCAACTATGGACGATGAAATCCAGGCTCAACCAGTTTACTCAAGATGTATACCAAAGTAATGCAAGAGAAAAATAATCAAAAACACAACCTTCAACGTATTGCCTCCACCACACCACGGGATTCTAGGGCCTTGGCCTCCGCCATATCCACAAGGCAACACACCAAACCGCAGGGCTGCTTTTCAGACCAAAGATACCTTTTACACCGGCTTTGTTCAAACAGCGCCCTTGCGGCAGCGTTGAGCGTACTTCCAAACGAAGGAAACGAAGGAAAAAAACTGTTTTGCCTGTCGCCTTTACCTTTACGGCGGCCTGTCGGGCCAAGCTGTCGCGTGCTATGGAATACAAATCGGGCCCGACAGGCCGGTGAAGGAATTTTTCCAGCAGAGGATTTTCTGGGTGACGTTTAAAAGGCCCTCTGTACATAAGGCCCTCTATTCAAAGGTTCCTCGATTCATAAGTCCCTCGAAAAGACCCTCTGTGCATAAGGCCCTCTATTCAAAGGTCCCTCGATTCATAAGTCCCTCGATTTTCCATCGGTTCTTGCCGCACACTGGCTTGATATGGGAGAGGTGCAAATTCATGAAAAACTTGTTGAGTGAAAGTGGTGACAATTCTAATATTAAGTTTTTTTTAACAAAAAATATTTTCTGCTTCCTTTCAAGATTTTTTCTCACAGATTGTAAGATCTGTCGCAAGACCATACCGTGCCCTAAAATCTGTCGGGCACTTTATGACCCGAGAGCCCGACTTTTTGCAGCTCTGGCACTGTGGCAGGTTAACAGGCAGGGGAGGGATGTAACTACTAAACATGTAATTGGTGTCAATTCACATGCATTCTAGCCACAGATCCTTATCTGTGATGTTTCCAGGTTAGTCGTAGAAGTTGAAATTTTAAAAGCACGAACGGGGAAGGTAATGAGCGCTAGCCCTATCTAACATAATTAGCGCAGGAAAATTGTGTTGCCTCACCCCTGAACTCAACGAAGCGATAGCGAATTATTTTTTACCTAGTCCGCGATTGAACATTTTATCGGGGGTCTCTAGGGGAGGGGCCCTGGTAAGGCAATACAACAAGTAAGCAATAACACTAGTAAGGCAATACAAGCTTTTACAAAGAAGTTAACCTCTACAAATCCCGTGGGATTCCCAAAACCCAGGGAGGTTCTGGCCCCCAATCCTCTTGGATCTCTACCCATGACATCGAGTTTTTGGGACGCCGCGAGTCCGCACCTTTGTGCTTCAACAGGAATATTTGGGAGCCATGGTCCTATCCCCTGGTTCCTACGCCAAAGTTCATGATACATTGCTGCATATACGTCGGAGAAGGTGGTCATATAAGGCCATGGTACCCTCACGTCTCATTCGAAAACATAGGCGGATCCAGGATTGCCAATCGGTTGGGGGGGCACTTTTGACCGGCAAAACCTATCATATGGGCGCCAAACCCCATATCGGTCGGCGCCGATTTTCGCATCGGGGGAGGGGGGTGGGAAGCGACATTTCAAGGGGGCGCCATGACCATTTTAGGGGGCGCCTAGGGTCGATGGGGGGGCACGTGCCCCCTTTGCCCCTCCCCCTGGATCCGCCTATGATCGAAAATAATTCAATTTGGGTCAAATTAGGAACAATGAAAAGTTTTGTAACCGGCACGTGCGAAAGTTAAAAATGATAATTGTTTTTGTTCTAGACCCTCACTCCCTTTGCAGTGGTGTTCTACCGGTTCATTCCAGGGTAATAGAGGGTTCATTCTTAATTGGCCATCCCGCTGGGCAGGGGCGTAGCCAGGATTTCGCTCAGGGGGGCGCCCCGAAAAGGGTCCCTGCGACAGCGCCAAAAGGGCCCTGATGGGTAAAAAGAGCCCTGCTTGTTACAGAATCGTGTCCTCAGGGGGCTCTTCGGGTCCTCAGGGGGGCGGCTGTCCCTGCCGCCCCCCTTGGCTACGCCCCTGCCGCCGGGCTCAGAGCACTGCCGGGTACACACCTAATCGTGGCTAATCGTGGCTCTAGCCTATCCGCACTGATTCCTATCCACACCGCTAGAGGCGCTCCTGTCGGCACCGAAGTTGAAGCGTGCTGCGGCACCAGCGCTTCGCGCCGGACGAAACAGTCGGCCGTTGGTGCGGAGGGGTGGGGAGCCGGCGCTTCATCTCAGCGAGAGTGGAGTGTGCTGCGGAACAGTGGGGGCAGTGATGTTGTCTGGGGTGTGACGTGATAACCGCAACTGCCTCCGACTCGAGCACTCTGAGGAAGAGGCGTGGATTTGGTGGGAGGATTCCGGGGAAAGATCCGGCTCTCTTCGGCGACCGTTGGCCAACACAATCTTCAGCATGGTGAGCAGACATGCAGACGCTCCCGTTATTTCGGCCACTGGTCGGTTTCTGGTCTAACTCAAAAGAATGCATATCTTTTTATGTTTTGTAACATTTTTTAAGTTTTATTTTTCTTGATGATCACGTGTGACACGGTGATACGATGTTTTCCTACATTACTAAGGATCAATATCATTTTTCTTAATTTTTCGAGATCAAGACCTCGAGAACTGGGCACCCCACATAATATTCACGCCGCCCTTGTTCCAAAACTGCCGACCCTCACCAGGGGAATACATCCCACTTATGCCGTGCCGCCCCAATAGTCCAAATAAGTTCGCCGTTTCCTACTTTGTAGTGCAGTTCATGTGCATTGCATACCGCCCCTAGCTGGTAGAACCGGCCATTCCTGTGTCATACACGCCCCCACCGTTGTTCATAATGTCACAAGTGTCGCCACCGGAAAAAGTGGGGGGGGGGCAGCCAAACTTCAACCTGATGCTGACAAAAAACTTTGCACAGCAGGACCAAAAACTGTTCAAATTCGGGCTCCTCGTTGCCTTCCGCAGCGGCTGGTTATAAGAATGTCCGGTTTTCTCCCATTTTTACTGAGATCAGGACATTTTTTGCCAAAAAGTGGGGGGGGGGCAGGCTCCCATCTGGCCCCCTTTTTCCGACGCTTATGCATAATGTGCCGCATTTACCCCGTTCAGAGAATAAACTCTGTTTCGGACCTGCCACCCAATAGCCTGAGCAAGATACCTCTCCCTCACATTTAGTAGGTACTTGCCCTAAACATGAAGTGCTGCCCCCTAGCTTGAAGAACTGGCCTCCCCCTCCAGTAGGTACATATGTTATCTTTGTACCAAGTGTGCCGCCCCCTGACCCGAATCTGCTACTCACGCGTCATTCTCCAGCCTGAAACAATTACCACTCCGTCAGCCGAAACGCAGCCTCCAACCATAGGTTCCCACCCCCTAGCTTGAAGAAAGAACTGCCCCCTCCACAAGGACCTACGCACGCTGCATCTTTACCTAGTGTGCTGCCCCCCCTACCCAAATTGACACTCCCACAACAAGCGTACCGCTCCCCAGCTTGAAAAAGTTACCGCTCCGTCACCCTAAGCGCCGCCCCCTCGTGTAAAAAACTGGCCATGCTGGTTAGAAAATTCTCGCAAGTCGTCTCAAGTTAGGTGATTGTCTGAAAATTGGACATTAGTCAATGTTTCGAAATATCCTGCCTAACTGTCTTTATAACAGATAGACCGACATATAACAGACATAACATTTATAACAGTCAAACAGATATAACATCCGTTCGTCCTGGGGATGCTACATCCATAGAATCCCACCTTCCTTTACCCTTGTCCACCCGTATTCTCACCTCTCCTTTCAGTCTTCATTACTTCATGTCCATTACGATGGCGCTTGAAAAGTCATTATGCATGTGGAAGTGTACCCAGATAATGAGAAATAAATTAAGAAATAACGGGTGTTCCATATTTTTGCATTTAAGGCCTTATTTCAAATGCGGCATGGAATCATCGAAGAGAAAACAAATTGAGGTCAACTTGGCCCAGGTGCCTACAGCAGGCCTGAACTATGCCATACATTGCATTCCCGTGATTCAACCGAGGAACAAGCGCGGTTTGCTTTTCGTTTAGTGCGCAGCGTCTTATAAGAATTTTATATTTAATTCTTAGCTGTGGTACCGTTCCATCCGGCAACCAGCAATCCTGCGTATTATTCAGCTCGTTATTAATCGTGTCGGATAAGCTCCGAGTATATCGCCTCATGAAAACCACCAAAATTTTGACCTTAGTTTGTTCGTTAAGTCGTTTTGTAATTTAACGATACCAAGGCTTACCAATACCAGTGTTTTTCCCTAGCTTAGTATAGCTGGCCTAACTCGTGTCAGTCTCGGGCTCTGACCAACAGCGAGTGGAGAAGGCGGTAGCTAGCGGTGGAGTATCACTTTTTCACATCAGCTAAACCTAAATGATCTTCTCAAACGGCAACGCCCCTCAAATGTCTGAAGCAAATCATGACAAAAAATGTATACTGCATGACTTTGAAACCAATTGTGCGTGCTCGATAGCTGGAAGAAAGGTCCTTAATTGGTTTTCCTTTTCCGTGGGAATTTCTTTACCCGTTAGAAATGTACCTTTCAAACGGACAGAAACGCTTTAACATGATTTTACTGACGAATCCATCCTCTCCCAATTTATCTTTTATGATAGATATGTTTGCTTTATGGGGGAGGGGTAGGAAAAATGGTCAACCCCCACCCCTTCGCCTGGGGCATGGCCGCGCTGCCTCGCCTGGATCCCCTTTTCGGCACATGCATTTGTCGCATTGACGCATCAACAACAGACGGCTTGTTCAACATCAATTCTGATTGCACATGTGTACAATCTATATTGCGCTATCTTATCGGATGAAGTTATCCTGTAAGTCCAGATCGGGCGCTATCATACCTAAGTGTATGACCGTCCGTATCATTGAACATGGCCACCCTGACCGCCCCACCTTACCAAAACCCTACTCACCTTGTGAACCGGCAAAATCTGAAGTGTAAGGCAATCGCGCCTTCGCAAGGCAGGAACGCAATTCTACTTCAAATTGGCATCTGGGGCCACACTTACGATTTAAGAGGAGAGCTGATGAATTGTCTTTCAATCTAAGCATCACCTTCAACTGACCGTAAAGCTCGATGGTACAGATAGATAAAAACGTTATTATTTGAATGAAGAATTGGGGTTGGGTGGTCATATCGTTCGTATATTTTCCTCCTGTTTGCGTGAGACCTAAGAGGTTTCATCAGATATAAAGGAAAACCTCAGAATTACCGAAAGTATTCGTTTTCAAACGAGCCAGGGAACCTCCCCATCATGCATGCGCTTGTTGCGTAACAGGAAAAGTCCCTAAGTATTCCTTATGCACGTAAATATAATGAAATTTGCTGAAACACGCACCTGAAATCCACGTGGTCAGTCCACTAAAGTGTGCCGTGGATTAGAATTCCCGTGAATTCGAACAGTTTTGAACTGCGGCATGGGTTTGGCCAGTTTTTTGCTGGATGTGGGTTGAATTTTGAAGGTTGCCGTGGTGTGTTGACCGATGAGCCTGGATTCGCGCTCGGCGCCGCCGGCCGGTCACGTGACGCTGCGTAGGGAGCCGCCCGCCCGGTCACGTGACGCTGCGTAGGGAGCCGCCCGCCCTGTTCTGGTGATGGCAGGGGCGGGCTCCGCGGCACGTGTGGCGGCCGGCTGCCGCCGAGGGCGGGTCGGGGGCCACCCAGCCTGCTGCAGACTGGTCGGTGGCAGATGCCCGCACTGTTCTCGCCAAATATGTCGAGAGTTGAGTCATTGACGGCTGCCATTTTGGATCAGGTGTCTGGACTCGCGTCCTCTTTTAGGGGATCAGACTTGAAATTTTAAATAAAATTGGGCACGAACCTCCATCACACTTTGTTGATAAATTGTAGAATTGGCCCACCGACCCATTGGAGGCAAACAATATTTCTTTTCGAACCTCGTTAATATCGATTGCCTAATGGTTACAGCAAGCCGAGGAATGATACAATTCTCCTGGATGCATGTGGAGCACGCTATCATTCATGAAGAGCGGACTTTAACCACACTACCATAGGCAATAAATATACCTGGCAGTAAGTGTGCAGGTGGGCGTGGGGCGCCTGAGGCGGGTCCGGCCGGCCGGTACAGCGCGTCATGCTCCGGCTCCGAGAACCGGACTGGTCACCTACCGCTCAACATGTCAGCGCCTTGGAACGCCGCCCCGGCGCTTCCGACGAGGCAGGCCCGCCGTTGTCGGCAGCGCGGCTGGTTGTTGTGTTTGCAGGCGGGGTGTCCCGGCTGGTGGAGGGAACCACTTTCACTGGCAGTTTTCGCCACGTGTGACCGAGGCTGCCTAGACCGTACCGGAGTGAAACTGGGGTGGGTAGGAGATGCCGCGGCTGCCCGAGCCGTACCGGAGTGAAACTGGGGTGGGTAGGGGGATGTCGCGGCTGCCCGAGCCGTACCGGAGTGAAACTGGGGTGGGTAGGGGATGTCGCGGCTGCCTGAGCCGTACCGGAGTGAAACTGGGGTGGGTAGGAGATGCCGCGGCTGCCCGAGCCGTACCGGAGTGAAACTGGGGTGGGTAGGGGATGTCGCGGCTGCCCGAGCCGTACCGGAGTGAAACTGGCGTGGGTAGGGGGATGTCGCGGCTGCCCGAGCCGTACCGGAGTGAAACTGGCGTGGGTAGGGGGATGTCGCGGCTGCCTGAGCCGTACCGGAGTGAAACTGGGGTGGGGGGGACGTCGTGGCTGCTTGAGCCGTACCAGAGTGAAACTGGGGTGGGTAGGGGATGTCGCGGCTGCCCGAGCCGTACCGGAGTGAAACTGGCGTGGGTAGGGGATGTCGCGGCTGCCCGAGCCGTACCGGAGTGAAACTGGCGTGGGTAGGGGGATGTCGCGGCTGCCTGAGCCGTACCGGAGTGAAACTGGGGTGGGGGGGGTCGTCGTGGCTGCTTGAGCCGTACCGGAGTGAAACTGGGGTGGGTAGGGGATGCTGCGACTGCCCGAGTCGTACCGGAGTGAAACTGGGGTGGGTAGGAGATGCCGCGGCTGCCTGAGCCGTACCGGAGTGAAACTGGGGTGGGGGGTCGTCGTGGCTGCTTGAGCCGTACCAGAGTGAAACTGGGGTGGGTAGGGGGATGTCGCGGCTGCCCGAGCCGTACCGGAGTGAAACTGGGGTGGGTAGGGGATGCGCGACGCCCGAGTCGTACCGGAGTGAAACTGGGGTGGGTAGGGGATGTCGCGGCTGCCCGAGCCGTACCGGAGTGAAACTGGGGTGGGTAGGGATGTCGCGGCTGCCCGAGCCGTACCAGAGTGAAACTGAGTGGGTAGGGGGATGTCGCGGCCACCCGAGCCGTACCGGAGTGAAACTGGGGTGGGTAGGGGATGTCACGGCTGCCCGAGCCGTACCGGAGTGAAACTGGAGTGGGTAGGGATGCTGCGGCTGCCTGAGCCGTACCGGAGTGAAACTGGGGTGGGTAGGAGATGTCGCGGCTGCCCGAGCCGTACCGGAGTGAAACTGGGGTGGGTAGGGGGATGTCGCGGCTGCCCGAGCCGTACTGGAGTGAAACTGGGGTGGGTAGGGAGATGTCGCGGCTGCCCGAGCCGTACCGGAGTGAAACTGGGGTGGGTAGGGATGTCGCGGCTGCCCGAGCCGTACCAGAGTGAAACTGAGTGGGTAGGGGGGATGTCGCGGCCACCCGAGCCGTACCGGAGTGAAACTGGGGTGGGTAGGGGATGTCACGGCTGCCCGAGCCGTACCGGAGTGAAACTGGAGTGGGTAGGGATGCTGCGGCGCCTGAGCGTACCGGAGTGAAACTGGGGTGGGTAGGAGATGTCGCGGCTGCCCGAGCCGTACCGGAGTGAAACTGGGGTGGGTAGGGGGATGTCGCGGCTGCCCGAGCCGTACTGGAGTGAAACTGGGGTGGGTAGGAGATGTCGCGGCTGCCCGAGCCGTACCGGAGTGAAACTGGGGTGGGTAGGGGGGATGTCACGGCTGCCCGAGCCGTACCGGAGTGAAACTGGGGTGGGTAGGGGATGTCGCGGCTGCCCGAGCCGTACCGGAGTGAAACTGGGGTGGCTAGAGGGATGTCGCGGCTGCCCGAGCCGTACCGGAGTGAAACTGGGGTGGGTAGGAGATGCCGCGGCCGACTGGCACCTCGCTGTGCCCGAGCTGAAGCTCCCGCAAACGGATTTAAAACGATAATTGAAGGAGTCCACAATTGGAGTGATGTGAGAAATGTATTGTTTTATGTTTTTAGAGGCTGATTATCATATATAAATGACAAATTGGATAAACAGTATTTTAATGGCAGAGTTTGATTTTCGGCTAAGCCGCTGTATGACATTGTCTCCCTCGGAGTCCTGCCCACCAGTTCGGGCCCGCCCCGTCGGTTCGCCGCTTTACTCCCGCCCGGTGCGCCGCCGTGCCGCTCCGTTCGCTTAGTCGCGACAGCGGTGCGCGTGGTCGGGGGCGCCGCACCGCCGACAGCTGTGGTGCGCCGGCATTCAGAGCGTGCTTGTTCGGCGGCCACGCATGAACTGGCCCGGAAACGGCGGCCAGGGACCGCCACGGGCTCAGCTCCACGTCAGATTCCGGTCAGCCCCAGACTTTCCGATATGTCGCTTATTTGCAAGTTCCCGGTCTCGGATAAATGCTTCGATCATACGTGATCGAAAGGTTTCTTTTAGAGCGGCGCAGAAACCGTGGGGCAGCAGGGCCGATTACCCCAGCCCTTTCATCCCAACTATTCGACTGCGGGGCAGTGCCTTCCCCCCGACTTCGAAACTGATGCCATCGGTTAGTTGGGCATCGCAATGCCCAAATATTTGTGCATGGCGATGTCCAGACTTTGTCCGTGCTCACTTCAGCGGTAGGTAGCATTGTCAGAAAACGGAGTGGGTGCTCCTCAACGTGATCTTCGGTCAACATAGTATACTTGTCAACATAGTATGTTGAACATGTGAAGAGAAATCCGCAGTGACGGCTAGGATTTAGCTGAGGCACAGAGGGCACGGACCACCCATCGGTGCCGAAGTAACCTCGCCCGCTGAATGGTGGGTCCCGTTGTGCCTGTATGAAAAGGATTTTGGAGACGTTCTTTGAAACCTAATTATGCACATTAAACCTTGGGGACTTCCTGGGAATCTCCGGGCGTGGAATAGGTATGTATCAAGATTGGGTTTTTCGTGCTCGAGTAAGCAGGTGAAACTGATAGAAAACGTGGTAGAAATTCCATGCCTTCGTACGGTTATACATTTTTCGATCAGTCTGCATCTGAAGGTCGTTCCCAATATCTGTTTCTGTTTTCGATCGTGGTACATACGCGGATCCAGGGGGTAAAGGGGGGCACCCCCCGATCAGCCCTCGGTGCCTCCTGAAATGGTCACGGCGCCCCTGAAAGGTCGATGGCGCCCGCTCCTGAAATGTCGCTTCCCACCCCCCCCGATGCGAAAATCGGCGCCCACCGATAGGATTTTGCGCCCACCTGATGGGTTTTTCCCGTTAAAAGTGGCGAACCGAAGGTGCCACCCCCCCGATCGGCAATCCTGGATCCGCCTATGACGTGGTTAATACTTGACCGACAATTCTGCTTATTTCCATTCCGCTCCAGTCCTCAGTCCAGCTCAAACATATTAAAACGACTAGAGTTTCCCAGTGTATGCACATGAAATCAAAGATAGCTACACATTTTCTCAGTTCACAGTCAAAAAACGAGAAAAAGCGAGACTGCCACTTCGCAATGCAAACCGAGACCGTCATACAAGCAAGTCAGCACAAGAAAATAATGTTGAAATAGAGTTATCTGATACCTGTGGAGAAAGAAAGTGCCATGGCAACTGACACACTACCTGCTACCCTGACAGAGGCAGGTCGCCCTAGGAGCTACCCTCTGTGATGCACCCCCACACGGCACAACGCGCGTGTCGAGTCTGAGCCTGTCGTCCGAATAAGGTCTCCTCGCGACTGCGTGCGTTTTATAGGCGCAGTAGGTGGCCTTCGCGTATTGGCGCTCACGGCGTCAGCCTTCTGGAGGGTACCACCGCCCGGATATTTATGATACACCTCGAAATTTTCTTTTCGAGATTTTGATTCTGAAGTGTGTCTTCAAAACGTCCGAAAGACGATTTACAGGCGATGCTTTTTCTTGAACCGGTGTGGTTCCCGAGTTTCCGGTCCCAGGCGAAAGTTGATCCCCTGCATCGCGAGCCCCGAAATGCGCGTGAACGGGTGGCACGAGGAACGTGCCCAGCCGTGCGCATCGCATTCGCGCGTAGCGGGCGACCGCGCCGCGAAATGAACACAGCTTCGGCAACATCTGAGGTGCAGGGTGTTGCTTTAATACTTCTTTTGGTCGGTCTGTCTTGGAATTGCTATCCTCCCACTGTCTGGAAGCAGTTTTTTCAGAAAGTGTAATTTCTGCAGTCTCTACGTTTTTTTGCATTACGTCACTGTTGACTTCAACTGGTAATTCATTCACCAACCTGAAGCATCACCACCGGCACAAATGTGAGGAGGGCAGTCAATCCTCAACCTGCTTCTAACAAAACTCTCTTCTCTGGAAGAAAAAACTCGTCGGATTGGGGCTTATTGTTGCCTTCCCTATTGGCTAATAACAAATGTATCCAATTTATGCTCAATTTGGCCGCAATTTCCCCGCCCCCTGTTGCGAGGCGTATGTCGCCAACCAGAGTTTCAGGTAATGTCTTCCTTTCTTCCTGGATTCTACATGGTCTTGGAGGTGGGGATCAAGGATTTCAACTCTTTTATGTCCTTGAAGAAGTGGTCCACATGTACAAAGCAGCGCCGCCCAACAGATTCTCAGTTTTTCACTGCCACACCAGGTCATGGCTCTGGAAACGACGTCGAAATCCAAAGATGTGCTTTCTGTCAGTCGGAGCCTTTTTTCAAATAATTATTATTTTTTAACTAAAATATCGCGATTTTGACCAGGCATTTGACCTGGGGCACGACAACTGTGCTCTCTGTTTTGTGTAAACACCTGCCGAAATGATATGTCTCTACCGTAGAGCAGAGCTGCACGTTTTTACCATTGTGGGTGCTCGCACGTCCATGGGGAAGCACGAATGCACGCTCCGGTACACACCGCTGCAGCTGGCAGCCTTGAATTGTCCATTATGAACTGCACCTGTACTTCCCAGAGAGGCCGTGGGTTCTCGGACCTGGGAAGGAAAGATCAGTGCTTATCCGCATTTCAGTCCTGTATGAAAGGATGGCGGCGGTGAAACGCTACGTACATTTCATGGATCTCATGAAATTATTAATCATGGTCATTCTAAAGCCAATAGACGCGGTCGAACCTTCTTCCAAGCCTAGCAACGGTACCTGTACAGTAGCGTTGGGCTGAGGAAGGATTAGGAACCGGACTATTGTTGAAGGATCCCAGCGTGTTACCGTACAACAGCCTCGGTAACATGGATTGTCTGAAGCACTCCTGACTCACCTGCATTTGTCCAGCGGCGGTCTGGCTGTCAAACACGTCACGTGACCTAGTTCTGCGAATAGGTACCCAATTGATGCTGCTCAAAAAAGCGCGCAAATAGAGGTGCTCATCTGAAAGAATTATATCAAGAAAGTCGCCGTGGATTTTAAGTTAGAGGAGACCTTGGAATGGACACTCATACCCGATCTTCGTCTACACACGAAAAATTTACACCACGGAACACTTTGCTCGTGCCAAAATCAGTATTTTCTGATACTTAATTCAGTATACAATGAACGCTTTTCGACATTTTTGGTACTGTCAGATAACATGAGTACTTTTACTACGCCTCTTTTGTTACAGCTGGTTGTACTTCCCGTAGTACCCTTTGCAGTTACACCAAAATGGGTACTTTGGATTAGTACCTGTTTGGTTCCGTGCCAAAAATGAGGCCTCCTAGGGTACTTCCATTTTAGGTACTAACGCTAGTACCCTACGAAGGTGTCTGAAGGGCACTGAAAGTAGTGCTTAAAATGTACTCAATCAATACAATCCAATACCTACTCTCCTTCGTGAAACAAAGAGGTACTTGAAGAAGTATATTTAAGGTGATTCGATAATTCGATCAAGGTAACACTGCACAGCTTTAATCATATAGAGCACAATACAAAAAGCAGCCACGGCTCACTGGAACAGCTTTGTCGTTTCAAGGGACAACATATACATGGCACTGAAATTGAGACTAAGCTGGTTCTAAAACTATGAGCTTATAGTCGTTTCTGCTGGTCTTTTCTAGGCATTTTTAATCTTGAGATTACAAAAAGACACCCCAGTTGAGCTGAGCTGACCTGCTGCTTGCATATTGTCGATGGATATTAAAAGAGAGTTAATTCTGTCCAGAACCAATCAGCCGTCCTTAAATCTTTCCGCTTCCTCAGGATTCTGTGTGAGCATCCTTCAAATGATTCGACGTCTGGGCCCTGCGCGCAAGGCAAACAGTCGGCTATTTGCTGCTAGAGATTAGCCTTTGCACCGGCACTTGTCACCACGTGGCACTATAACCGTTCCTTATAGTGGCGCAAAATAAGACTAACTTAGCACCGCGGCGTATTAGTGACCTGACAACATCATGCATGTAGAGAAAATGTGTGGTTTAAGACAAGACAAATAAATATAACGTACGACGTAACTTTACATGACTTATATTGGCTGTTTTTACCTATTTTTTGTTTTGTTTAAGGTCTATTTAGCTAAATAACACGTGTTATCCCTTTATTATTTTCCTTTGACACGGGAACCATCTCTGGGTGCCCTTGAGATAAGCACTTTGCCCCCCTCTCGAAACCAATTCGGGGCCTCCTGAGAAAAATTGTTTTGGTCCCTTGAGGAAAAACCTTGCCCCACGCCCGAGAAAAACTTTTGGGCCCCGATATCGCCTTCGGGCCCCGAGACCAACTCGTGGAGGACTCCGAGGCCGAATCTGGGGACTCCTAAAACAACCTTTGGCCTCCGAAATAAACTCTGCCCCTCTCCGGGACAAGCTCTTAAAGGCTCCCGACCAGTTCTGGCGGCCACCAATAACTTTTAGAGCATCCTTAGACAATCTCTTGGGGCCTTACGAAAAATTCAAGACCAGCTCTGCCCCCCATAACATAAACCCCCATAATCACCAGGAGAACGTGATTCGAGGCCCACCGGGGCGCGGGTTAATAATTGGGGTGCCCAAATTTAAAACAATACCAAGAGCTACAAAGATAACATAGCGACATTTCCTAGTTTACCTATAGTCGTAAGAGTAGAGAAGCCTAAAGGGGCCATGTCCCCAATATTAATTATGTTTAATTATTAGATAAACAGCGTTGACTGAAAATAAATATCTCTAAGATAGGACTTCATCCCAATGTTTTGGACGTATGTACCTACGCTTATGAGTCTAGCTACAAGCAAGGGTAGGGTTTTTATTCGGTGGTGCTCGACTTAGAAAAAGGGTACTATGACAGTTTAACATAATTTTCTTGTATCATTAACTGTTTTCTAAATAAACACGCCCTTCTTAGAATCAGGAAGCCAAATAGAAGCATGTGATCTTAAAATAACAAATGCTGGGTGATTGTAGAATGCCCCTACAGAAATAGAATCATCATCTCTGCCCCGTGGAAGTTTTAATATTGTTGGAGTTTCAACATTATTTGTAGTTACTGAGCACCTACCTAGAAATGGTTTCATGTAGACCTTTAAAACTCATTAATGGAAGTTACGTGGGCTTCAGATTTTGCATTCAATCCAGAAGCAGGCAAATCAGTCAAATGCATTACCTAACCATAATCTTTGAAGCATTACCATGTTTTCAGTTTAGGTTTTATGGACGTGTTGTATACACAATTACGCCGGTTATAATTTGGCTAGTCTAATGATGAAGATGCCATACACAAAGGATGTCAAAAGATAACTGGTACCTAATGCACCTAACCCTGTTCAATCAAAACAGATGCCAGCTCACCTTTTGCCAAATTTTCCACGGGCTGAGCTTCCGTCTGCCAGTCACTGCAGGAAAATGGCGCTGGAAGATGCAAAGTCGCTTGGTTCAAAGAAATAACTCAATAGAGGGTAACCTACCACCTTTATTGCACTAAAGTTGGCGCCATTTTTCTGTCTTCACACCGAAGTATTCTAAAGGGGATTGAACATATCGAATGAATACTCCATGCAGTAGCACCTGGTGTTAGAAAATCTCCTTTTCCAAAATAGGTACTAGATTAAGCACCCATAATTTTGATCAGGGGTTACTTACACCAACTTGGATGCTGGATGTAGTACCACCTGGTGTTAGGAAACTCTCATTTTTCAATTAGGTACTGATGAAGAGCCACTAGGGTACTGATCTAAGATAACGGTTATCTTACTCTTGCTTGCATGTTGTTAGTATCTAATCTAATACAGCCATGGAGTCCATGCAGTATCGATTGAGAGTGAAAAACATGACAAATACATTGACACGTAAAATGTACTTTGGTGAATCACTTTATTTGGTGTGTCCGATTTCACTCCCGGATTAAGACTTACTTAGCAGCCCCAGGCTACTGAGTTATAAAAGAAGAGTTCAAGTAGTACAGAAGGTACTAAAATATTCTCTGTGTGTAGTTGGCCTGGAAGGGGAGTGATACTATTTTTTCGTATCCAACAACGCTGCAGCCTCAAGAAAATAACAAACGGAACCACTTTTGGCCCTTTATCTCCAAAAGACCTCTCGGGGAAATATATTTTTCAGCCAAAAGTAGGAAACGGCTACCCGTTTTCCAGGAGCAAGGGGGGAGTTTGGGGCTTAGCCCCGGAGGCACTCTTGCCTCATACGTTTCTGGAATGAAAAATGATTGTTTGAGAGCTCTACTAAGTTATGACTTTAGCACTAGAACCATTTTACCGGTTTGAGGATATTTTCAGGCTCTCAAATAAAATATTAGGTTCTCGCCGTTCTCTCGGATGTTGTAAGAGAACATTAAAAAAACACACGCATTCCAAAATATTCCAAGAAGATGGTGCTACATTGAAGCTGAAGCACTTTGGACCAAAGGCGATGCCAGTGATGACGTAAGCGGACGTCTTTCTTATTGTGCTCACACGCGGGGCGTGTATCGCTAGAAAATCCCACCTTATACGGCGCAATGACTTAGTTATGAATAGAGACGGGTTTTTCTTGTGCGTAACTTTGATTTATTTTATTATATATCTTATGCAGACTATCCTCAACTGTGCCACGAAAATAAATAAATGCGTGATTCTTATTTATGCCATAAGGTAGTCGTTTGCCGAAAAGGACAGAAAATTCGTCATGTTCTGAACGACATCAGAAATGGATATCTTTTCAGACCTACCAACCAAACAGAAACATGTCTTGTTTTGTCAGCGGCTCTGACCATTTTCGGAGGCCGGTTTACTCTTGCTATGTGTAAAGCGAATGGCATGACATAGTGGCTTGTTGCTGACTGTAATCCGGAAAAAACTGCCCGCCTCTCGGGACTCGTCCACTTTTACTTTAATTTTTTTAACTGTCGAATAAGTATATGTTGAAATCGCTCCTGGTTTGCCACATTTCTTGCAATCTCGAGTCTCATGCATACACACCTTAACACGTACTATTTTTTTACAGGGCAATCAGAGGGTGAAGTAAATGGAGAAGGAAAAAAGATAAAATTGTCAGAGTTCCCACTCCTCAATTTTATGATCACGTAGGTATTGCCCTGCATATGTAGAAATCATACAATATGATTTTGGGTCTGAAGTTGCTTACAAGGGATGTGTAGTGATATTCGTAGTGTAAAAAAAATTCACTTCACAGTGAACATCTTTCACATGACAGTGATCATATTTTACTTGAGATTGAACAGGTTTTTCTTGAAATGAATTAAATGGTCGTCTTTGAGTATATGGTTGATATTCTGTACATTCAAATACATTACGCATTTATCGTGATAATGAGAAATAAGCGAGAATGACATGTTTTTATTATGATATCGGTCGTTAAACCAGATAAATAGCCGTAGAACGTATTTTTAAATCACTTCTTTTAAATAAGCCAATACCTGAACGGGTGAGTTACTACCTTCAATGGCGTTGACAGGGGCATGCTCCCTGATCAACCTTTCCCATCGATAGATATACGGCTCTGTCGCTTCTAACCAGATGAGCGGGTAGTCCACGCTACGAACCTGTCTGGGCAAAGTGTCTTGACACAACTGTTACCTTTATTTCATCGTAAAACGACGGCGCCGATATCTAACCAAGCTTCACCGACAGATGAAGCTAGTTACGAATATAACTCTATTCTTAAAATACGAAATCAAGCTTAAAATTTACTGCACTGAAAATGGCAAAGATGTCCAGATATGCGTTTTATATGGGAAACGGAGATGCAATGGCACGTCAAAGCATGTGGATTTGCGTGAAAAATGAATAAATGCGGAACCATAAAATTCCGGTCTCTGGTTACTCCCTCGCCTGCTGCTTCTGATGGCCTGACATGTCGTCACCTTCAGACAGCTTCTCACCCTGCTAACTGCTGCAATCAGGTTCAAGGGCAAAACTTGTGGGTAGGTGCAAACCTTCACCTCTGTGTATCTCGCACATCAGAACGGTCGACCCAGTTACATTGGACGTGTGCTAACGTGGTGGGGCCATGTATTGGTAACAGTTGCCGGGCTGGCGCCCCATTCATTCATACGTGGCATCCCTGGTGTATGACTCAGCCTCGTGCTCTACCGCTGTCAGTGAGGGCGCCCCGCCCCGGCGGCGCGACCCCGCTCACCCGCCACGCCCGTCATCATGTCACGGCACCGTCACACCGTCACACCGTC
Source organism: Lepas anatifera (assembly GCA_034440635.1). Classification (NCBI taxonomy): domain Eukaryota; kingdom Metazoa; phylum Arthropoda; class Thecostraca; family Lepadidae; genus Lepas; species Lepas anatifera. The sequence goes on from JAOTON010000141.1 coordinate 68,758, forward strand.
ACATCATGCCCATTGTCCATCCGCGGTGGCGGCACTGGGATAGTTAACTCCCCCACTGGCGATGCATAGGCAGATCCAGGGGGCAAGAGAGTCTTGCCCCACCCCTCCCCGCACCCGATCGACCCTCGGCGTCCCCTGGTCGATCGGGTTTTGCCGTCCAAAGTAGGTCCCTCTGGTTCGGATGGTGCCCCCCGGCCATGTGCCCCCCTCCCGATCGGCAGTCTTGGATCCGCCTATGTGGCGATGTGTGCTAGGTGTTAGCGGGGCTGTGATTGTGTGATAATGAATTCGTCCAGCGTTTTTGTGGGACCGGTGGCGACAGTGCAGCGTTCCCACTGTTCCGCAAACTCACAGTTACCGGAGACCAGAGCGGAACTCGGCTGTTTTGGAACCAGCAGCTGGAGGTTAAATGGAGGCGCGGAGAGATTGAGGCGCTGCTGACTGGAATGAAGGAGTGCGGGAGCGGGGGCACTGCAGGCAGGATACTTACCTTGTTTTTTATCAATGTTTTTATGTCATTACCCTCCCCGAGCCGGCTCCCCCTTATTGTGCTTGTAAAATATGTAAAACGTGTTGTGTATAAGTGTGCACATGAATACATGTATGGAAGTAACCAGCAAGACCAGCAAGTAGGGGCTATTAAATTTCTGGTAATTTATTTTCTGCGGAAATGTAACTGACATACCTAATGCCGATCACTCTTTTCCACATCTAGTTCTATCACATAACTTTGTATTTTCATTCGTGCGGCATCGCTACCGTCTGGACTAAATAGTCTTAATCATAACACCGGGCGAGAAATTGCAGAGGCCCGTGTGTCACCGCCTGGGTGTACCAGCGCCCAGCACGACCTGCCCCCTGTTCGGCGTCTGCTGCCGCGCTGACAACCCCCTCTCTCCCACGTGCAAGGCTTATTTAGAGTGCAAGCAGCTGCTGATTCATTTCCGACGTCATCAAGCCACACAACTGCTTTTTTGTTGCTGGACGAAAAGTGCAGTCACGAAAACAGTTGCTTCAGTAGCGAGATAAACATTTAATTTCAGCGGAGGCGGTGCCAAGAATTGGTCAATTTGTGGAACGTTGTGGCACGATAAACTCGTGAGCAGTAATCTTGAATGGAAGTTGACACCATTAGTGTGGTCCCCTCAGGAGCTGGTGGCCTTTGCGCCTATCATATAATTGCTCATTTTTCTTATTAAGACTGACGTGACCAAAAGTAGGAGCCAACTGGAGCTGGGCCCACCACTTCACTCGTGATCTCCTTTTTCAGTCAAATGGGAAACAATTGGTGCAGGCGTTAAGCTGTTGCAACATTGGCTTGAACTCCAAACGGTGTCGGGTCTGGACCAAACACTTTTGGAGTAGAGGCTAAAATACCCTCAACCATTAAAAATGTTTCATTGAAAAATAATGGCGCGATTCATTACGTGAAGCAGGGCAAATACCCTCCCCTCGATCCGCATCCGAGTACGAAGATGTATCTCGGATCAGTAAAAACACAGCATTTCCCGATACCCGTTTGCCGCTTTCTGTCCAGCCCTGACGTTGTTCACCACTCTCTCCCGCTTTCTCTGAATCACGCCCGGCTTTGTTGCTGCTGCTTTGTGTGGGCGGGGCGCCCTGTGCCGGCGCGAGAGCCGGCGGCGCCGCGCGCGACGTCGGGGGCGGTGACCTTGCGTCGCCCGTCGTCAGTCCGATCGTCGTTGATAGCGAACAGCGGCGGCCGCCGGACTGTGAACAGTACAAGGCTGGGGAGCTCGGACCGTACGGGAGGCTCGGGATTCGTACGGGGATTCGTACAGGTCGGCTCTGTTCGGGAGCGCAATACCAGGCAGAACCATAATATTTGCGTTCCCGCTCACGAACCAGATGGGGCAGCGCAGGTTCTGCTCACGGGGTGCCTCCTACTACAACGAGCTACCTGTGGAGATGAGGAGGTTACCAGTACTGTTTTCTGTTCTGCACTCCAGGACCATATAATCACAGAGCGGGATTGAGGCGCGCTGAGTGACTTGTGTTGTTGAGAATGTTGAGTATTTTATGCATAACTGTATTTTAGCTGGATTTTTATTGTTTTAATAGCGTGTGTATGTGCTTCCATTTTACACCCTTTACTGACGTGGAGTCGTAATAGCCATGCGGATTTGTGGATGACTCTGAATAAAGTCTTTGTCTTTTCTTTTCTTTGACCAGCCCCGCCAGGTCCTGAACTCGGGCCAGCCCCGCCAGGTCTTGTCGGTAATTGTTTTTGGTAAGGTGTGATATCCTCGGCATTGTCGAGAAATAGGGGAAAATGTGGGTGATTTGCGGTGATTGGGAGGCGTGTCAAAACCCTGCCAGAACCCGCCCCTGAAATGATTCACGCCGCTGAATTACAAAGCTTTCCTGTGTAGTGTGGCGTTTTTGGGGATGTGGTGGTTTTCTAATGCGTAGTCAGGCTACTGCAATCTCCAGTTGTGCCATTTCACAAATGTTTTGTATTATTGAACAATATTTTTATAAATTGCATCCGTTATGGGGTTCCACCCACGCAGCGAGTGGTAGTTTGAGTCGTTGGGCCTGTCCCCACTCAACGGGGCGAGGGTGGACGTCAAATTAAAACCAGTGGCGGATACAAGGAAGGAGGGCAAGGGGGCTCAATCCCCACCTGAGATTTTTGAGTACCCATAGTAATGTCATATAAGAGTCACGGATTGAGCGTAGTATTTATAGCCTGATAAAGTAGAACACTTACAGTATAACAGGTGTAATGTTACTACATAAGAGGTTATTCGAGTTAAAGTTGGGGTAGGGTTGAGCCCCTAGCCCCTTCCGCCTGCAATGAAGCCTAGGTCCGTCACCGAGCAAAACTTTCTGCAAACCAGTTGCGTTAAAACTTGTAGCAGATTTGAACTGCTACAGCCCTGAATTTAAGGAAGCCCATTTGCTTCATTGTTTAGTTTGTGTCAAACTTGCCTTGGCTCATAATGAAAGTTTCATATTTTTAAGCAACAAGGTGTTTAAGACCATAATTTGTATCTTGTCATTCGGCTATTCAAGCCTGAAGTAAATTTTGCACGTGTTTTATTCGTGCTGGCTCATTTTTGTGCATGACAAGATAGGGAAAAGTCGCTGGGGTCACATGTTTTCATTCAGTGGTGAAAAGTGGCCCGGGGACTCTGGGAACGACACTTCGGCTCGGAGCGGAACGGCTCGGAACGAAGACGTTCACCGACGATAGCCACCAGGGCCGCCGGCAGGTCCGTTGTGACTGAAGACCTCGCCGAGGTCGGTGCTGCCTTTACAGGTAAACCGGGCACCACAGTTGGGGTGGGACGGCGCCGAGCTGAGCTGCTGCCCCCCCCACCGCTGATTTCCAGCCATCTCCCAAAGCTGCATCAGGGCGGCTTCGAGCGGAACATGGCCAAGACTCCCAAACTACCGTTCGGCACGCTTTAACATTGGAACAGAGCATGCCGCGACTGTCCCATTGTCCTTTTGGGTCCATTTGTCAGTTTCCTTCTCAGTGGCTTCTTGTCCAGTTGGAGGTGACACATGTTAGCATGGCTAGGTCACGTCCCCTGATGGCCGCGTAGAACAACGTTTACCAGCCCTTTTGGGATAGCTGCCTCACGTTATAGACTTTGACGGCCGTATGGAGGATCACGGGGCTGCAGTTGCGACATTGCTGCCCCTTTACTGCAGTTCTTGCTGCAGGCTAATCAATGAGACGTCTGCAGCGGTGCCAACAGTTGCTATAGCGCTAGTTATAGTGCACATTATGGGTAGTATACCACATTGTGACATCATGGGGCAATGACTTTGAATGGCATTGACCCCAAAACTTAAAGGAAATATTCTTTACGGCCCTATGACCTTGACCTCTATGACCCTCGTTCCACTTGTAGCCTATTTCCGTCTTTTTCCCGCATAATCACGGCATTTCCCGACAGGTCCCAAGCTCGGCCAAGATTTAACCTTTATGACCTCGTTTGACCTTGAAGATATTAATCTGGGTCAATGAAAAGGAAAATTGGTTATGATGTAGATCACCATTGGCCCCACCCACCTCCCTACGGCGTTTCCTAAGCCTGTTAGTTTCCGAGCTCTCAGGGAGCCTACCAGACCTCCCTCCAGTGCGCGTCAGTGCCAGACCCCGCTCCAGTGCGGGTGTTAAGCCTGACAAGACATTCCAAGCCACTGCCTCCCTAAAGGAAAAGTCATGCGCTCAGGTCTCAGTCGTACTTTAAAACAACTCCACCCAGGGTACTTTGACTACGCCCTAACCTCCCTGAAAAACTCATTGAGAATTCAACAGTGAAAAATCGCCACCGGAAAAGGCCCACTTCGTGTCACCGCACGTCATTTTTCGGCCAACGCTTCTACCCCTATGACCTCGTCATGGCATGTCATGTTTCGGCCAACCCCTTCTCAGCGGGTGAGGTCATTTATGAACAGCCCCTTAATTGCACACACTAAAACTTCTATTGTAACTTCTTGTAACTTCTTCACACTACTTCTACCGTATAGCATTAGCTGAATGGGCCCTGTTTGTGTATATGTCGACTTTCCTAATAATCCTGGTTTGCACTCCTAAAGGAAGGTACGCGGAGTCATCTGGTTCCAAGCAGCGCATTGCAGGACATCAGCTAACTGTTGCTCACTTGGTGGTGCGTGAACCTGCAAAATGTCCTCATTATCTTTATCCTTCGATTGCACACCCATAAACCTTTGATAACACTTGCATTTTTTGGAAATTATTTTCAGAAACAGAAAACCGTACTGTTATGAGAAAACAACTGAGCGTTTTATTTTGCAGATTATAGTCAAAGTATGTTTGCCCTGCGTTTTTGGATATGCCATTGAAAGCCACCGACAAGAAGCACTTCATGTGAGTTGAATAAAGACAAATTGAACTATTGTTTAGCAACTAGCCGAAATCCGCGGGGCCAAATGTGGGTGGACAGGTGCAGGTGTGCCTACAACCACTGGCGGATCGTGAAAGGGGCAAAATGAAATTTACCCTCAAACCCATGGGTGAAGATCCGGAGGGGGGCTGGGGCTCCAACCCCCTGGATTTTGGGTCTCCCGTAGACTTCGTATAGGGCTTGTATTGCCGTGACAGTATTAACTCACTCTCAGACCCCCTCCCCCCGGACTGAGAAGAGATCTCCAGCCCTGCTCAAACCCTTGTTTCTTGAAAAAGCGTGCGACATGGCATATATTTCACGATCTTAGCCGTGCCTCCTTCATCGGAAATAGCAGCAAACCTTGGTCCGCCACTGCTTACGCCCCATTCTGAGGGCCCACGCTACCATTCACTGCCGCTCGCAGCGGCGGTTGCGCGCGGCCCGTCTGAATCGCTCTCCCGATGGGAGGTGGGGAGGGAGGGAAGTACCACGTGACAGAAGCCCCGCGGCCATGGTTCAGAATGCGCCGGCTCCCGGCGGCGAGTGGCGGGCGGCGCTTGTATGGAGACGCCAGAGATGTTGCAGACTCAGGTCATCGAGCCCGGTTTCCACCGACCTTGAACTTGAGGATTGGTGTTGAACTGGGCCGTCTCCTGAGCCATGATGCGTCAGCCGGGAATATCAACCCCCAAACAGTTCTTGTCATGAGATCGGTGTCACAACCGTCGCTTTCAAAACTTCGTCAGACGCACCTGTTTCTTGCAAAGACCTATATTTGGCACTTTAGCAGACGCAATGTGAACATACCCTGACATGAGAATGGTTTGGGAACAAGGGGGGCATGGCTAAGGCCCTGAAAACAAACAAGAAATGGGAAATGCAGCTGCCAAACTCGGTGGTTTCTGTGGAAGAAACGAACATACCAGTCAAGGACCAAGAAGCGCTGCAGGCCAGAGCTCAATGAAAGCAGGCAAACACCACAAACGTGCATGAGCATACCACGCCAACAAAGCATTTACATGCGCTTTAGCCTTTCAATTCAATCCCCGAAAGCGATCCACCAATCCATCAGCACTCACCAGAAGTTTTACCAGGGGCGACGGTAGTGGTTACTTCTCGTGCTTACAAAAAAGCAAACAAAGGAAACCAGACTTAGCTTAACAGCTCAACAGCTTCCACCATCGTATACATGCACATGGTCTCCCTTATGCCTTCAAAACCCAGCATGCTACTGCTTAACAGACATTCATATTGTACCTGAAACAGAAAGGCGAACACAATTAATGACCAGTTACCACATCCTCCCCCCTGTGTTCGCTCGCCCTAACAGCCCGATGGAGAGCCGGCGGCACCTCAGCTGCAGGTCCGGAGCACTCACACTGTCTACAAACGTATCTGACCAGGAACATGACCAGTCTTAGCTGGAATTAAGTTCACTTAACATAAGCCACTGGCCGGTCAGTCTGAAGATGCGTGTCTCTTCGGATAGCACCCAATATGGACAATATATCGCCCAATACCAGCACTGTCGCGTGAACACTGCTGCACTGCTTCGCCAAAGGCTCAACACAAAGGGCTCAACTATGGCCCGCCACGACGGCCCCGCACTGTCGTTACGAGTGTTCCGACGCATGAGCAGAACGCCAGACGAATGCTGTGCAGCATCGCAGCAGAGCTTCGTGAGCATCATCAGTGGCGGCATCCAGTCAGCGACGGCAAAGGCAGGCGTCTGCTGAACGTGATGAAGCTGCTTTAAGGATCGCAGGAGATTGAAAAGACAATGGTTTGTGACATTGGAAAGATTCAAGGACAACTTGGCATGTCACATTCGCCTTTCTGACCTTTCTGATTATTGCATTGCTACAACGTGTCACAGTCTACTGGTTTCAGTCACTTTCCTCAAGAAAACATACTTTAGTGACTGGTCTACGATATGTGGTACCTGCGGCTGTTACTAGCTCCACGGAGCGAATTCGGCCATCCGAGCCGGGATATACCTCCTGCACACGTGCTAAAGGCCAGAAACCTCTTGGCGCGTTGGCCTCCTGCATCAGGACAACATCGCCGACCTTCATCTGTCTGGTCTCTTGGTGCCACTTTTGTCTTGGAAACAAAGTAGGAAGATACTCTTTCCGCCATCTTCGCCAGAACTGGTCCACGATGGTCTGGGTCTGCCTCCATCGCCGCCTACTGTTGACCTCCTTATCCACAAATCTCCCTGGTGAAGTGTTGGGACACGCACACCCGAGCAGGATGTGGTTTGGTGTCAAAGGTTCCAGATCTCTGCCATCTGAGCTCAGGTATGTGAGAGGACGGCCGTTTATCATGGCCTCTATTTCTGTGAGAAGCGTGTGGAGGACTTCTTCAGACAGGCAGTGGCTGCCGGGTATTATTCTGAGTGCTCGTTTAACGCTTCCGACGAGCCGTTCCCACGCTCCCCCCATGTGAGGGGCGCCTGGGGGAATGAAATTCCACTGAATTCCCTTCTTGCTGAGATCGTTCGCGATTCTCTCTTGCTCCCACTCAGCCAGGGACTCCCTCATTTCTCGTTCACCACCGATGAAATTACTACCATTGTCCGAGTATACCATGTCCGGCTTTCCTCTCCTGGCGACAAATCGTCTGAAAGCCAGAAGGAAACTGTCTGTGTCAAGACAGTTGGCCAGTTCCAAATGCACTGCTCTGGTCGTCAGGCACGTGAAGAGCACTCCATACGTCTTGTCCACCTTCCGGTACCTCTTGACACTCATCGCGCCGAAGTAATCAATTCCAGTGGCGCAAAAGGCACGCGATGTCTGCAGCCGGCACTCGGGCACATTTCCCATTCTTGGCGCTTGTGGCACACTGCGTCTGTGCTTACATGTCAAACAGTGATAGACGATCCGTCTCACTGCAGATCTTCCTTTGGGGATCCAGAACCTACCTCTAACTTCAGCAAGGGTGCGCTCCATTCCGCAATGGAAAACGTTTCCATGGATATCAAGGACGAGAAGCGTCGTTACCGTATCGTCTGGAGGAAGAATGATGGGGTGTACATCGGTGTGTGAGGTTGAAGTCTTCTCCAAACGACCGCCCACTCGCATGATGCCGTTAGAATCCAAGAGAGGACACAAACTTTGCAAACGAGGTCTCTTCACCTTTCCCGCTGCAGAGACCAGATCTCGAATTTCATCAGCATAGTGTTTGGCCTGGACACTTGCAAAGATCCTGTACTCAGCAATCCGCAGCTCTGCTGCAGCGAGAGGGCCACGGATCAGTTCAAACCTTTGTGGATAGCATTTGGCTGCCAGGTTGTGGATAAACCGCATCATCCATGCAGTCACTCTTTTGAGTCGTGTCCATGACGAGAACTTATCAGCATCAGGCAGCACCTCGGATAGTCGGCTGCGGTCGACGCCCACAGTGAGGACGGTCCGGACTTCCGGATCTGCTGCTTCTAGGCCGGTCACAGCCTGTTGATCTGGCCAGTTCACTTCGTCTTCTTTGAGAAAGCCTGGACCCTGCAGCCATGCTTCATTTGAAATGAGATCACCCAAGGAAATGCCACGCGAGCAGGCATCCGCTGGGTTGAGGCAGCCCGGTACATGGCGCCACTGGGACGGGTCTGTGGTCTCTCGGATCTCTGCTACTCGATTCGCGACAAATGTGTGAAATCTCCGACATTCATTGTTGAGGTATTGCAACACTACCCTACTGTCACACCAGAAGACAACTCTCTTGATTGTGTATGTGAGTTCTCGAGTGATAGCGTCAGCCAGTCGCGCCGCCATGACAGCTCCTTGCAGCTCGAGTCTTACCACGGACAACTGCTTCAGCGGCGCCACCCTGGTCTTTGCCATGACGAAAGAAACTTCGGTGCTTCCATCGCCGTGCTCAGTCCTGAGATAGCTCACGGTACCGAACGCCACCTCCGATGCATCAGAAAATACGTGCAGCTCTTTGGATATGCACTCATCGTCACTTATACTAAGGCAGCGCGGCACCAGCAGCTTCGGCAGCTGTCCCAGGTCCTCCTTCCATGTCGTCCAGATTTGACGTTCTTCGTCGCCTAGTGGATCATCCCATCCTGATCCCTTTGACCATAATGCTTGGATCAGGAGCTTCGCTTGGAGCGTGTAGGGAGCTGCTGCGCCTAGCGGGTCAAATATGCGGGCCACTGCCTGCACCACTCCGCGTTTCGTTGATGACACCTCAGCATCGACCATTCTTAGGCCTATTTCATCCTTTATTGGGTCCCATGGACATCCCAATATCGGTTCTGTAGGACGGGCTAAATCTGGATACGCTCTTTCATTTTCTAGTACATCTTGAAGCACCTCAACCTGGTTACTTCGCCACTTGGTGAGGCGAAAACCGCCTTGTGACAGCAGGAGTGACACTTTGGCTCGCATCGCTCTCGCCTCTTCTACTGACTTCTCACTTTTGAGAAAATCATCCATGTAACAGTTTCTATGGACTGCTATTGCAGCTCTCTTCCCGAGCAAGCTTCCATCCTGGTGGTCATCTGCAGTCTTTCGCATAACGAAACTTGCTGATGCCGGACTTGACTTTGCACCAAAAATCATCACCGTCATTGTGTAGACATCAGGTATCCTCGTTGGATCCAAGTCCCTCCAGAGAAAACGCAGAGCGGGCTGATCTTCCTTTATCACCTTTACCTGATGGTACATTTTCTCCACGTCTCCACAGATTGCGACACTCTCTTCACGAAACCTCAGCAACACTCCGGGGAGGCTCAGGAGCATGTCTGGTCCGGTAAGTAGATTGTCATTCAGGGAAGTCCCACGATACTTAGCGGTAGCGTCGTAGACTAGACGGAGCTTCCCCGGTTTATGGGGATTTACAACTCCGTGGTGGGGAAGGTACCATTCTCGAGGGTGGTGCTGAGCGACCTCTTCAGCAGACAGCTTGCGGGCGAATCCTGTAGCCACATAGTCCTGAATTATGGCTTTATACTTCTCCGCCTTGCTTTCATCTCGAAGAAGTACCCTCTCCAGTGCCTCGAGACGTTTCGCAGCCATCATCTTGTTGTTTGGAAGCTCCACCTGATCTTGCTTCCATAAAAGCCCAGTTTCATATCTTCCATCCACTAGCTTAGTGGTTTCTTCCATGATCCTTTGGGCCTTCACATCCTCCTGAGATTTTGAGACGGGGCTATCTACTTTGACACCGAACGACTCCGTTGTCCACCAATCTTGAAGTGTGTTGTTGAGGTCCTGATGTTCTGATGTTTTACTTAAAAACATGACCTCACGATGTCGCTCTGGTACCAAACCTTTGATTGACCCTGTGAGCGTCCATCCGAAAGCTGTTTTTACTGCCACAGGCTGACCTGGTTTCCCGATCCTTGCTTCCTTTTGGAGGACGACTTCAAGTACGTTGGCTCCGAGAAGGAGTTCAACTGGAGCACCACTGCAGTCTGGTATATCGAGGTCTGAGACGTGTTGCCACTGACTCTTCAGGGCAGACGGCACCGCAGGGGGCTTCACGTTTAGTGCCGACACTGAGAAAGCCTCCGGTACTTCAACCACTGTTTCTGTCTCAGATCCGTACAGGGGACTCAGAGTTAACCTTACTCGTTGGGCATCATGTGGTGAGCCGCTGCCCTCGACGTTCTGTAAACAAAGTTTGTGGGTGTCACCAGTAATCTTCAAAGGTGTCAGCACACTTTCGCAGCAAAGCGAGGTCTGCGACCCTGGGTCCAATAGAGCGTTCACGTCACGGTAGGCTCCATTTGCTCCATGCACCCTCACCGGCACAATCTGCAACAGCGTGACAGAGTCCTCGACATCATGGTAAGAGGCGGCCACAGTGCGGTCTACTGACTGTTCTGATGGTGTCTGCCGCATGACTGCTTCATCCTCGTTTCTGAATCTTACAATCCGTTTACTGCCGTGCAGGATCGCATGGTGCCTCATTCTACATCCGTCTTGACCACATGGCCTGGCTTCAATGCAGCCTCTCAGGCGGTGACCGCTTTGGAGACAGTAGAAACAGAGATCATGGTTGCTGACAAACTGCGCTCGGGCATCCACAGTCCAGGAGAGAAAGGTGTTACATTCAGGTAGGGTGTGGTCCTCACTGCAGCAGGTGCAGCCGGTCCTGTCGGCGCTGAGCGCGAGAGTGGAACGTTTTACAACAGGTCTTTTTTCATAGGAAGCAGGTCCCACACAGTTGAGAGCGATTTTTGCCTGTTTTCCAAGCCAACAGGCGAATGTGTCTAATGTCACCTCACTAGACTGTGTGTCCACTTCAAACTTACTCCACTCTCTTCGTAAGTCTGGAGGGAGCTTCTCCACTGTCCTGAGCAGATTCTCCTGACTTTGCAAGTCACCGGTAGCCTTAAGGCTCTTCAAGACTGCCACAGTGCTATGTACAACAGCATACAGATCCTCAAGATGGGAAGCACTCCCACTGCTCAGCCGAGGTGTGGAGAACAAGGCCTGGAGGTGGGCGCGAATTACGTCCCTTTCCCGTCCAAATCTCTCCTTGAGTGTGCAGAGTGCTTCGTCATACAACTCAGGATTCAACAAAAATCCACTGATAGTCTTGTACGCTAAACCAGAAACAGCAGATTGAAGATGTATCATCTTCTCTGTTTTGGAAAGTGAAGGCTGCTTATCAACCATGGCCTCAAATAAACCAAGCCACTTTGGCCACTCTAGGCAGTTTCCGTTGAAGATGGGCAGGCTTATCCTTGGGATGCTGGAGACGAATGATGCTTCAACTCGGCACGCTTCTTGGCTGTCATGAACCACTTTCCCCACTTCCTCTCCAACTCTGAAATCCTCAAGCATCTCTTCGCCCTTGAAATCGTCTCGACGATCCCATTCCAAATCATCAAGAGCTGCTTTCTGCAGTGTTGCTTCCAGCTTAGCTAGATCATGAGCTGATTTCAACTCGAACATCTTACGCCTTTTCTTCAGTGCCAGCTCTTCTTCTTGCAGCCTGAGCTCTTGCTCTGCTTGTACAACCTGGCACTGTTTAACCTTTGCTTGAATCTCCGCTTCTCTGCTTTTGGCCTTGCCACTGTGCACTGAAGCATCACATTCTGACTTGTGACTGGATGTGACAGATGGTGGTTCATCCTTCCTGGATTCTAAGTGTTCCTTAATCTTGTCAATAGCTTCAGCACGCTGCTGCTCAACCTGTTCTAGGTACTTCTTAGCTCCCTTCAGCTCATCTTCATCACTGAGTTGACTGATGTACTGAAAGTGAACCTCTTCAACAGCTTCATATGCTTGATCAATCTCTTTCATCAACTCACATATCTGGGTTCGACTTCCCTTGCAGTCAATTGTGACAAACGCCCTGCGACGAGCCCTTGTCAATGATCCTACTTTTCTTGCCCTCAGCGCTTTAAGCTCAGCAATCTTGGTGTCACTCATGTTCAGGTTTGACTAAATGCCATGAAAAACTTCTGAAACTGTCACAACCGTCGCTTTCAAAACTTCGTCAGACGCACCTGTTTCTTGCAAAGACCTATATTTGGCACTTTAGCAGACGCAATGTGAACATACCCTGACATGAGAATGGTTTGGGAACAAGGGGGCATGGCTAAGGCCCTGAAAACAAACAAGAAATGGGAAATGCAGCTGCCAAACTCGGTGGTTTCTGTGGAAGAAACGAACATACCAGTCAAGGACCAAGAAGCGCTGCAGGCCAGAGCTCAATGAAAGCAGGCAAACACCACAAACGTGCATGAGCATACCACGCCAACAAAGCATTTACATGCGCTTTAGCCTTTCAATTCAATCCCCGAAAGCGATCCACCAATCCATCAGCACTCACCAGAAGTTTTACCAGGGGCGACGGTAGTGGTTACTTCTCGTGCTTACAAAAAAGCAAACAAAGGAAACCAGACTTAGCTTAACAGCTCAACAGCTTCCACCATCGTATACATGCACATGGTCTCCCTTATGCCTTCAAAACCCAGCATGCTACTGCTTAACAGACATTCATATTGTACCTGAAACAGAAAGGCGAACACAATTAATGACCAGTTACCACAATCGGAAATCGTTGCTTGTCTTTGAAGATACCTACTCCATAGTGGCGAACCAGACTTTCAGTTGCGGGGGAGGCTAGGGACTATCATATATTTAGGCCGAATAACGTCATAATGTGCCATATGGCCATGGGAGTTGGTGCGTCGATAAGATCCAATAATTATTAAGGTCATTATGTGATTACTATGGGCACTCAGAATCTGCGTTGGAGGGGAATTTTTTCAAGTCCCCTAGCCCCTTGCATCCGTCATTGCTCGTGCATGACGTCTCCTGACCAGTGGCAAACCCAGACTTTCATGGGGGGGGGGACTAGGGGCTCAGCCTTATCCCATATCTATTCCGAATAACCTCTTACTATGTGATTATTATGGGCTCTCATATTTTCGAGAGGGGTTGCGGTAGTGTACTGGTCACCGTAGCTGGCTTTCATTCAGCCGACCCGGGTTCAAGACCCGGAGGCTTCCCTGAACAAGGAGCAAGCTGGCCCATGAGAAGCCCTTCCAACAGGGAGAAAATTGCCGATGCCATATGACCCTGACAGTTAGTTGTTCGTCGATAAGCCCCCAAAGTTATGTTACTATCATCATTTTCGAGGGAGCTTTAGTCCTCTCCCCCTTGTATCCGTCTTTTCTGCTGAATAACCTAATTTTATACCTATATAAATAGGCATGTACCAGCTTACTCAAAAACAATTTTGGTATGAGGGGCTTGGATTTTTCAAAACTATCCGGGTTGTCCAAATTTGGAACAATTTCAGTAACGTCCATTATAGGTAGTAGGTAATATTATATGATATTAACACACATATTATAACGTGTGTACTAACCTTCTCGCGGTCCTGTGGAAGAGCAAAAACCAATTCCAAATCCCGAAAAGAAAAACACCCGAAGTTAAGAGGATATCTTAATAATCCGTCAACGTTTCATCTTGGGTATCCGGTCACCCTCAAAAGAGATATAAATACACACACCTGTGTGACATAGATTGCAGCACAATGATTTTTGTATGCTGATATCATCGCGGGCAGGGGCGTGGGTTTCTATCTCTTTAGGGGTGCTCCGGCACTCCCCATTGATGTGCCGGGCACCCCCAATGGTGATTTGGGCACCCCCACGAAAATCTTCTAAGCCACCGGTCGGGTTCAGCGGCGGAGCCTGTGCGTCGTTAAACCCCAACAAATTATTATTAGGGAGGCAGAGTCCTTTTAAAATGCTTACATAGAGGAAATTATCAACAAATACGTGTTCCACCGGGAACACGTTTTCCTGGATGAAGCAAGGCATGGGTACTGGCGTCAGTCATACTGCTGACCTCTGCCTGATCCTGCACCGTGCTAACGTCGTCTCCCTTCTTCCGTAGGTGTACCACTGGCAGTCCAGCAACGTGAAGCGCTCGGGCGTCGACGACATGGTGTTGCTGCCTCGCATCAGCGAGGACGCCATCGTCGACAACCTGCGGAAGCGCTACCACGACGACTGGATCTACGTATCCTTTTCAGGGCGCAGAAGGTCCAGTGTCTGGGGTGGCATGGCCTGGGTACGTCCCCGGCGCCAGACCGGACACTCGCTCAATGTCAGCGACCTTGGCCCCAGCTCAGCGGGGTGACTTACCGTTATTGGTGCGGGAAAGTCGAAGTGAGTAGGAGGAAAACTTGGTCAATGCTGTCTTGCTATATCAACCGCTGTTATTGCCACTTAGGATTGTTCCGCACGCTTACGATCATTTCCCATATTTTTGCTGTGTTACGGTTCGGGATCGGAGGAGGCCAAATATCATTGTTAGTGAGCTAACTGAGCTGGAACCGCTTAGACGACTCGTAGACCTGGCTCATGTTTGAGTTTCTAATCAAATGGGGCTCATATTTGAAAGTCTGGCGACTGATGTTCTATTTTGGGGGCTGCTAAATATTTATCCTTCCAAACTAAAACGTGACCTAGAAGTTGTGAACGTTCGTCAATGTTACAGTAGATACCCGTTTAGAGAATACTGAGAGGGAAAGTTCGTGGCCATATTTTCCCTCTGTGCGTCTCACATTGTTCAAAATGACGACAGATGTGTCTTAGGTGTGGGCAAAGGCAAAAGTAATCCGTGCCTATTTAACGATTCCTGGCAGCGCTGTGTGCGAAAAAAACGCATTGTAAAATGGCTTCTGAGAAATAACTCGTGTGAAACGATGCCAGCCAAATGTGGTGTTTCGCTGCCGAGGTATGGTCCAAATGATGTTTATGGTCTTGTGCTTCGGTGCATGACAGCTTAGATGGGGAACGGTGGCACCGCCTGCACTTGTGGGCGAGTTGGTACAGGTGCGTTACGGTATCTGCTGTCAGCTCTGCGGTGATGAATTAGTGTATCGAATTTGCCTAGCCCGGCAATTCAGCCATACATTGACACTGGTTGGTGCTCTTTTCTACCTTATCATGCAAACACCAAGTTCAGAACGCCGTATAAAAAGCCGTAAAGTAAGTAAGCTCTACCTCCCTGCCTAGTGCCGTCGAATCGCATCGGCGAATCGAACCCCCTGTGGTTGGGCGGCGGCACGCACTTGGTGGGAACACTTTCACCGGCGCCCGGGGCGGGTGTGGAGGTCACTGACCCCTGCTCCGCGCCGCCCCGGGCTCACCGGCCGCCCTTTGATGCACCATCTGCGCGTGCGAGCTGTTTTTATCGTGTTCAACGGAGGGTGTCACACGTTGGACAGCCGTCATATGTTTCGAATGTGTGCTAGCAAGGTGGCAATCAAAGGCCGCATACGAGATCTAGGCGGAGCGAATGAATGAATACAAGAATTTGTGAAGAGTTGAAGTGATGGATGGACCAACAGGTAGGTACATACATACATACTTGATCTACCCTAATCACACCTTTATGATGAACGTTTCAATTTTTTATGAAGAGCCTTCGGCTTATGTGGGAATCTTCGACAACACGGGTTGGTGAATGTGACCCAACCCATGTTTCCAGTCAGCAGCAATTATATATATTTTTTATATATATTATAATATATATATATATATATATATATATATATATATATATATAATTGCTGCTGACTGGGAGATCAAATATTCTGCTAATTTTTAAAACATGTTGCAACTTCTTTCTCACAATGGTGCCGTCTCATTTACAACTGCATGAATTTGAAGCTTATTTTTGGTGTCCTTACTCTTAAAGAAATAACTCAGAATCGAGACGAATCGAACAGAGTGGTAGATGTGTCCTATATTAATGAATTTTATACTAATTATATGTACCAAATGACATGCCTGAGGATGTTAATGTGATTAACGAAACGTTGCAAAATGAATCATTTGGAAAACTATTGTTTGAGTACTCCTCGAAAGATGAAAGAAAGCTTATCAGAAGAATCGAGATTCTAAACCAAAAACTCGTCAATGCCAGATATGCCGTCATTTTCAATCAAGAATATATATATATATATATATATATATATATATATATATATGTCTGTATGTCTATCTAGGAAAATTAGTAAGGCGCCCAAATTTTTTTAATCGAATTTGAAGTGATGTAGAATGCTAGCCATAGTGATGGGGCGCATTTTTATAAATGCTTGTGGGCAGTGGCGAATCCAGGACTTCATTTCAGGGGGCTAGGGGTTCGAGCCACCCCCGCCGTTACTTCGGATCAGCTTCCGCCTATGCATTAACTATAGGTATTCGGACATTGGGGGGGGGCTTGAGCCCCCTAGCTCCCCTTGTATCTGCTACTGGTTGCGCTTATAGGCGGCGGAACCAGGGGGCACCAGAGCACTGTACCCCCTTAAATGATTAATTCTGACATTAACCCTCTGGTGTTGGCCGGAAAGAAATGGGTTGAAGTCATAGTGCCCCCTTAAATCCTGACCCTCCGCCGCCACTGATTGGGGGTGATAAAATATGGAATAGTTTCAATATCCACATTCTCAAAAGATGATGGTATAATATGAAGCATGTGTGTTCTATCCTCTAAGATAGATAAACACATCCGCCGTCCATGCTGTTTATTTTAAGAAGCCCCCGTGAATTGGCCACTCGAACAGAGACCACAAACACACCGAAGTCCTCTAAGCCGGAGGACTTCTAGAGGTTTAAACCCTCTGAACTGAGGACACAACACCTTCCCCCTCTGAACATATTACATCTACCCCATTCCCTCAACACGCAGTGAAATGTGAATAGCACGACAGTACACACAAGCAGTCCTAAACACTCTACGGTTCAGGGCTGTAACGCTCAGGCGCGTAACGCAAACGCGCACCTCTACGTGGGCTATGAGGGAGGCGCTCCGGAACTGGGCGCTGGACACCTGGCGCAAGAACAGGGTTATGTTCAGCTGGAGTCTCGACATCACTACCAACAGGAGGAACCCAAGGACGATGCTCAGCCTCGAGCTCTGGATCAAACCGGTGCAGACACTGACCATGAACTGGAGAGAGTCGGCGCGCGTGTACGCGCTGTCCATCAGACAGTCTGTAGCTCACCGGGCCCTTCTGCGAAGAAATCTGCAGCGGCGGGCCGTACTGGCGCTTTTTCCCGAAGGGGACACGGACACGTACCCAGTCACCGGGCTGCCAAGTAGGAAGCGGACCGGTGCTCCTGTTGCACCTGGTGAGGTACTTGCCCTGGTAACGAGCGTGGTGCTCCTTCACACCAGCGGCGATCGTGTCTGGCTGAACAGAACACGGATCAGGAACGATCAGCTTAGTGCGCATATCACGGCCGCGCATAGCTTTGAACGGTGTCACTCCTGTAGCTGGGTGAACAGTGGCGCGGTACACCTGTAGGGAGCGTCGTAAGAAGCAAGTGCGCTCCTCTCCCAGGAGACGGGCGGTCTCCAGAGAGTCCTTAACGTGGCGATTATGCCGTTCCACAAGACCGCATGTCTGTGGAGAGTAGGGTGAGCTATGCACCAGCTTGATGCCATGTACTTGGCAGTACCTGTTGAACTCATGTGAAGTGAACACTGAGCCGTTATCTGTGAGCAGTGCGGAACAGACACCCTCACGACTAAAGACGGCATCCAGAAAGCTAATAACGGTTGCGGAGGTTACCTCGTGCATGAGAGCTACCTCCGGCCAACGACTGTAGGCGTCGACTAGCACCAGACCGTAACGTTCGGACACTGGTCCAGGCATAGGGCCAATCGCGTCCAGCACCAGCGTGGTCCACGGTCCTGCAGGTAAGTCCACCTGTTGCACAGGGGGCGAGAAACAGTGGCAGACTTGCTGTGCGTGTTGCAAAGCGCACAGTTTCGAATCAGTCTCCACCTGGCGGTCCATACCTGGCCACCAGTAACAGGCGCGAAGGCGCTGTTTTGTACGCACAGCACCGGGATGACACTCATGTGCCACGTCTAGGAGTCGGCGCTGGAGATCAGTTGGTGCAACGAGCTGATCGCCGCGGAATACCAAAGAGCCTGAAACATAAAGCTCATTGCGTACCTGGAAGTAGGACGACATGTGTGGGTCACGTCGGTTCCATCGGCCAGACAGAACACTGTCGCGAACTTGCGACAGAACCTGGTCAGAGGCAGCGGCAGCGCAAAGCTCATCCTCTGTTACAGCAGAAAGCTCGGTCTGTAGACCTAGAGCAGCAATCTCCACACTGTCATCGTCTTCCCAGCTGTCAACGACTGGGAGCCGTGAAAGGCCGTCAGCAACAGCATTGTCCTGCGAACGGACATGTTGAACATCAAAGTTAAAGGCTAGCAGTCGAGCCTCCCATCGAGCAATACGGCGGCCCACACGGGTAGAGCCTTTCAGGCCAAATACGCTTGTAAGTGCCTGATTGTCAGTACGGAGGAGGAACTTCCTTCCCCAGAGGAAGGGTCTCCACTTCTCAACTGCGTAGACACAGCCGAGAGCCTCCTTTTCCACGACTGAGTACCGGAGCTCAGCAGGAGTGAACTTCTTGGAGGTGTACGCCACGACCTCCTCCATCCCTGAAGCAGTTACCTGGCTAAGGATTGCACCACAACCAATATCGGAGGCATCGGATGTCACAATGGTGCGGAGGGAAGGATTGAAGAAAGCAAGTCCCTTGGAAGCAGAGATTTCACTCATCACAGAGCGCAAAGCCTGAGAGAGAACCGTAGTCCACTCAAAGTGCTCTGCCAGCAGCGCATCTCTGAGGATGGCTGTCTTGTCAGAAAAGTGCTCAATGAAGCGGGAGTAGTAGCCCAGAGCACCAAGAAGGGACTTCAGCTCCTTCTGTGAAGTGGGATCTGGCATGTTAAGCAGTGGGCGAACACGCTCAGGATCCACAGCAAGCTGTCCTGCAGAGATCCTTAGACCGAGGAACGGAATCTCAGTCCGAGCTCGAAGACACTTAGTCTCGTTCACCTGTACGTTGTGCGCTTTGAAGATGGCCTCAACCTGGGCCAGCGACTGGTCATGTTCCTTACGAGAGGAACCATGCACTACCACATCATCAAGATACACAGTCACGCCGGGAACACCTTGCAACATGTCCATCATGATCCTCTGGAAGCATGGTCCAGAACTACACAGGCCCTGAGGTATGCGAGTCATACGAAACAGGCCTGCATGTGTCAGAAACGCAACGAGGTTTCTCGAATCAGGATGCAGCTCGACCTGATGATAAGCATCCTTAAGGTCAAGAACAGTGTACACAGAACTCCCCTGTAGGGAATGAAGCACATCATCCATATGAGGTATGGGGTACCCGTCAGTTACCACAGCTTGGTTGACCTGTCTAAGGTCTAACAGAAACCTGATGTCACCAGATTTCTTACGCCCCACCACCACAGGAGATACCCAGGGACTGGCATCCACACGCTCAATGATCCCTGCAGCCTCCATCTCAGAGAGCTTAGCTGCAAACTCATCTCTGACAGCAAACGGAAGGCATCTCAGAGGCTGTTGGACAGGACACACAGAAGGGTCAACAGTCACCTGATGCATGTACCCTTTGATGCAGGGTTGAGGTACCTGTGGCTGGTTACGTAACCCTGCCCCTGTAGGAGAAGGGGCTCCCCCTGTAGGAGCACTCTGGTCTGAACTCGACCCTGGCACTGGGGGAGTCACAGCACACACTTGTCCATCCACAACATTGACACGTAACAGCTCCATCAAATCAAGTCCCATAAGGGGAACACCCTTCTGAACTATGTACACTTTCACAGGCTTTGTACAGCCCTCTATTTTCACATCAGCAATGCCAAGAACTGAGAGTTTGTTACCAGAGTAACTGTGGAGCTTCACATCAGTGGGACAAAGAAACTCGGGGTCTCCACCCCACACATCCAATGGTAGCAGTGTAACAGGGCTACCTGTATCCACAACAAAGGTCACAGTCTTACCATGAACCTTCACGTCTTTGGTCAGGTGTGAGCCAGCAGCACGTACAGACATTAATGTCACTGTACTTACAGTTTTAGTAGATTTACACACTCTGGCAAAGTGGTTTACTTTACCACACTTAGCACATGACTTGCCTCTTGCTGGACATGCACTGTCATTAGGATAATGATCAGCAACGGCTCCGCACCCATAACACACAAAACCTGGCCCTGGAGGGGCACGTGTAGTGTCAGAATGTGGCTTCACCTTTGGGCTGTATCCCTTATGTGAACTAGCCTGCCTGCCTGTAGGCAGACGCTCCTTGAACGAAGGCTTGGGTGCAGGATTCTTCCTGACGAGGTTACTTGAAGTTGAAATTGGGGCAGTCATACTTCTCGCTTCTTCATGAGAGCGTTCATAAGCTTCTGACAGAGAACTGACTTGCTCCAGAGTGAGCTTGGGATCCTGAAGGAATCGTTCACGCAGGTGGGGGTGTACCGTAGCCTCTACCACCTGGTCTCGAATCATTTCATCAGTCAGGGAACCAAACTGGCAGGAGGTGGAGAGGGACCGTAGGTCAGCTATGTAGTTGGCTGTGCTCTCCCCTACCTCCTGACGACGCTGGCGGAACTTGAAGCGTGAGGCTATGGGGTTGACTTGTGGCGCAAAGTGACCGTCTAGTCTCCGCATAGTGTAGTCGAAAGCGGATTCCCCATCCAGCTTGGCTGTCTCAGGTAAGGAGCGAAAGATTCTCTGACCCTCCGGCCCCAGGCAGTGGAGGAGTAGAGCAACCTGCCTTTCATCTGAAAAGGTGTTGCCTCCAACTGCCATCATGTATGTATTAAATGAAAACTTCCATTGCGAGAAAGGCATGGGCGGACGCCCAGGATGCGGCAGAAATGGCGCGGGCGCATGTATTCCGTCCATTTGAACAGCGAAAGTAGGGGCGGCGGCGAAGAATGCAACTGTAACTTGTAGTTAATAATGTAATTGTGTATGTAAATACTTGAAATGTAATGTAATTCACGTGTATCTCATACTGGTCGCCATGTTCTATCCTCTAAGATAGATAAACACATCCGCCGTCCATGCTGTTTATTTTAAGAAGCCCCCGTGAATTGGCCACTCGAACAGAGACCACAAACACACCGAAGTCCTCTAAGCCGGAGGACTTCTAGAGGTTTAAACCCTCTGAACTGAGGACACAACAATGTGCCTTCGCATAGGCATGTCGAACTGCCTAAGATCAGTTAAATGTACTTAAAATGAAAACACGAAAAGTTAATAAAGTGTTCATTGGCCTGTCCCCTCGAATCTGGATGTAAAAAACACTGAAGATTGGACCTATATTCAGGCACATGATATATAATCTTAGACCTGACCGAAGGTTGTATATCATGACATGATCATGACATGACAAGGTTGTATATTATCATGACCTCGAATTCGAGGGACCTCGAATTTGAGGTCTGGCTACACTATGACTGATCATTTTTGATATCTACCACATGATTCTGATGAAGGGCTGTGCCCGAATATACAATATTGAGTGTTTTTTTACATCCGGATTCAAGGGGACAGGCCAGTGAACACCTTATCAATTATCATCATGCTCCTTGCCGCAGCACTCCAAAACCTATCACGTTTGAAAACACGAAACTTGAAATGATGTTTCAACACTGTTTTGATGTTTCATTGCGGGTGCTCAGGCATCCCGAGAGAGATGTAAACCCATTCTACTGCTGGTTACCATCGCCTAAACTGCACTCTTGCTTCCGGACTCGACCGTTGCCGACCCATAAACCCCTGGGGCAAAAACCCGGCCTGGACGCGATCCGGCGGACCAACAATCGTCACCGCGGCCCGGCCCGCTGCAATTCAACACGGCCTGTTGTTGGCAGCGGACTGGCGGACCAAACCGCCCGGCACGCTGTCTGACCGCAGCAGACAAACAGAAGAACAACGGGTGTCGTGCTTCAAACCAGGGTTGTGGATTCATATTTCTGTGGGTTGCCCGGGCACCCCGAATGAAACGTGTGAGCAGTGTTAAAATATCCTGTAATGTTTCGTGTTTTGCATTTCAGGGATTTTGAAATGGTTTTTGTTCTTCAGCACACCTGTAAGAAGGCTAAAACGCAGTTTATATTATGCTATCAACTTTTATTATGGTGCTTTTTTAGATTGTTTCAAATTTGGGAACCCCCAATCGTTTTGAAAAGAGAACATGATAAGTCTCTAATTGTTGCAGACAATAATGTCAGGGTCATTTGTCTAAAATTGTGTTACCTCTCAATTCCTAAAATACTGCTCAGTAAAAAAGCAATTATCCAACAGGAGGAACGCAGCGTCGTGTTTGTACAATTGAAGCAGAAATGGGGGCCCACTCAGTACCTTGGTTCCAGCCATCTGGGTTTTCTTCTGGATACATGAAAAATGGTGCATGACCGGGCGCGAGCGCGCCGACGGCGGGCGCGCAGCTTGCCGCCGCCTCCGTGCGAATTCGGCCGCGTCTGCCTCTGCGCCGCGGCGCCTCCGAGCGACTCCGCCATGAGAGTGGGGACGTCGCCTACTGGAACCGCACCATGGTGGGGCTCCAGTGTACCGCAGCGATGCTTCAGTTCCCACGCGATGTTAGTGGGTCGCTGAATGACGAGACACGTGCACTTAAAACTTGGGTGATAACTTAGAAAAACAACTTTGAACTTTCAGGGAACAATGCTAACAACCACCTTTGTTTGTGACTGGAATAATGACTTGACTTCATAACTATTGACATACAAAAGTATCATTTGATACGTGGTTTAAATTCTAAAGTATAGTATTCATTTTCGGGTTTGATCAGATCCTGCACTCTGGTGCTAGTTGACCGCAGCCGGGGTAGAAAACCGCTGACTGCCGCCGACTGCCGCTGCTGGGTGCGTCTGACTGCCGCCGACTGCCGCTGCTGGGTGCGTCTGACTGCCGCCGACTGCCGCTGCTGGGTGCGTCTGACTGCCGCCGACTGCCGCCGCTGGGTGCGTCTAACTGCCGCTGACTGCCGCTGCTGGGTGCGTCTGACTGCCGCCGACTGCCGCTGCTGGGCGCGTCTAACTGCCGCTGACTGCCGCTGCTGGGTGCGTCTGACTGCCGCCGACTGCCGCTGCTGGGCGCGTCTGACTGCCGCCGACTGCCGCTGCTGGGTGCGTCTGACTGCCGCCGACTGCCGCTGCTGGGTGCGTCTGACTGCCGCCGACTGCCGCTGCTGGGTGCGTCTGACTGCCGCCGACTGCCGCTGCTGGGCGCGTCTGACTGCCGCCGACTGCCGCTGCTGGGTGCGTCTGACTGCCGCCGACTGCCGCTGCTGGGTGCGTCTGACTGCCGCCGACTGCCGCTGCTGGGCGCGTCTGACTGCCGCCGACTGCCGCTGCTGGGTGCGTCTGACTGCCGCCGACTGCCGCTGCTGGGCGCGTCTGACTGCCGCCGACTGCCGCTGCTGGGTGCGTCTGACTGCCGCCGACTGCCGCTGCTGGGTGCGTCTGACTGCCGCCGACTGCCGCTGCTGGGCGCGTCTGACTGCCGCCGACTGCCGCTGCTGGGTGCGTCTGACTGCCGCTGACTGCCGCTGCTGGGCGCGTCTGACTGCCGCCGACTGCCGCTGCTGGGCGCGTCTGACTGCCGCCGACTGCCGCTGCTGGGCGCCGCCGATGACGGTCACTGGTGGAAGCGCTGCTACTGCGCGATAGAAGGGGAGGATGTGTGACATCACGGTGCGCCCGCCTCGCACGATACGGCGTATCCGGCTGGTTGGCCGCGTCAGCCCCGCAGGAGAGCCAGGGAGAAAGGCTGCTGTAACTGGTCGGAAACAACCGATTACCATGGGCGTTGCCGCTGGCTTTTGTTTTACTTTGGACGCTAACATTTGGGGCTTTATGTCCTAGCATGGGACCGGACTCCGCAGTACTATCTTTGGTGCTGTGGTTTACTTGTAAGAATCTCTCTCTCTATCTCTCACTCACTCACTCACTCACTCACTCACTCACTCACTCACTCACTCACTCACTCACTCACTCACTCACTCACTCACTCACTCACTCACTCACTCACGCACTCACTCACTCACTCACTCTCTCACACACTCTCTCTCTTTCTCTCTTTCTTTCTCTCTTTCTCTCTCTCTCTATCTCTCTATCTCTCTCTCTCTCTCTCTCTCTCTCTCTCTCTCTCTCTCTCTCTCTCTCTCTCTCTCTCTCATCGTTTACTGCACGCACAGCGGCCTGTGTAATTGAATTACCGCGATGGAATGGATGGCCACGCCCCAGATGAACCACGACCTAGTCCTGGCGGCCGGGCCGGAAACCAACTAATGTAGCAGGTAGCCAACTTAAACGGCAGCTTAATGAAAGCTGCTGTCAGCGACAACATGACCCAGACGCTGGCCATTAAGGCAATGAACTGCCGTTGGTCCTGAGCGCAGTGCCGTCTGTGCCTGCCAGTGCCCCGCACTGCCTGGGACCGTTAATCGCGTCCCAGACGACTCTCCTCCCTTTTGTTCGATGTAGATGTGAAATGGCTAGCATCTATGGTGCCTTTCCCTACTTCAAACATCTTTAGAAGACAACTTGACTAAGCGTCGCTCTCCAAAAGAAAAATTGTCATCATCTATGAACTGACTGCGTTGTTCCCTTCTCTGTTTCCAGTGTCTGGAAAGCTGTTAACTGACAGCAGAAGTAATGCTGGCACCTGTCAAGTGTGCGTGACATTGACTGTCTTCTGGCTTGCCCGAGGATCTGGATCACACCAAGCTTTCACCACAATCTCGGCAGGGACTCGTCTCCTGGGGTTTCTTTCTGGAGATCGGAAACGAATTTCATGACTGGAGGAGTGGATCTGGCAATTGAATTACCCTGCCTCGAAACCACAATAACTGCTAATGGGTAACCGGCGGGTGGCGCTCCTGTTAGAGCCTATCGAGGCTATCAGTGCATGTAGAAACCGGACCGTGCGGCTGAATTCTGAGGGCCCCGCCGAGATGCCTGGTAGTGCAGCGTTTGACCGGGAGTTGACATGAGCAGCAGCACGTCGGCTCTCTCCGCGACCAGCGCCAGATGCGGCAGGGCCGTGCTGAGAAAGTGGCGGCCGCGCGCGGCGCAGTCGGCCGTCGCCTTTGCCGGAAATGTCGCCGCCGACGCGGCCCGTGAGACACCCCCTCCCTCCCTCCCTCGACGCGGCCAATGTCCGCTGTCCTATCCGAGATTTTCCCGGCAAACAGGAAGGGAAAATGGACGCACACGGTTTGCATTGTAGGTCTCTGATGAATGGTTCGATATCGCTCGTTTCATCGCTGCTTGGTTAGCCGCTTTCTAGTCAAGTTCCGGTACCCTCTGTCGGGGTCCTAACCTGATTGGTTCACCATTGGTCCCATTGGGGATATCCTCGGTCAGGGCCCTAACCTGATTGGTTCACCATTGGTCCCATTGGGTTTTTAGGTTGAAAGTTACTCTCGCTCCATGAACATTTCGTTGTCAGAAAGAAGCCTTTATGAGAACTCGTTAAACACATTAAGTAGTTCATGTGTGCTCGAAGTGTTTTAGTCAGTCATCTCGGAACCGCAGCCGTACTGTCAGCGGTACTGTGCAGCGGCGGATCTAGCCATTCGGTTTGGGAGGGGCAAACCAAAGTGGAAAAAAATAATAAGAAGTCACGCAGTGAAAATTCCGATACAATTACATGACTTGACGGTAAAATTTGGGATATTTCAGGCAAAAGGCACAAAAGAAAAAAATGTAACTGGGTGAAACATATCGGCTCAAGATGCTTTTTTCCTATCCAAAACCCAATATTGCACTGAACTTAACTGGTTCTGTTTGAAGTTGAGAGCTGAAGCTCCAAAATCTTGCTTATAAATTAAACAGGAGTGGGGGGGCTTAAAGAAGGTCGACCGCTTGGGGGGAGGGGCAAACACATAGTTTTGGTCTGAGCTTTTCCGTTTGGGGGGGGGGGCTAATGCCTTTTTGCCCCTCCCCTTGGATCCGCCACTGGTACTGTCAAGGGTTCGTGAAGTACCCATTCTCAGACCGCTTGTATGCTCTCTTCCTTGCGTTATGTGATGAAACAGGTAAAACTTTTGCTGCACTATAATACTAAAATTTAGGCGTTGAACGTATGTGATGATATCGTCCAAGCAGCACGTTATGGGTGTAGGTATTGAATGCAGCTATTTGTCGACGCTGATCGTGTTATTTTGGAGGCATGCGGTTTGATGCATGTTGTGCGCTACATTCGTGTTGTTTGACGCATTGTCTACTACATAGGTGCTGTTTGATGCATGCTGTGTACTACATGTGTGCTGTTTGATGGATGTTGTGCATGTTGTTAATGATCCATGTTAATTGGACCGAGTGTCATTTGTAATAAACATATTTGAATGCGAAAAAAAGAAAAAAAGTGTTATTATCCAAAAAGTGTCCCAAGAAACGCGCAGAAGAACCGCCATAAGTCAGAATCTGTGATGTCACCTCGCGCTCACCCAGTCACAAATGTCACAACTGTGCGGTGAATGGTGTGACGTACTGATACGAACGGGGAAATCTCCTTGACCAGCCCTCCGCAGACATACATCGGTCCAGTGCTGATCTCAGTCAACCCGTTCCAGCCGCTGCCATTCTACGGCGACAAACATGTGGAGCAGTACCAGGGAGCGGTGAGTACAGTCTCAGCACGGACAGAACGCTCCGGTAGGTAAAGCGAACCAGCATGTGGAGCAGTACCAGGGAGCGGTGAGTACAGTCTCAGTACGGACAGAACGCTCCGGCAGGTAAAGCGAACCAGCATGTGGAGCAGTACCAGGGGAGCGGTGAGTACAGCCTCAGCACGGACAGAACGCTCCGGCAGGTAAAGCAATCGTTGTAGGGCTCAATTATGTGTTCTGTAATATTTGATGTCTAGGGAAATAATATCGCTGAACTTTGAACTAGCTAGTATTAGGATGCAGATCGGAAGTCCGGGGTTATTTGCGCACCTATATTCAGGCTGCGGAAGTCAGTTTCTGCATAAAATAGGCTCTCCAGGCAGTCCAGTCTCACTCCCCAAACCATCGAACAGACTGGCGGTATTCGATTATGGGAGCTCTCTGTAGGGAACGTGCAGTCCATTGTTCGGAAAAATAACCAGCGGCAGCAAGTGACTTTCAGGTGGTGGGATCGGCATGTGGGAAGCTCGGCACACGCGGAACATCTTCGCCTTGTGAGGCAGCGTCGCCACATGTGTCTTTTTAACGGCAGCAACACTGTTCAGTGCTGCCGTATTGGGACCGTCGGGAGTCGAAAGTGCTCGTTCTCAGGAGCGGATCCAGTGCATTCTTTTCGGACAGATAGGCCAGGCACAAGGTTTTCTAAACAGGGTTTAAAACAATACGGGAACACCAAGATAAGACAACATAGCGATTCTGAACCTACGAATCGATATGGCCCATTGGCTTCGCCCGGTGTTCACTCCCGGCGCCGCGAATCAGGCCGCAGGGCGGGCCGCGGCTGTGACGGCGGTGGCGTCGCACTCGCCCGCTCGATTGCCACACGCCTTATCCGTTGTCACCTGCTGTGTGGGGCATCGGGCGACTGATACTGTCGCCTGCTGCACGGAATATCGACCGGCCGAGACGGGCGGACCTTGGCCCCAGCCGGATTAAAACGCGCCGTGGATGCAGCGCGAACTGTCCCCACTTGTGAATGGGGTACCAAAACGGATCAGGCTTTCTCCGTGGGACTGTGGAGAGTTTGTTAGAATTGGTATGGGCGCCTTGCTTTCCTTACAGAAATGCGAATCAATTTCTAGTACAGTTTGAGATACTCAAAGTCTCAGCCTGCCAAGCCGAGGGTAACCGTCTCGGCCCATAATCAGCGACCAGCGGGCAGTACTGACTCCCCTCCTCGGAATCTGCTCCTCCAGATTCCCCCAGCTCCTCAGTCATGGTTGGCGTTGAACATTTTGACGGATTGGGTGCATATGCATGTATATGCAGTCTGGTGTGGGTGGGTTTATTTCGTAATACCTTTTACCAAATCCCATTGCGTAGTTATTATATGTCAAAACCCATTATATAGTTTAGTAAATATTGGGGTGCTGATTTGGAGCCCTTTTCCATCCTCCCGTCGAAGTGGACAGCCGCAGCTCAGGGGGAACCGATCCGGTCATTCAGCTCAACAACATCAAGCCCCAAGCCTCCATTCCAGTCGTCGTCGGCCGCACATTTCTGATTGCAGCTAATGTTTCCTCACCTAGCCGTATAGAGTGAATCAGAGCTTGCCATACCGTCTGGCGAATCACCCAGCCTTTTGGTTGCACGGTTCCGAGAAGCCGCAAGTGCCGGGGTGATACCGCCGCCGCAGCGAGTGAAAACGCGGCCAGCGCGTGAGCGGCGACGTTTTCTTGTCACGACATCTGCCGTGATGTGCGGCGCTGCGTCTTCCCTGGCCGACCATCTGAGCGTGGTCCCGTGGGATCCGTCCGTCACGACCCACGGGCCGGCGCTCACGCTCCGTCGCCCCCGGCTGCTTCTGTTCGACGGCTAGCTACTCCCGTCTCGCAAGAGCGGCCGTCAGACGGGGCGGCCACCGACCCTCGAATGTCACAGTCTCGCGCACTCTGCTGACTTTGCTCTGTCGCAGCCTCACGGCCCTGTGAGCGCGGCTGTCGTATAGTCACGCGCAGCGCTGGGACTCGATGGGCCTAATGCCCAGATGTACCGCTGGGGCGAGGAAGGCCGACTCCGGAAAACAGCTTGTACACATTCCACATCCTTGGGTGGAGACGCTTGAATAGTGTTCGCCATCACGGGATTTGTTTCGGTTTTCTCCTCGTTTAGGTAGGTAGCACTGCCAAATTTCTGAAACCGCTGCCGATATCTAGCTCCTCTTGCTTGGCTAACTGTAACCGCTGCTGCTACCAGGTCTACTTTTTAAAATTTATAAGCCGCTACCCGCTACTCTGCTAATTCGCTGTCGCTGCTTTTATCAGAGAGCTACCGTCAATAACCACAAAATAAAGTGCGCTGCTGTGAGAACAAAAACCGAGGAAAATTACTGTTTATCTGCACAATGCACACAAAATTAGTAGTTTTGTTGCAAGAATTAAAGACAGGCAATCAGCTACGGCCGCTCGGTGTACCACTTTTACATGCGCAGTGCTGGTAATTAGTGTTCACTGGCAGGTGCTGCGTTCATGCAAACCTCTGAAAGTAAACCGACAATTTGGAATTATTTGAGTACACTCCCATTACACTTTCAATTTCCCACGGAGTCCACCGTAGAAGGATAGCGAAGTAGCGGGCGTGAGGAAGCGTGCCGCCGGTCTTGTTTGCTTATAGTGTATATAGAAATTATTATCATTAGGTAAAATATCAGGTAGAATTATTATTACGCTAGGTAAAAAGACGTTGATACAGGCCGCAAGCGAAGGGCTAAGCCTTAGAGGAACCGAAAGCAGCGGCCATTTCGCATTATGTTTGACTGGAGGCGCCGCGTTTGGAGGTTTCACCGATACGACCTGGTCCATTTCCAGGCGAGCTACGAGAACCCGCCGCACGTATACGCCCTGGCCGATGAGATGTACCGCAACATGCTCATCGACGCTGAGAACCACTGCGTCATCATCAGGTGGGTGACGTCACCGCTACCATTGATGCGTAAGATACCGCTCAGAGTATTCAGAGTATATTTTCGGATTCCTCCTCTTACATTTGAGGCTTTTCAGTTTCCACGTCAGAATAAACACAGGATCAACAGATGACTCTCACATCCAGAAGCAATCAAATCAATCAATCAATCAACCAACACACACAAAAGTATTTATGTTCAACCCCTAAATATATCACTAGTAGCGTACCTAAAACGAGACATAGGAAGTCTAGTTAATGTAAAATAGCAAAAGCGCCTAGTAAGAATTAAAAACAATGGACCAGTACAATGTAACGATAATGAGTGCTAAACTGTCATGCTGATAAAAAGGTGAAAGAGATGATTCAGCAATCGACTAGACTTCATTCCTTAGTAGTGCAGTCAAACTGTGTCTAAAACTAGTGATGGTGGAATTCCGTATGTCAGGTGCAAGCCGATTGTATGGCGCCGCTACTACATAGGCCAATCTCCGTTTTCCGGCATCAGTACGTGGCCATGGCGGGCGGAGTTGACCATTCTGTCGCGTTCGTTGGTGTTCAGTAAAACGGAACATTTGTCGCATCGCTTTTGGCTCGCCCGTGTTCATTACACTTTTAGCTAAACAGAGTTGATGGTACCTAACGAGCTTATAGGGTGTTAAAAAGCCGAGATGCCTTACTTCGTGAGATATGTGGTCGTACTTTCTCTTTCCGGTGATTACCCTTGCACAGAAATTTATAACCTTTTTCACCCTATGAAGTTGTGTCGCGCCGCAAGTTCCGTAAATTGATATGCAGTACCGAATTATTGACATCACCAGAGCGTCAACAATTTGCTTTAATAAGGTGCGTGGGATGACATGGCTGGCGTGGAGAAGTCCCATGAGTATGCCTGTACATTTCATAGTAAGTTGGTCTATATGCGGTTGGAACGTGAGGTGCTTGTCCATGACCAGTCCTAGATTTTTGACAATTTGTGTTTCATTTACTTGAGTGTTACCTACTTGTATGCTGACCTGAGGCATGTCCCTGAGCATAGCTCGGGTTCCAAATACTATTGCTTGAGTTTTTGAGGCATTTATCTTTAACTTGTTTTGGCTGAACCAATCCAAGAGCCTTTCCAGCTCAGTCTCTAGGCTAAAAATCATATTCGAGAGGTGTGATTTCGGGCCACTGACCAAAAGTTGAGTGTCATCCGCGTACTGGACTATTGTGCTTTCCTCTGCATACACACTCATCTCGTTAGCGAAGATGGAAAACATCAAACATGAGAGCGAGCCACCCTGATAACATCCAGTGGTGTTTGGAAGCGATTTCGAGAAAATAGTTTGCCCATCTTTTGTTCTAATTTTTACCTGTTGCGTGTGATTACGCAGATAGTCATCGAACCAATGTTTTTCTACTCCATAGAGCTCAAATTTGGCTAAAAGCAGTTCGTGGTCAATTACGTCAAAGCATTTTGAAAGGTCAAGCAGTAAAAGTATAGAGATTTGGCCTGAATCCATAGCTTTGTACACCCTATCAGTAATTATTGTTAGCGCGGTCTCCGTTGAATGGTTCTGGCGATAGCCATGCTGTGCCTCAGAGTATAGAGAGTTATCCACGAAGTAGCCATTCAGTTGTCTGTGGACTATGCGTTCTGCGATCTTGGCTATTGCGGGCAAAATCGTTACAGGTCGCCAGTTGGCAGGGTTGGTCGTATCACCACCCTTCGGAATGGGTATCACAAGTCCTCGCTTCCACTCGTTCGGTACAGTGCCTGACGTTAAACTTGAATTAATGATATCTAGTAGCACATTTCCAAGACCAAAGAAAAATCTCTGGAATAACACGACGCTAAATCCATTCGAATCTAAAGAAGAAGACGCTTTCATGCTACCTAGAGTTATGCACAAATCATCAAAAGTGATGGGCTGTACTCGCATCCCACACGCTGGTACACGTGGCAGCCTGACAGGCACCTGAGCTGTAGGTGGAGTAATGCTGGCAGATGTTTGAGGTCCAACATTCACAAAATACGCGTTAATAGCGTCTGGGGTCACGTTCGGCGTCGCAAACGATGCCTTTTCGCTGCCTATTATGGGCCGAAGAATCTGCCAAGTGCGGCTAGGGCTGGCTTCAGCTAGCTGCTCCTGCAGTTGGTTGCGACAGTCTCTTCGTACTGCTGCCTGGCATTGACGACTGATGGTTTTCGCCCGTTGCGTGGCCCCCTCCTCCAGTGCAGCACGCCGTCTCGCCATCAGCTCCCTGGTTGGATCGGTGATACGTGGAGCATGCGGTGGTCGCGGTCGGGTCCGTCTCAGCGGAGCCACTGAGTCCAGTAGAGGTGTGAAAGTGGTGACAAATGCCTCCCACTTCTCTGTTGGTCCCACTGCAGAGTAGACTCTGCTCCAGTCCGTGTTAAAGAGGGTCAAATTAAAAGCAGTTATGTCCACTCGATTGATTCGGCGTGATTGCGTTGCGGCGCCGTACTTCGCGCTCACACCTCCGAATTTCAGCATCACTCTTGTAAAGTCGTGTGGTCCTCCATAATGACAGTGAGTCACACCACTCTTCACTACCAACGCAGGTGTATTAGTGATGACAACGTCAAGTAGGGTTGCAGCCGGTCGGTATGTCGGTACGCTTTCGTTACACACGTAGAGGTTGTAGGTGCGAACCAAGTTACGCAGCCTTTGTGTTGGCGAGTTTTCACTACATTGTGTCTTCAAAAGGCATGCGTTCAAATCTCCGGCCAACATAATGGTCTTCCCTGGATGTGCTGCCATCATGAGTTGCAGCTGGCCTTCTAGGTCGTCAAAATCGGCGTTTATTTGCTGGGTCGTGTTGGTTGGGTGGCGATATAGCGATGCTATAAGTAACACTTTACGCTTTCCGTTTCGCACTAGTCCCCAGATGGCTTCCAGATTAGAGCTGTTTGTGGCAGTCGTTGTCGGTGTTGGAATTATTTCAACGTCGAGACTATCCCGTGCCAATAGGGCGACTCCTCCATGCCCTTTAGCGAGGTTGCTAGCTTTGGGACGATCACACCGATGCAAAGTATATCCGTCAACGTGTAGGAGGCGCGATGGTATGTTATTTGTAAGCCATGTTTCGGAAAGGGCTAACAAATCAAACTTATACACTTGTCTTAAATCGAAGCGGAGGTCATCGAAGGGGGACCGCTGTACAGGTCCCCAGATACCTGTAACCTCTATACCCGCGGGTGACCTGCTGCATACTGTACCGCTAACCACGGGCTGGGGCCTTCTGCAGCTGTTGAAATGTGTGTGTTACCGAGACGCCGCCATTTTTTAACGACTGAGAAAGTTTAGGAATATGTGTTGCGCTCCAACGACTCCAGAAATCTCATACATTGGTAGGGCGAATGGTATTATGCCTGGGTTTATTCCTGCGGTCCAAACATCGTCTCATTAAACAAATTAATGTCCCAAAATCTGCAAGGCTAATGGTGTGACGCTTCGTGGGCGCGTAATTACACGACAAAACTACCGCTCACTCCCACAGCCAGCCCTGATGCAACTCTTTATAGACGGTGCCTCCCACACGGCGACCAGCTTGCTTCATTCATCCCACTTAGTCTCGAGCACACCTTCAGCTCCGCTGTGGTCGTGGGTCGACTGGTTGAAGGTCCTGGGGCACTTACATCACACACTAGGTTAGCGGAGGGGCTGCAAAAACCACGTGCCGATGATTCTTCATGGTAGCTGTGAAGCTGTGGTGCCTGAAATAGTGTCAAGGGGGTATCCAGCGGGTAGTCACACTAGAATGCCCTGCTGACATTCCAAGGCTGCTCGGCGAAGTATCACAAAGAGACCCGGCGTATGAAAGTTACTGTGACGAAGTTCTGGACGGCATAGGCGGATCCAGGATTGCCAATCGGGGGGGGGGGCGCCATCCGGACGACGGGGCGCCACTTTTGACCGGTAAAACCTATCAGGTGGGCGCAAAATCCTATCAGTGGGCGCCGATTTTCGCATCCCTTGACATTCATATGAGGTGACCTTATCATATAATTCAGATTATATGGCCTTATTATTTCACCACTCGGTCAACATTGCAGGCGAATCGGGGCGACCGCGCTATTGTGACGGTCTCAAAAGTAAGGTCTCACTTTGAAAGACTATAAGTAAAAAGCAATTGTGACCGATTTTCAAAGTTCTGTCCCGAATCCACGTGCTCAATGTTCATGAATCCTCTCAAACGTAGCGTAGCAGCGATTCCCGGCTGCGAGTGGTTCTCCGGTCACCTTGCAAAAGTAGGGAGGGAGGGGGCACATTAGGACCCCCTCCACTGTGTGTGTTAACATGGCCATAACTCATATCGTTTGATTTCCAGTGACCATGCGAACAAAATGACGTTTAAATGGAACTGTATCTCCATTCAGTGTGAAGTTTTTAGCATAAGAATATAGCCGATGATGAGAGGCTTTAAAGGACTGGAAGAGTCCCGAGTGCAAAATCCTCGACTTGATCCTGTAAAACGTCATAATAAAGCGTGATCGCTTTGAACTTAATGTGAGCCGTTTTAGGTAAGTAGATTGTCCCAGTGTGCTGAATACCAGGGTGCTGGGCGGAGAGTGACACCCGAGCAAGGTGAAATTTTGCACTCCTCTGCTATTTTACTAAATTTTCTGCTCACTTTTCAAGTGGAAGTAATTTTAGCAAATTCAGTTATCCTGGTGTAACTGTAAATTCGGGTTTTAATAAATTTTAAAATAATCGTGCTAGTTAGAGTACATGGTATGAGGACTTTTAAGTTGATTTTTCAATATTTACAGAAGAAGGATCCCTTATATTTTCACTATAGACCTAAAATTGGGTTTCAAAAATATTAACCCCATCTTAGGACAACAATATGAAAATTATGAGATGGAAGGTTTGTAGACCCTAATGACCTCAACATATTATGAAAGTTCTGAAGTGATCAGTTTGGCAGATGTTCCTTTGGCGTCACTTCACACGCGTGATTTTGGGTTTTAGGTTGGGCTGCTTGACCTTGAATAGTTCCTTGACCTGACTTGACCTGACCTAAAAAGTTGTCAGATGCGTACAGTGGCGGCTCCAGTGGGGGGGCAAAAAGGTATTTGCCCCCAAACGGAAAAGCTCGGGGCAAAACTATGTTTTTGCTCCCCAAAGCGGTCGACAGACATCCTTTATGTCCCGACTCCTTTTTAGTTTATAAGCACTATTTTGGCGCTTCAACTTTCGAATTCAAACAGAACCAGTAAAGTTCAATGTAAATATTGGGTCTTGGATAGGAAACAAGTGTCTTGAGCCCATATTTTTCATCCCGTGAGGTTTTATATATATATAATTTATATATTTATTTGCTCTTTGCCTCAAATATCCCAAATTCTACCGTCAATTCTTATTATTGCAGCACGATCTGTCACTGCGTGACAATGTTTTTGCTTTTCGGCTTTGGTTTGCCCCTCTTAAACCGACCGGCTAGATCCGACACTGGATGTGTGAAGTCAATTAGGGATACGGTACTGTAAGTTAGGTTGTTCTGTGTCTCTTCATTTCTTCATTATTTGGGTAATAGCGCGAGGGGGTTGCGGATTTCGCCCCCCCCAGCGGGGCACGTGTTTAATATACCCAACAATGTTATCTTGGTGATGACTCATTCCTTGCACGACCCTCTTGCTCTCTTTATATTTTTATGTTGCAAGTAGTCACTGTAATGTTGTCGTTGTTGCGGTTCCTAATTCATTGACAGTTGCAATGAGTCACTTGGTGGCGAGACTCCGCGCGGTTTGTGGCGTGAGTCGGCCCGGTTTCCTGGTCTCAGAGGGGGAAGTCACACCGTGCCAGAAGACTCCGCTGTGAGACGGGTAGGCACGTGGAAGGTGCTATCTAGCGGGCGTCCCAGTGACGGTGTGCGGGCGCGGGGGCTCTGCTGATATCTCAGCCAGCACGAGTACCGTCACCGATCAGAATGGAGAGACGAGCACCGTCGCAGATCAGAATAGTGAGGCAAGCACCGTCGCAGATCACAATAGTGAGGCGAGCATGGCCAGCGATCATAATAGCCGGACGAGCATGCTGAAGTTATGGGGCGAATTAAATTTCGATCTAGTGGTTTCTCGATATGCTCTATCACATGGCTATCTCAGTTCAAATCCCATTATGATGTTTCGACATTCCAAACCAGTCATTGTGCTCAAACACTTTGTTTGATGACGGCTAGGCCCCCTGGTGATGCTGCTTCTCAAATGCACCACACCTGTTCCAATCCTATTCGGCATCGCATGCTAATTTTTTTAGCAATTTTCTTTCTATACCTTTTTAAAGCTTTCATTCTGTAATCATCGTGGTACCCTACTATATGTGAGACCTTCTCTTTCCAACGCAAACCTCAGCATAGCGCCAACAGGCTGGCTCCCGTTTGCGCTCTTCTCACTAAGAACATTATGTAGCATCTACCTGCCTGCCGCGAAAGCAGTGTTTCCTCGCTGCCGACCGCAGTCCGAGTTCCGGATAAAAACGGCTGACCACCGTGGGAAGCGATCCCACGCTTCAGGAGTAGACATTATTTCCTCACGGCAACCGTCGCCACACTGTATGGCTCCAGGAAGCCATTTGCCCTGAAAAAAGCAGTCATTGTTTGGGGAGGAGGATAAAGCTGGTTGGAACCCGGGTGCATTCCTTTCGATGGCACCAGGATTATTCTAGCCGTGGTTCGAGCCTCTGCCATGTTAGGGTCTCAGGGTAACCCTCAGTCTTTGTTCGCCGGCACGGATCTGTCAGGGGCGTCGGCCACGTGAGCTGTATCGGCACGGACCTTGTTCAAGCGGATGCCGGTTGTGAGGTATGCCGCTCTACCTGTGGACCATTTTCCATGTCCGCACATCACCTGTTCACTTCGGTATTGGTGTAGGGAGATGGGAAGCCTCCATTTATTGGTTGAATTTTCGTTTAGATTTGCAGGACTTGTCTCGGTCGGAAAGTTTTTAACCCAAAATAGAATCATAAAGGTACAAGGAGGACTTATTCGGTACAATACTTGTTTTGTGTTGGATAGGTATAGTTTGTTTGATACTGTATAAACGTGTTTTTGTTCCACAAACCTCATGGGATGCTGCTATTTCGGCTCGATTATTTCCAAACATCTGAATCGGGTTGAAAAACGCATTTTCTACGACTTTTGTTGTGGAAAAAATGCTTTAAAAATGATTTTCAATGAATGGATTGTGGCATAGGCGGATGCAGGATTGCTGATTGTAGTTAGGAGGCACAGGGTCAGCGCGGGGGAGGGTGCACCATCCAGACCAGGGGCGCCACTTTTGGATGACAACATCTATCACGTGGGCGCCAAATCCTATCATGGGAGCACCGATGCTCTCATCTTGGGGGAGGAGGGGATGGGAATGAGAGCGACAGTTCAAGAGGCCCGATCGATCTCTCAAGGAGCGCCTGGACCATTTCAGGGGGCACCGAGGGTCAATCGAGGGACAAGTGCCCCCTTCTCTTCTAGATCCGTGTATGGATTGTAGATTGAAGAATGGTGAATGTATTATTTCCATCGAGCATGAGAGAATGGAGGAGGATGTGCAGAAAACAAATGTCACACATGTCTGCACTGCTTCTGTAGCCCAGGACGGTTAAACCCGGCACCGTAATATATTTTCGAACTGATCTCTTCAGACGGGCATTTGCTCGTGCAGCCGTCTCTGTCCTTGCTGCTGTTGTCTCTGGCCGTCGCTGCCCCAGTTCGGCTGTCGCCGCCGCTCCTGAGGAGAGGACTCAGTCCACCCCACTGACTCAGGCGCGGTGACTCAGCTGGTTGGACGGCGCGTGGTCTGCACGCGATGCCGCCGCAACAACGCCGCACTGAGGCGAGCACGGCTGCCAAGGACGGGACGGCCCAGGGGCTGTGCGGACGTCCGGTAACCCGGCCCCACCCCCTCCCCGTCCCCCTCCCCCTGCCTCCCACAGCCGGCCGCTCCCGTCGGACGTGGCAGACCAACAGGTTTCTGGTCATGGCGCGCTGGTCGGGTGCGTCATGTGTTGGTTGTCAGCAGCGAGTACCGGCGTTCTGGAGCAGGTGGTTACCAAGGGTTTCCGGCGGCGGAGGTGGATGTCGAACTAGGGCGACGGTAGCTGGCTCTGTCGTTCTGAGCCGCTTTAACATATGCTTAGTTTTGCAGTAGCTTTGCACGCCTGTGAATTGATATGCTTTGTTTTGTTGTCTGAAACTTTTACAACCATTCAGGAAAACACACCTCATTCAGCCAAGTTTGTCACATGACTCGCTAGCCCCTTCTCAAGGAATTTATCTTCAATAGTAGGCCAAGAAGGTTCCTGAGCCACATCCTTTCTCTTAGAGATATCCCCATGCCTGTTCAAGGCTGATCGCCCGTCGCTTTCCAGTTCCAATGCAATGTGTTGTGTGTAGGAAGTGCTGGCGGACGGACCTCCACAGAGCAGTCAGCTGCCGGCCGTTGCCCAACAGCGGGCGTTGCCTGGAATGACGGGAGTTGCAGAGCTGCGAGTTTCCTCCGTCTGACGCAGAGTCGCACTCGGGCAAAGGTCAGCCTGGGCGGACTGGTCGGACGGTCGCATCGCGCGCCGAACCAGACAGCTTGCCTTAGTGTCTCTAATTTCACCACTTTCCAACGTGACCTACCAGTGTGCCATCAGTAAGCACTACACTCTAAGCGCTGCCTTGGACCCTCCATGATTCAGTTCCACCACAAAGACCCTTCTCTAACGGGAAACATTTCGCTGCATCCTAGCTGCGATGCCGATCATGTATGAACGCTTGGGCTTAGTATCGACGAAATGTATTTTCTGGCTGCATTACATACGGGGAACAAGTATTAAGTTAAGACCATAATTCTTCCCGTGATGTCACAAACCTCTTCCTTTCTCTCCCTAAGCGACAAAGCCTGTCTCGTCGCACAAAGCGGGCTGTCGCCGTCTCTGTTGTGGTTCAGTTGGTGATAAGCGACGCAGAGCAAACCACCATATCCTGGCTGGCTGACCAGCTTATGACCTGCCCAAGGACAAACTCTGCGACTAAATCCAGTATCTGTGTTGTATGACGCCGAATGAAACGGGCTCGCTTCTAGGAGATCACCAGAAAGGGTCCCAGTGCTTTGAGAAAGTAGTGGTGGGGAGTCAGGATTTAAGGGAGGACACATGGACGTTTCAACCCATTTCTTTTCCAGTCAACGACATGGGGCTGGTGCTGAAATGTCGTATGTAAGGGGTAGGAGTTTGCCCCCCGCCCCCTCCTATCGGAGTGCCACAGACTATACACCGAGACCGAGCAGCGGTAACACCGGCGCATGTGGTGCGCTCCGTCTGGCCGATTCCAGTTTGGTCATTTGCCGTTTTTTTTTTCATCTTGAGACTGAGAACAGTATGTGAGCGGGGAACCCCGGCTTCCTTCCTGACTAGGCCTGAGTCGGATCATCGCGATTCTGCCCGGTTGGGGCGCTCAGGTGCAGGAGTGGTTCGGGTGGTCACGCATTCTTAACACGCGCATTGACAAAGCGCGGGTAGCCGCCCTCTGAGGTTTTTTACACACCACAAAAAAACGCCGGCGCGCGGTGCTACCTCACCTTGCACACCTGTCCACCTTTCCACAACTTTCCTAAAAATACTGGTCTTAGATATCCCACGCCACACCACCAGCTCAGCTCAAATAAAGTCAGATCAGAAAATTTTAGGTTAAAGGACAAATGATTGCTCTGCTACATATATGTGGCCACTGAGCCCGGCGACTTGTAACATCGGGATTTCTTTTTTGTATCGATGGCCAGTGACCAGTCGCCAGATAAGGGTCATGACCTAAGAAATGCAAGGAGAAAATTGTTCAAAGTCAATAAATGCGAGAAGTGACGGCAGAGCACTTATTCTGAAGTATTTTTTCTGGTTTTGCCCATGGGATTTCAATGATATCCATTGTGGCCTAATTTGTTGTTGACCTATCCTTAGGTCAGGCCATTTCTCAGACATGACTGAGCAAAGTCATATTATACATCACTCGAATTGTCTGATATGAGAATTCCAGCTGTGCATACATTTTTCATAGCTTTCGTCATTCACACGTTATGACTGAAATATCTGCATTCCCATAATATTTTTATGCGAAAATAATCTGGCCTCTGGTCACCTTGATTTTTTCCGTCTCTTTTGTACAATGTTATGTTAGGCTATCTAGCGCTCTTTCCGTGTTTTGGTAGTTATTGTGACATTCGAGAGCTTGGGGAGGCGAGTATCCGCCCCCCGTCAACATGGAGGGGGCTCAGACTCCTCTTAATGCGCTTGGTAATACGTACCGTGCAGGGACCTCGAGATTTGAAACACGCAATAGATTGCGTGGACCTGGAAGGTATTTAGTCTGTAGGAATCGTGTATGCCCATTGACGGAGAGCTTGGCTTGATCCCTTCTGATCCCGTCCGCGGCGTGGGTTTAAGGCCGCCTTCATGGCTGTTGAGTAAGGATGGACTACGGGCTTACATTTGGTCAATATGAAGCTCTATCTCACCAGACTCCTCCAGCGACCTTTCAGTTGACAAATGCATTTGCCGCTTGTTCCGCCACGTAGCCCCCCTGTCAGCCCCTGCAGCGGCAAGTCGGGCCCTGGGGGGGGGACGGATCTAACACCCCTGTTTGCCCCGGCAGCAAATAGTCGGGCTCTGGGGAGACGGATCTAAACCCCCCCCGCAACGGCGAGTCGGGCCCTGGTAAGACGGAACTAACCCCCCTTCTACCGGCACCGGCGAGTCGGGCTCTGGGAAGACGGATCTAACCCCTGTCTGCCCCGGCAGTGGCGAGTCGGGCTCGTGGGAGACGGATCTAACCCCCTGTCTACCCCGGCAGTGGCGAGTCGGGCTCGTGGGAGACGGATCTAACCCCCTGTCTGCCCCGGCAGTGGCGAGTCGGGCTCCGGGAAGACGGTGGCGGCCAAGTACATCATGCAGTACGTGGCGCGTGTCTCTGGCGGTGGTTTACGCGTACAGCAGATCAAGGACATCATCCTCAAGTCGAACCCGTTGCTGGAGGCGTTCGGAAACGCCAAGACAGTCCGCAACAACAACTCCAGCAGATTCGTAAGTGAAGAATGTCTGGCGTGATCATTGAAAGAAAGACCTTATTGATTGCTTAAATTTGAGATAGATACCATTGTCGAGAGCAAAGACAACCCAATGGTGGCTCGTGGCCGCATTTGGAGGCAAGAGCTATTCTGAGGGCCAGCAAAGGCTGTGGAAGTTGAACTTTTAATTTTAGGTTGCGGTGGCTTATAACGGCATGAAAGTGCATGCATGCATGCATGATAGAAACATGCATGGTTGCTCCGAAACCTTGTTTTTATTGAGTCGTAACGCACCAATGAGACTGTACACAAGTGCAACCAGCGCATTGGGAATACCATTCTCACTTTACACTGCATCGGCCAAAACTTTATCTGGCTGCTATAAAGGGGAAATCGCGTCGGGGAAACCTCTGATCTGGATGACGAAGCACAACACGAGTACATGTCGCCCTGGTAGCTCACTTGGTAGAACGTTAGGCTCCGGTCTGCTACTCAAGAATATGCCGTAGCAGTGCGTGTGCAGGCTGGGGATCGAGTCTCCTGAAACGCTCCGGCGCTCAATTAGGTCGGCTGGTAACTGACTGGTGAGAGGGTGGCAGCCGTCCCTGTGCTTTATGGGACGGTAAACTGTGGCCTCTAAATAAACCGGGTGTGCCTCTCATTGCGCGAGGTGCTCGTTCGGATGATGAGGCCCGGGTGTCCGTGGCAAGCCTCTCGATGACCAGCGAGGTTCCAACTCCAAAGCCAAACTTGCAACAACTTGGACAAAATAAAAAGAACCGGCTTTTTCCGCATCACATTTCAAATGATTCTGTCAAATCGAACCCGTTTTTCTGTAAACAACGCTAATGTGCTATGCCTTTGGAGGCAGCCAAAGCTCAGGGTAACGGCCTCGTGACGCTGGAGAACCTGGTGACGTATCGTGCCTGTCGCGCTCGTCGCACGAGAAACACTGACCGAGGCCGCCGCCTTCAGGGGAAGTACGTGGAGATGCAATTCAGTGCCGGTGGAACGCCAACGGGAGGCCAGATCTCCAACTTCCTGCTGGAGAAGTCCCGCGTGGTCTCCACCAACGACGGCGAGCGCAACTTCCACGTGTTCTACCAGCTGCTGGCCGGCGCCAGCGACGACATGAAGCGTGAGGCCACCAGCTGTTTGAAACTCTGGAAATCAGCTTTTGTCCTGTATTTTGTTATACATTCTTTCATAAGATTACCTACTCCGGTGATTAACGCCAGCCTTGTGGTGATACCTCTAACCCTACTGGAACCGAAATGTTGATTTGGCTCGCGTCTTTCAAAATAATGAAACTACTCAATTTCTTTCGATGTAAAAGTATATTACACATGCGCAAATTTCATTGGCTGCGTGGTCCAACGAACAATCCCGAGCTACTGTTCCCAGCTTTGCTTCTACGCTGATCCTAAGTAAACGTTCCACCCCCTCCTCCAAAAATGGCACCTGCCGCTAGTTTCACCGTATCCGTTTGTGGGGGCGCTCCTGCCTTAGGTCTGTTTATTTCGTCCAACCTGTGGGGTCTGCTGCTGTGCACGTGCTGACCAGCCCCCGTCCATTCCAGAGAACTTCTGCCTGGCGGAGCCCGGATTACTTTGCGTACCTGAACCAGTCCAGTGTGTACAAAGTGGAAGGCACTCACGACGCCCACGACTTTCAGGAGACGTTGCGAGGTAGGTCGTTGCACTAGTCGTGGGTGTTCGTGGGTGTCGAAGTTAGCCAAAGGGCGAGGAGCGGGAGGCTCCAATGCTGAACTTCAGCACAGGTAATTGTTGTCTCCGATTTTATTCAATGAATGCACTAGTGATAATCTCGGAGGTTTTAACGCAAACTGTTTTGGTAGTTAATTCATCCATCTCTCCGAATACACTTTGCTTTACCTTTATTTTGTCCTTTTTTACTCCTAAATCTTCCCGGTTGCTGCACCTTCCCCACCTCACAGCCGTTTCTCCGCTGGCAGCGATGTCGGTGATGGGCCTCACCGACAAGCAGCAGATGGAGGTGATGCAGGCAGTGGCAGCTATCCTCCACCTCGGCAACATCCCCTTCGCCGAGGACGGTGCCACGGCGCGCGTCGATGACAGGGTGTACCTGGCCTACCCCGCCTACCTGCTGGGCGTCACCGAGGAGCTTCTGGAGAAGAAGCTGCTCAGCCGGGTGTTCGACAGCCGCTGGGGCTCGCAGACCGATCGGATCGACATGACGCTCAACGACGAGCAGGCCTGCTACACCCGCGACGCATGGAGCAAGGCGCTCTACTCCCGGCTCTTCGACTTTCTGGTCAAGGTGAGTTCGGCTTTTTGTATAGTGATTCCTGGATGAAACGCCTTGTTTTAGCTTCAAATGTCCTTTGGTGAGATCGGAGATGTCGATGGTTATTTAGTTTGGGTGACCGGGGGATAGGTGGCTCATTGGATATCATATATGTCACCTGAGTCACAGGTTCGGGGTTCAAGTCCCGACAGGGCCTCTGAATAAGTTGATCTGATCCCTTAATAGCTCCCAACAAGATGCGAGTTGGCGACGCCGTATAAGGGGCTATTCACATATGATGTCATCAAATTTCGGTCGTGCCCGGACCCCTTCCCCTTATTGTCAGCAATCGTCAGTAAATGGCTGACCCCCTCGTCAGTAAGTGACATCGATTGCCAGCCTTCCTCTGATTAACAAAGTTTTCCTCCGCCTCAAAAACAATGGTGAACAACGCTAAAGATGCAACAAGCAAGAATCACCAAAGATAGGAAAGCTCGCGAAAATGTCGATTTAAGATTTCCGCGGTAGTTCC
The DNA here is from genome assembly GCA_034440635.1 of Lepas anatifera. Taxonomy (NCBI): domain Eukaryota; kingdom Metazoa; phylum Arthropoda; class Thecostraca; family Lepadidae; genus Lepas; species Lepas anatifera. The sequence goes on from JAOTON010000141.1 coordinate 112,434, forward strand.
TTTCCGTGGTACATTTAGCCACGGATTCAGAGGATCGGAAAATGCATTTGACGCCACCCCCCATTTTCGCGGATTAAAAGCTGTATGTCTTAACGAATTTTGAGCTCCGTTCCCACTCCCCCCGAAAAAACATCGGCTTAACGGGATGCGTTACTACAATAACGAACACTGACTTTTATGTGGGATCGGAAGAAACACAGTCGGATAAACACCTCTGCACCAAAATAACAATATTATGATGATCTAATAGTTGAAAAGGGATTAAATCGACAAACTGTTTCTTGCAAACTGAACAATTGAAAAGGATCCACTCATGTCTTTGGGCCCTAGTCAGGTATGCTCAGTTCTCGCTCGATACAGTTCTTGAAGTTTTTTTAACAGAAAAGTTTCGAATATCGTACATGAACATGCTATCCTAGAAAGTATGTTTTTGGCTAAACACTTTATGAGTGTCACATGTCGTTACTATGTAAGTGTCGGCTGAAAACCCAGGGCTTTCAGTGGATGTCATCACAATGCTGGTATGAATAAATATATAAATATATAAAATACACTACATTAATTCCAGGTCAGCGGGTGACTTGGCCCCTATCCAGAAATACCGGTCAATCGTCCCCTTTATTCTTGGTTGCAACCTTGCTCTGCTTTACAGTATTGGTTTATAGCATTTAGCATGCCGTACAGTATGTAATGCTATCTAGTGAGTGGAAAAATTGACTCCCTCTGCCCCCTTGTCGGCGACAGTCAGCAATACGGCCGCTGACGTCATATGTGAACAGCCCTAACCTCTGCAGTTGGTGCGTCGTTAGGCCCCAACAATTGTTATTAATTTCGATTAACTCGTGTGATAGGACGTCGGATCTAGTTGTGTGAAAATAATGCTGATCTTCCCAGCTTGGAGAAAATGACGGGGAACTAGAGGATGGAATGTTTCCAAAACTAACACTGATTCATATTGATATGTGAATAATCTATTCAATATGGCAAGGTGTCACAATCTGGTGTCTAACCTTATTCTTAGTGTTATGAATAATCATTTTCTCGTACCATCCCAAAAGTAATTTTCGTTTGGGGAAATGTCTGTATCTCGGGGCCAACATTGTCGCCCGTCGGGAAAAATGAGTAGATGATTTGTTTGCTAACTTCTGAGCCGTGGTTTCGCAGACTGTGAACCAGGCGATGCAGACGGATACGCCGGGTCAGAACATCGGCATTCTCGATATCTACGGCTTCGAGATCTTCCAGCGCAACGGGTTCGAGCAGTTCTGCATAAACTTCGTCAACGAGAAGCTGCAGCAGATCTTCATTGAGCTGACCCTCAAGGCGGAGCAGGTGGGGCGATGAAGGAAACTGGCCAGCCTCGCAGTCCCCCAGTGTTCGTGGGCGAAGTTCATGCTCCCAGAGATAGCTTTTTTAAGACGCTTAATGGTTGAAAGTTATCAAATTGCATAACTTCTAACGCTGTCTGGTCCTTTCCCTTTCTTTTTTCATGGAAGGTTTGTTGTTCTCCTGGATAGCCAGAGAACAGATTTAACGTGAGTGCGACAGGGGTGGAGCAACACGGTCACATCGGTCACTGCAAAACGACACTGTTTATGCTGACTGATCGTGTGATCCAGTGGAAATGTATAAGCTGCTTCAACTTGAGGCCAAGGGCTCTAATCGAATTCCGGCGCCCGTGAGCTTCCTTTTTAGCTGGATGTGCCAGCAGCAACTCACCAGGAGAACTCCTCTGACTCGGTAGGAAGAGTACGTGCGCGAAGGCATCAAGTGGCGGGCCATCGACTACTTCAACAACAAGATTGTCTGCGACCTGATCGAGGCGAAGCGGCCGCCGGGCATCATGCTGGTGCTGGACGACATCTGCGCCAAAATGCACGCCGTCACCCATGGCGCCGACCGCGACCTGCAGACGGTGGGTGGACCGAGGTCGCGGGTGGACCGAGGTTGCGAGTGGAGTGAGGTCGCGGGTGGACCGAGGTCGCGGTTGGGCCGAGGTCGTGGGGGACCGAGGTCGTGGGTGGACCGAGGTCGCGAGTGGACCGAGGTCGCGGGTGGACCGAGGTCGTGGGGGACCGAGGTCGTGGGTGGACCGAGGTCGCGAGTGGACCGAGGTCGCGGGTGGACCGAGGTCTCGGGTGGACCGAGGTCGCGGGGGACCGAGGTCGCGGGTGGACCGAGGTCGCGGATGGACTGAGATTGCGGGTGGACTGAGATTGCGGGTGGACTGAGGTTGCGGGTGGACCGAGGCCGCGGGTGGACCGAGGTTGCGAGTGGAGTGAGGTCGCGGGTGGACCGAGGTCGCGGTTGGGCCGAGGTCGTGGGGGACCGAGGTCGTGGGTGGACCGAGGTCGCGAGTGGACCGAGGTCGCGGGTGGACCGAGGTCTCGGGTGGACCGAGGTCGCGGATGGACTGAGATTGCGGGTGGACTGAGGTCGCGGGTGGACCGAGGTCGCGGGTGGGCCGAGGTCGTGGGGGACCGAGGTCGTGGGGGACCGAGGTCGCGGGTGGACCGAGGTCGCGGGTGGACTGAGGTCGCGGGTGGACTGAGATTGCGGGTGGACTGAGGTCGCGGGTGGGCCGAGGTCGCGGGGAACCGAGGTGGCGGATGGACCGAGGTCGCGGGTGGACCGAGGTCGCGGTTGGGCCGAGGTGGCGGATGGACCGAGGTCGCGGGTGGACCGAGGTGGCGGGTGGACTGAGGTCGCGGGTGGACTGAGATTGCGGGTGGACTGAGGTCGCGGGTGGGCCGAGGTTGCGGGGGACCGAGGTGGCGGATGGACCGAGGTCGCGGGTGGACCGAGGTCGCGGTTGGGCCGAGGTGGCGGATGGACCGAGGTCGCGGGTGGACCGAGGTCGCGGTTGGACCGAGGTCGCGGGTGGACTGAGATTGCGGGTGGACTGAGGTCGCGGGTGGGCCGAGGTCGCGGGGGACCGAGGTGGCGGATGGACCGAGGTCGCGGGTGGACCGAGGTCGCGGGACGATGACGTCGCGGGTGGACCGAGGTCGCGGGACGACGAGGTCACGGGTGGACCGAGGTCACGGGACGACGAGGTCGCGGGGGACCGAGGTCGTGCCGTAGGATGGCGAGCCGGGTCGGGGGCTTTCAGCGTCGAAAATGTACATGTACCACGTGCAGAACAGTGGCTTCCATCGATCCTCGTCCTGCGTCAGACGTATACTCATCAATTATCACTTATATGTTGTAAGGTCCTCTCATGTTGTAAGATTAATGCGTAAGAAGAAGATGCCAACAGGTTTTTGGCATATGAGGTGGGTGTTCCGCTGTGGATTTATTTGTCCGGTTCTGTTTCTGCAGCACCTGAGCTCGGCGTTGGGCAGCCACCAGCACTTTGAGGGCAGTCAGGAGGGCTTTGTGGTGCACCACTACGCCGGCAAAGTCAGCTATGACGTCACGGGCTTCTGCGAGCGCAACCGGGACGTGCTCTTCAACGACATCGTCGAGGTCATGCAGACCAGCTCGGAGTGAGTCCGGCACCGCGGTCGATGCGTATTTCCAGCTGTGAATCCCCTGAAGGGGATGCATTGCATGCCTGAAAAGTTAGAAGTACAGGACCTAAAAGCAGAAACATGGTCTGGGCTTCTAGGGGTATGATATGTGACAATTGACACCATGTTTACTTTTTGTTTTCATCTGGCTTAGCCTTGCAAGATCTAGAGCACATCCTATGTCTCAGGGCATATTTAAAGGAATTGGGACTGGTGGGCATTTGACTGAAAAGGGCACGAATTACCACCAAAGGGGCATTCCTAGAGCATCAAATGACTGGTGACTGGTGGGCACTGGGCCGTTCAGGGTCGTTCTTCACTGGTGGACGACATAGCATGGGGGACTGGTGGGAAAAACGCTCACCACTTTGTAGCCTAAAATATGCCCTGCTATGTCTTACATATGTCGAATACCTATTCTGTCGGTGGTGCGGAAGTTGTCCTAAGCGATGTCGTGTATATGAAAATGAACTGAGACGTAAACAAGCCATATCCTGCGCAGCGACTTCCTGCGAAGCCTGTTCCCGGAGGACCTGTCGAAGAGTACCAAGTCGCGCCCCACCACCGCCGGCACCAAGATCCGCACACAGGCCAACAAGCTGATGGAGACGCTGATGAAGTGCACGCCGCACTACATCCGGTAGGTTAGGTGGTCTACAGGAGGGTAACGCCGCTCAGGCCCTGTTCATGGTCTACAGGAGGGTAACGCCGCTCCGGCCCTGTTCATGGTCTGCAGGAGGGTAACGCCGCTCCGGCCCTGTTCATGGTCTTCAGGAGGGTAACGCCGCTCAGGCCCTGTTCATGGTCTTCAGGAGGGTAACGCCGCCCCGGCCCTGTTCATGGTCTTCAGGAGGGTAACGCTGCTCAGACCCTGTTCATGGTCTACAGGAGGGTAACGCCGCTCAGGCCCTGTTCATGGTCTTCAGGAGGGTAACGCCGCTCAGACCCTGTTCATGGTCTTCAGGAGGGTAACGCTGCTCAGGCCCTGTTCATGGTCTTCAGGAGGGTAACGCCGCTCAGGCCCTGTTCATGGTCTTCAGGAGGGTAACGCCGCTCAGACCCTGTTCATGGTCTTCAGGAGGGTAACGCCGCCCCGGCCCTGTTCATGGTCTTCAGGAGGGTAACGCCGCTCAGACCCTGTTCATGGTCTTCAGGAGGGTAACGCCGCTCAGGCCCTGTTCATGGTCTTCAGGAGGGTAACGCCGCTCTGGCCCTGTTCATGGTCTTCAGGAGGGTAACGCTGCTCAGGCCCTGTTCATGGTCTACAGGAGGGTAACGCTGCTCAGGCCCTGTTCATGGTCTTCAGGAGGGTAACGCCGCTCAGGCCCTGTTCATGGTCTTCAGGAGGGTAACGCCGCTCAGACCCTGTTCATGGTCTTCAGGAGGGTAACGCCGCTCAGGCCCTGTTCATGGTCTTCAGGAGGGTAACGCCGCTCAGGCCCTGTTCATGGTCTTCAGGAGGGTAACGCCGCTCAGGCCCTGTTCATGGTCTTCAGGAGGGTAACGCCGCTCAGGCCCTGTTCATGGTCTTCAGGAGGGTAACGCCGCTCAGACCCTGTTCATGGTCTGCAGGAGGGTAACGACGCTCCGGCCCTGTTCAAGTTGTGTGGTAGCATTGTGGCTGGACGGGCTTGAGGGTCACGGCTCCAGCGTTTTTTAAATAAGCAATCCAGTTATCAGCATGTGAGTGCCAATAGTTTGAATTTATGTAATAGGACAATGGCGAATCCAAGGGGGCCAAAGGGGCCGTGCCCCCTCCAAAGTCTAAAATTTTATTTTTTGACTTCCGAAAGGACCAAATTTTAGCCGTTTTTCTTAAAAATACTATGTTTTCCCGATTTTTTCCAATTTAGCCCCCTCCCAAAATGTTGTTTGGTCCCCTCCAAAAGTTTCTCCTGGATCTGCGAATGTAATAGGAAGTATCTAAAAATTGTGATTGAGAGGCGCTATTTTTGTATTTTATAATTGATTATCCGTCTTTGTACGCTTGCCAACATCACAGTTAATTGCTGTATCTGGGCCTGTGATGTTCATTTTCGAAGGCATGTCCTTTCGTCAAATTGTTTAATGTCGTTTTCATTTTCTCAACAGACCCATGTAAAATACACCGCTCGCTGTTAAATTTAAGGCTGCTGTTCTACGGGTGAAAGGTTCATTCCGAATTATATTACAGTGCTGCCAATGTGCGTCGCTCCAAACTTGGTATATTTTCGCTACTCACAAAAGCTGGGTTTATTCTCCTAGAACGTATAGGAAAAGCGTGTGACCCTGTCTTGGGAGAACAAAATTTGGTAGGAATCTTCGTTATACCCTTATTTAACATGAAATATAGTGAGCAGAGATAGAACCGATGAGAAAATGGTGCTGCTGTTGGCGGCCGGGAAGTCCTCCATCACCTGTCTCCCCCGTCAGCTGCATCAAGCCGAACGAGACGAAGCGCGCGGGAGACTGGGAGGAGGGCAGGGTGAAGCACCAGGTGGAGTACCTGGGCCTCAAGGAAAACATCAGGGTGCGACGGGCCGGCTTCGCCTACCGACGGCTCTTCGACAAGTTCCTCAAACGGTCAGTTCAGCTCTTGTCCACTGAAAGTAGGGGTTTTGCTGTACGTAATCCTCCTTCGGGCCATCATTAAGATGGTGATTAACCCTTTATACGTCAAGACATTATGCTATTGTTTTCCCGGCATTGCATATGTTATCTTATGTTGTTCCTTATTTTTTCCAGTGCTTTAGTGTTTTTACTTTCATTACTCCGAAACGATGAGTCCGAGATTAAATGCTGACAAAAGTGGCGTATACTTGACCAGGGATTAAGTTTGAGCCTTGTGCAGGATCTCTCTAACTCTGCCGGCAGTTTAGTCGATGATGCATTAGCAACAGTCAAGGGTCTTCATATCTAAGCATACACCAATGACCTATCATCTTCTGGGGTGATCACCATCGTCTGCCATTGAAGACTCATGTCTAAGATCATTTGAAATCCTTCAAACTGACCACACGCGCTGTTGTTATCGTATTGCCCTGGCCCGTCCTAGAGAGTGTTCAGCCGTGAACCGTCGAGACGCTGACCTGGCAGGTACGCGATCCTGACGAGGGAGACGTGGCCGGCGTGGCGCGGCGAGCCTCGGCAGGGCGTGCTCCACATCCTGCAGGCGGTGCACATGGAGGCCGACCAGTACCAGCTGGGACACACCAAGGTGTTCATCAAGGCGCCAGAGTCGGTACGTCAAGGACCCGGGGCGGGGTCGGGCGTTATCAATAGCTATCACATAGAAAGAGGAAACATAATATCATCTATGCTTCAGCCCTTCCACACACCGATTGAATTATATGAAACTAATTTAAAGTCATGAAAATGAAATGAAATAAAATCTAAACGATATTCTAACACGAACTCCGTCTTCAATTGGGGTGCCCGGACATCTCCAAGGATATATTAATCGACATCCCTGTACTAGAGACCTTTTCAAATACAGAACTTTATGTGTTGTTGCGCCATCACTTTCCTGAACAACTCAGATTTCACGGTGTGTACGATTGTTTCTGAATTCGGATAGAGATCTTTGGCCTAATAGTCAGTCGAGCGGAGTACACTGTGAGTAGTAACTCTTCCCCGGTTGGCTTCGTTAGCGGTGACTCACCCCCGGTTGGCTCTGTGAGCGGTGATTGCCCCTAGTTGACTCTGTGAGCGGTGGCTCACGCCGGGTGACTCTGTGAGCGGTGACTGACCCCCGGTTGACTCTGTGATCGGTGACTCACCCTCGGTTGGCTCTGTGAGCAGTGACTCACCCGGGTTGACTCTGTGAACAGTGACTCACCCCGGTTGGGTCTGTGAGCAGTGACTCACCCCGGTTGGCTCTGTGAGCAGTGACTCAACCCCGGTTGACTCTGTGAGCGGTGACTCACCCCGGTTGGCTCTGTGAGCGGTGACTTACCCTAGTTAGCTCTGTGGGCGGTGACTCGCCTAGTTGCTCCATGAGCGTGGCTCACCCCGGGTGACTCTGTAAGCGGTGACTCACCCCTGGTTGGCTCTGTGAGCAGTGACTCACCCCCGGTTGACTCTATGAGCAGTGACTCACCCCCGGTTGACTCTGTGAGCGGTGACTCACCCTCGGTTGGCTCTGTGAGCGGTGACTCACCCCGGGTTGACTCTGTGAACAGTGACTCACCCCTGGTTGGCTCTGTGAGCAGTGACTCACCCCCGGTTGACTCTGTGAGCGGTGACTCACCCCCGGTTGGTGCGGCAGCTGTTCCAGCTGGAGGACGTGCGGGAGCGGCGGTTCGACGGGTTCGCGCGAGTCATCCAGAAGGCCTTCCGACGCTACTTTGCCGAGCGCCAGCGCCAGAAACAGCGTCGCGACGCCAGCGACCTCCTCTACGGCAAGAAGGAGCGCAGGAAGTACTCCATCAACAGGTGAGCCCGGGCTGGTCGGCTCTGCCCGTCAACCCGCCGACTCGCTCTGGTTCAGAAGTGGTCAGCAGTCGGAACCAAGATGGCTGGGAATTTTTTTCGTATAATCACTGCACGCGCGGATCAGACGGATACTTCTTGTACCTAACCACCAATTTAAGTGTGCCTCATTTTTGGTGGACCTGGTATTGCTGGTTACGCTAATTCAGATGTTTGATAGTTACTGAATGACAAATGTGAGGCATATTTTGTGTATATTGTTGGGGTGACGGGGGAAATGTTGGCTCATGAGATGGGTCGTTTTGTGGCAGCCCAGCTCCTTTTGCAGTATTGGACTTATAAGTGGATCCACTTTCCTGGTGTTATCCCAGCTCTGAGCTCTAACCCGTATGCAGACCCTGAGTTGTGCGTGTTAAACCCCCTCTAACCCGTGTATCCGCCTGTGCACCCTTCTCAGGCACTTTGTGGGAGACTACATCGGCCTGGAGGAGCAGCCCGGACTCCGTGCTCTCGTCGGCAAACGCGAGAGGGTCGAGTTCGCCGAGACCGTCATCAAGTTTGACCGACGTTTCAAGGTTAGACCAGGCTACTGGCGCACGCGGCTCCAAACGTGGGGCTTCCCAGTCTCGTGGGGCTGAACATCTACTTTGGTGGTTCATTTTCCTTTCTTTTCTCCATATTCTCGTATGAAATATTTTACTTTATTCTTGGCAGTGCTTTTCTTAAGACTTTCTGTATATTATCTTGTATCAGATGGTAATGGTTTACAGAAACTAGCAGACGTTTGTCTGAGAGTCTATTAATGTGTCGCTGGAGTTATCTTAAATTGTTAATGTAATGGAAAATCGCTTTATTTCCTGGTTTTTCATTGAATGTTAGAACTTGAATTAATAATATTATGAACGTATTGACCAGGCAAAAATTAATTTATACTTTTTTAGTTGTATTAAAAAACCCGACAAGTTTCGGCTTCCGCCATCTTCTTGGGAGTGATAAAATTACTAAAAAATATAAGCACAAAAGTCCAACATCGTGACACAGTGTACATGGTTTACTGTTCGGACAGTAAACCATGTACACTGTGTCCTGATGTTGGAGTTTTTGCGCTGATATTTTTTTAGTTTTATCTTTATCACTGCAAGAAGATGGCGGAAGCCGAAACTTGTCGGGTTTTTAATACAACTGAAAAAGTATAAATTAATTTTTCCAGGTAAATACGTCCATAATATTATTAATTTAAGTTCTAACACTCAATGGAATTGTTTCAAATTGGATTTTGGAAGTATCTAGAGTCACGCAAGTGTTTGTGTGGACGAATGACCTTTCATCGCAGTATATTGACGATATTTCATAAGCGATAGACTATAGACCATCGCTTATGAAATATAGTGTCAGTTTGTTTGGCCAACGCTTGCCCATGCTTTCCCAGACTTGCAAGAGAGACCTGATTCTAACGCCCAAGTTCCTGTACCTGATCGGACGCGAGAAGGTCAAAAGGGGGCCGCAGAAGGGCCAGCTTGCTGGAGGTGATCAAGCGAAAACTCGAACTCACTGCCATCAACCAAGTCTCGCTGAGCCCCTATCAAGTAAGTTCTTCACTTAAAACGCGGCCCTGCCGGCTACTCGTCGGCATTACTCAGAACACAGACAAGCTGTCGTGGTCTCCGCTGGGGTGGGGCGGCCCTGCCACTCGGTTTAACAGCGGCCCGCTGCACAGGACGACCTGGTGGTGGTGCACGTGCGGAACCAGTACGACAGCCTGCTGATGCTCACCTTCAAGACCGAGTTCCTCACCGTGCTGAAGAGGAAGTTTGACGAGACTATCGGCGCCAATCTCATCATCAACTTCTCCTCACAGTGAGACTCTAGCTCGTGACCTTGCAGTGCCTGTGAGAAGTGTATAACAGGTATATACACCGGTCGCCTCTCAGGGTGTGGCACCCGTCTGTCAGTAAGCATTAATATTCTAACAGAAGACACTACACCCTCACTGCATGCTAGCTCAATGTTATAATGCGAAACGTATATCGTCTATTTGCGATCCAACCAAGTCACCTGCGCCACGCTAATACAAGTCAAACAGAAGCGTACCGTCACACAGTAATGGCCGCCTCCGTGTCATCAGGCTGGAGTTCAGAGTGAAGAAGGAAGGCTGGGGCGGCGGCGGGGTGCGTCAGGTGACCTTCGAGCGGGGTCAGGGCGACCTGGCCACCACGCGCACCGTGGGAAAGCAGATGATTGTCGCCATCGGGCCGGGCCTCGACAAGAACACACGTGAGTGCCGCGCGCCGTGCCGAGCTGGGCACAGCCAGACTGAAGGGGCTGAGAGATGGCCACTGACGGCCCGATTGCGATACCAAGTTTTTTGGCTGCTGCATGTTCTTGATTATATCGTGAGACTTGTCGTTTCTGATCGTTTCGAGAGAAAACGTCTGTATACTGTTGCAGGATTCATTTTGAATATCGTTTGGAAAAGGAAAATACAGTTTTAAGAAAAGCAAATCAAATCGGTAGGAGCTTTGAACTCAAAAAACCCGATAAAGTTGTGACCTGTTTTTGGGCGCAGTCACCATTGTTGTTACGTGTACAGACCTGTTGAGTTGTGAGCTCTGCTCTGGCGCAGGGCCGTCCGCGGAGCGGCGCGCGGCCCGCCGGGAGCCTCACGGCCGGCCGGCCGGCCGGCCCCCTGGCAGCGGCCGCGGCCTCCAGCACCGGCCGTCGGTGCGGCAGACGGCGCCACCGCCGCCGCGCGGGCCCGCTCCCCCGGCCAGCCTCGCGTCACCACCGCCACCACCTACGCCATCCCCACCGGACCGGCGCGGGCCGTCAACCCGGACCGGGGGCGGCGGGGCTCGGGCCGGCGGCCGCCCCAGCACGGCGCCTCCCGCAGACAGCCCACCTCTCCCACCGCTGCCGGCGCTGCCGACACCAGCTTCCTGCGGACCCCTGACGCCGGCGTCGCCGGGTGAGCCCGTCTGGGCTGGGTACCCTGCTCAGCGTGACCGGCCAAACCGTCCAAGGACCGGCCAAACCACTGTCTCATGATCGCTTGGGCTTGATGGTCTGGGTGGCGTGACCCTTGATCTCTAGTTGTCGTGAAATTGCATCTTAGTGCCTAAAGTATTTGCTCATGTGCAAGGTGTTTGTGTGATTGACTTCTGGTGCTGGTTGTGCGGCGCGTGACTGACCCCTGCGTCACCTGCGGCGCGTGACGGACCCCCGCCTCCCCTGCGGCGCGTGACGGACCCCCGCCTCCCCTGCGGCGCCTGACTGACCCCGCCTCCCCTGCGGCGCCTGACTGACCCCTGCGTCCCATGCGGCGCGTGACTGACCCCGCGTCACCTGCGGCGCGTGACGGACCCCGCCTCCCCTGCGGCGCTTGACTGACCCCGCCTCCCTGCGGCACCTGACTGACCCCGCCTCCCTTGCGTGCCTGACTGACCCCCGCCTCCCCTGCGGCGCGTGACTGACCCCCGCCTCCCTTGCGGCGCCTGACTGACCCCGCCTCCCTGCGGCGCCTGACTGACCCCCGCCTCCCCTGCGGCGCCTGACTGACCCCCGCCTCCCCTGCGGCGCGTGACTGACCCCCGCCTCCCCTGCGGCGCGTGACTGACCCCTGCGGCGCCTGACTGACCCCCGCGTCCCCTGCGGCGCGTGACTGGACCCCCGCCTCCCCTGCGGCGCGTGACGGACCCCGCCTCCCCTGCGGCGCGTGACTGACCCCCGCCTCCCCTGCGGCGCGTGACTGACCCCGCCTCCCCTGCGGCGCGTGACTAACAACCGCGTCCTCTGCGGCGCGTGACTGACCCCCGCCTCCCCTGCGGCGCGTGACTGACCCCTGCGTCTCCTGCGGCAGCGTGAAGCGCGCCAGCGTGGGCCAGTCGGAGGTGAAACCGGTGCCCGGCGGCGGCCGACCCAAGCCGGCCCCCAAGCCGCGGCAACCGGCGCTGCCCCAGTGCAGGGCGCTCTACAAGTGAGTCTTCACACTGGGCTGGGGTTCTCTCTGGTTTTGGCTGGGTGGTTACCAATGGAAACCATGCACTAGTGCGCGGCTGCAGAACCGCGCTAGCTGCACCTCGCGTTTGATGAGAGCCAACAATGTTGTCAAATCGCTGAATCGTCCGCTCCGCACCATACCCGTCCGAGCGTTTATCAGAGGCAGCCTGCGCTGGTCCCAGGGACTCGTCGGGAGTACAAACAGCTGAACCGTCTGAGAAAATCGGCCATTCTCGTGATCCGTACGATTTTTTCCAGCGTGAAATTTCAAGGAATGGTTTTGGTCCTTTCAAGAAAATTTTGAATCCTGTTATAGGATAAAACAAATGAACCCTCAGCTCTGATTTGAGTCTCGATGCATTCAGCGATAAAGTTTCTAAGGGCCCATTACCGCAGCTTCTGTTGCCACCCTCACGGCTCCCTCTCCAGTGCGACTACCTCGCGTCACCACCACATCCGCTTCACCCTCCAGCCCACTGGCGTGACAACCTTACCACTACTCACTACTCAGCATGAAACCGTGGAACAACGCCGGAATTGATGAATCTAGAACAGTCCTGAACAACGAACAGTTCAGGACTGTTTTAGCTAAATTGTATTCTTAAATTGCATCTTCGCTTCTTGATATCATTAACTCTAGTCTCGTCGCCGGCTAAGTTGCAACAGGGCGGAGTCACGCGCTGATAACGCCGATCCCCAAAAAGGCAAGCAGCAGTCGGTTCGACCGATACACGTCCCATCACAGTTCTGCCACCGCCCATTGAACTATTCGAACATTGGTACAAAGCCAATTTGTAAATTACCTTGGAACCAATAACTTACTATCCGACTCTCAGCACGGTTACTTACTACATTCTACCTCCGAGTTTGCCCTGAATTTCGTTACAAACCAGGTCTATCGCGAGACAGGTTGTGAAGAGGTTTATATTCTGGTGCTATTTGATTTGGCGAAAATGAGCGACGTGGTTCCACATCACAGCCTGCTTCAAAAACTTACCCGCCACAGCATTGGCTCACTCTGGTCTCGGCTTTTTTTATAAAGTCATGCTCAGCAAGTCCAGGTGAAATCTTCTATCCGCGGTGCAGTGATATGGCCCGAGCAAAAACAACAACATCGGCTTTTTCCAGGGCGGCAGCTTATCATGTGTCCTCTGTCTTCTCTTCACAAAAAACTTCTCTCTTCACGTCCGGCACGAGGTGACGATCACTCAATTGGCCGACACTTTTGTTCTAACCTCCGACAATAAACAGGATTTTTTAAGCATATCATTCGACGCATGGAAACCATACTTATTTCCCATTTTCAAAGACTATGTGCAAACGGCATGCAACTAAACACCGTAAAAACCCAGAGGATGGCCCTAGGCACAAGAGCGATGCCTCGAAATTGTTTTCGATTCCAACACATGTAAAGGTCCTCGGCGGCTTGCTTGATCATCACCGGTTGACCTCGAGTAGTTCTTTTAACAACCACCGGCGTACTCTTCGCAATAACCCACGTCCGTCACGTTGTTCCGGCTCAGTTCACGTCCCAAATTGTCCAGTCTTTAGTTCTCTCGATCGTTCAATGCTGCATGTGTTTATGGTTCGCGTCGCGATGGAGACGTACGAAATTAGAGAAATAGAGAGAGAGAGAGAGAGAGAGAGAGAGAGAGAGAGAGAGAGAGAGAGAGAGAGAGAGAGAGAGAGAGACAGAGACAGAGACAGAGACAGAGACAGAGACAGAGACAGAGACAGAGACAGAGACAGAGACAGAGACAGAGACAGAGACAGAGACAGAGACAGAGACAGAGACAGAGACAGAGACAGAGACAGAGACAGAGACAGAGACAGAGACAGAGACAGAGACAGAGACAGAGACAGAGACAGAGACAGAGACAGAGACAGAGACAGAGACAGAGACAGAGACAGAGACAGAGACAGAGACAGAGACAGAGACAGAGACAGAGACAGAGACAGAGACAGAGACAGAGACAGAGACAGAGACAGAGACAGAGACAGAGACAGAGACAGAGAGAGAGACAGAGACAGAGAAAGAGACAGAGACAGAGACAGAGACAGAGACAGAGACAGAGACAGAGACAGAGACAGAGACAGAGACAGAGACAGAGACAGAGACAGAGACAGAGAGAGAGAGAGGAGAGAGAGAGAGAGAGAGAGAGAGAGAGAGAGAGAGAGAGAGAGAGAGAGAGAGAGAGAGAGAGAGAGAGAGAGAGAGAGAGAGAGAGAGAGAGAGAGAGAGAGAGAGAGAGAGAGAGAGAGAGAGAGAGAGAGAGAGAGAGAGAGAGAGAGAGAGAGAGAGAGAGGGAGGGAGAGAGAGAGAGAGAGAGATTACCGACGTTGTTGAACGGCCAAGTGGCTTAAAGCCAAACATATTGTCTAATGCCACACAGTATGCTCACTGCTCGAAGCCGCGCGCACAGACACTGCACCACACGGGACACACACCATCGTCCCACCAGGTAACACCAGGCACTCACCCAACACGCCGCTCAGCGGAGCTGTCTTTGGCGCGGACTACGCACGGAGGCCGATCGGCGTTTCTCGCTTGTCGGGGGTCGGGGGGAGTGGGTAGGAGAGAGCAGCTTTGCCGACCAAGTTGGACATCGGAGTCTAGTCAAAAACCAAACTTGTTGTGGTGGTTGTGCACTGCGTGTGTGATTTTGTTGAACTTGTATATGTTGTCTTATCGTAACTTTCATCTTGATTCACCATTAGACGTAGAAGCGTGAAAAACCACCTGGTTGTTGTATCCATGTGTGGATAATTCTTGCTTCATTCGGATTCTGCTACCCGATACGGATCCGTAGCAAAAGTGTCCTGTTTCAGATACGAGGCTCAAGACGTGGACGAACTCGACTTCGAGATGGGAGACCTAATCGAGCTAGTCCGAGAAGGTAAGCGTTTTTGAATATTCTAGTTTTTATCTGTATCCGATCTGGAATAAGACATGGCAATGTGAAACGCTCCACTTTTCTCGAGATCATGTTTAAACTTTTTTAACTGTTATTTCAGCAAGAACCAATGCTCCTTTTACCTCCCAAATAAGTCGACGGTTCAGCTCGATCGATTGATCTTTGTGGTTGTCTATCGCCCAGTCGTATCGAGCCATCACGGCACAGAGCGCTAAGTTTGTTGCCTATGTATGATACACAACCTTTTGACTTTCCACCTCCAGATGAAAGCGGATGGTGGCTGGGACGGTTGAACGGCAAGAAGGCCCTCTTCCCCGGAAACTACGTGGAGAAACTGTGATCGTCTCGGCCAGACTTGTGATCCTTGCGACCGGAAGCGTCCCGGAGCTGGGAAGACCGGTCCCATTAGCACTAGTGCGGTCGTCTTAGACCTCACGCTGTCAGTCACTGCCTGAGCTGGTTTAGAGCACGACCTCGGGGCGACACCAACGCGTCGCAACTAATCAGTCGCTGCAGAGTCTGAGGAGGACGCTGCGACGTACGACGGTATTTCTGGCTTCATTAATTGAGAGCAGTCGTGGAGGATGGTTCGTCCCACATCGCTTGCCTGTGATAAGAGAGCTACACCGTGTACGGATATTGTCTCCAAGAGGGCCTGAGAGCAGTTTTCCCTTGCAGGTGACACACTCCATGATGAATGATGCTTGTTATGTTCGTAGAAAAGCGAATCCTCGCGAAGTTATTTTTGGAGACATGTCAAGTGTGAATTTGTATGCAGATTATACACGATTATGCTTGAAAGCTACCGTGGTTAGCTTTTGCAGTAATTTATGTAACTGTGTTACCGACGTCCGCATATTTAATGTTGCTTATTAGAACCAACGTGCGCGCGACAGGTGGATACATTCCGTTATGCGCGCTGTAAGAAGCAGTCGGCCGCCCGTGGCCATGGAGCACGGCCGTAGCTAGTGGCTCGTCGGATTCGGTTAGTAAGTGTTGAAACTAGTCTTCCACTGTGTTCACAGGCACGCTTGTATGCGTCGTATTGTGCCGCCTGTTCGGAGGCCCGGAAAGGTCTCGGCGGCGGGGCGCATCTTTATGTCTACCCAAGCACACATACACATGTACCAAACCAGCGCGGCGTGTATTGTTTCATCGCGTGAGTGGGAGAGCCGGGGTGGGGCCGGAGTCACAGCCATGCCGCAGCCGGCGACATGGCCGGACGGAGCCGGGGAGAGACGATACTTCACTAGGCCCGCATACACACAACCAGGACCCCATGCAGTCACCCCTAAGTACACTGTGCACAAATGCGCCGGTTGTCACCAGCAGCGGCGCTGCTGCTGAGTGAGTAGTCCACGCGAACCGCTGACGCCCTCGCCGCAGTGGCCGAGCCTAACCGCAAAGGGTGCTCCGCCACGACCGCCCTGCACATACTTCACTGCAAACTCCATCACCAGGGTTCCACGCCCGTGGGGTCCGTAACCAGGGTTCCACGCCCATGAGGGCCGTGACCAGGGTTCCACGCACCAATCTGGCACTGCAGCTCTGGGTTCTGTCTGTACGGAATCCTGGACACTTGCCTCTACTCGCGGGGACGTTGGGGTGCTGTCTGAGTTCTCCATTGTCTTAGAGACTGACATGAGGCATCAGCACTAGAATGAGACGTGAAAGACAGCCCACAGTTCCGATAGTGAAGGACTTACTCTGAGCAATGACCTCATCTTGACCAAGCTTGCCGCAGCATGGGCACCAGTACTGAGCTTAGCCAATGGACATAAAACAGGACCCAAATTTCCCCTATTCTGTAAGAGATCATTTTGTACTCCACCGTTTGTTTCATTGAACGTCTGCAGTCAACCCGGGCGCGACAATTAACTCCTTCAGAACTGGAACGTGATTGAACACTGGAAAAACAACTACAGAACCGACGGTGATCTACGGAATGAGTCCAAACAACCATGCAAGAGCGATGGGGACGGCAGAAAACCCACCTGTGCGAACGCGTGCGCAAACCAGCCCAGTCAAGCTCGCAGCCTCGACAACACTACAGCGTCAGTATCCGCTGCCAATGCGTGCTGCACCCGCAGGGGAGCACGGCTGGTCCCCGCACCTTCACCGGCGCACACAGACTGTTCTCATAGACGCTCACAGACTGTTCTCATAGACGCTCACAGGCGCTCACAGTCTGCCCTCGTGGACTCATAGTCTGTGATCGCATGCGCTCACAGTCTGCCCTCGTGGGCACACAGTCTGCCCTCGTGGGCACACAGTCTGTGCTCGCAGGCGCTCACAGTCTGCCCTCGTAGGCGCTCACAATCTGTGCTCACAGTCTGCCCTCGTGGGCAGTCACAGTCTGTGTTCACAGGCGCTCACAGTCTGCCCTCGTGGGCTTACAGTCTGTTCTCGCAGGCGCTCACAGTCTGTGCTCACAGGCGCTCACAGTCTGCCCTCGTAGGCGCGAGCGATGCCGAGCGCGTCCTTCATCAGGTAGTCGCGCAGGTGCCACAGCGTTTTGACGACGCTGCTGTTGTCGGTAAGCGAGTCCGTCGGCCAGCCAGTGGGAGGGCAGGCGCGCCGCCTCAGCGCTGCTGTTGTCCTGCGAGGCCTGCAGCTGGCGCTCCCAGCTGCCCACGTGCGTCCGCTCCGGCTGCAGCGTCTCTATGTACCTGCCGGCGCCGCCCGCGACGGAGTCACGAGGTATCCAAGCAGGGCAAGAACGGAGGGGGGTGATAGATCACTGCCAAACAGCGAGGCCCCGGCTGTTCACGCCAAAAACACATCCGGCCGTGCAAGGAAAATAGAGCATGCATAATCGAGTGAGTACAGTTTTCTTGTTCTCCAGACCTGCCTTTGTGGAAACCCAGCATTTGTTGTGGGAGGAACAGGAACACGTCTGCTTTACTCCACCACCATCCGTACAGACATAACTATGAACAGATACTTTTCTTGGAGCCGTATTGTCCTCATCGAAAGCACGGACAACAGTCTGCAGGAGAGTATTTGCACCAAGCAACACACACACTAGAATTCGGCCACCACCGAGCCCTGGTGGCCGGGCTGGGAGCAGCCCTGTACCTGATGCACGCCTCCGAGTGGAGCAGCCACTGTACCTGATGCACGCCTCCGAGTGGAGGCAGCCTCTGTACCTGATGTACGCCTCCGAGTGGAGCAGCCACCGTACCTGATGTACGCCTCGAGTGGAGCAGCCACTGTACCTGATGTACGCCTCCGAGTGCAGCAGCCACCGTACCTGATGTACGCCTCCGAGTGGAGCAGCCACCGTACCTGATGTACGCCTCCGAGTGGAGCAGCCCCTGTACCTGATGTACGCCTCCGATTGGAGCAGCCACTGCACCTGATGTACGCCTCCGAGTGCAGCAGCCACCGTACCTGATGTACGCCTCCGAGTGGAGCAGCCACTGTACCTGATGTACGCCTCCGAGTGCAGCAGCCACCGTACCTGATGTACGCCTCAGTGGAGCAGCCACCGTACCTGATGTACGCCTCCGAGTGGAGCAGCCCTGTACCTGATGCACGCCTCCGAGTGGAGCAGCCTCTGTACCTGATGTACGCCTCCGAGTGGAGCAGCCACCGTACCTGATGTACGCCTCCGAGTGGAGCAGCCACCGTACCTGATGTACGCCTCCGAGTGGAGCAGCCCCTGTACCTGATGCACGCCTCCGAGGTGGAGCAGCCTCTGTACCTGATGTACGCCTCCGATGGAGCAGCCACTGTACCTGATGTACGCCTCCGAGTGCAGCAGCCACCGTACCTGATGTACGCCTCCGAGTGGAGCAGCCACCGTACCTGATGTACGCCTCCGAGTGCAGCAGCCGCTGCGACCGGGCCGGTACCGAGACAAAGCGCGGCTCCGGGGTGGCTGCCAGCGAGGGCGCCGGTGCCGGCGAGGCGGCGCTGCTGCCGGCCGCCTCCGAGGCCGCCCCCGCCCCGCCCGCTGCGGCGCCGCCGCTCCACTGCCGCCCACTGGTGTCGACGACTTCCGCGGGTGGAAGTTCCTGGACGGACGCGTCCGAGCAGTCACACACACACACACACCAGCCAGCAGACTGTGTGGATGTCGGGTTCGGGCAGGAAACCCCAAGCTGACGTTGGAGGAAATGTATGGGATGTGAAACACTGAGAATGGTCACATCGCTGTGGTAGGTGAAGTGTGACGCACAGTTAAATCCCGTACATAATTCTCCACATTCCCTTCACGTTTCCCTTGGCCTCCAGGCCCAGCTCCTGTGCGAGGGAACGTTTCTCTTAACCAACTGAATTTACCACAAGACGGTCCGGGAACGTTTGAAGAACTCCATACGTCACCCAACTTCATTAGGGATCGATTGAAATCCCCGAATCTAACGTTGATAAGTTTTGAAGTGCTGCGGCGAGGAGCATGATGATGAGTTGTTAAAATGTTCCTGGCCTCTCCCTCGAATCCGGAAATGTAAAAAACACTGAAGATTATATATCTTCAGTGTTTTTTATTTCCGATTCAGGGAGAGGCCAGGGAACATCTTAACAACTCCCCCCAATCTACTCGAACGAAATATTGGGGGCAGGGGCAGACGATGGAGGGCACCATTATGGGAAGAGCTCAACGCTATCGCTACGAAATAGAAGGCGTCATCACTCATAGAATAAAAGCTTGATATTGCCGCCGAGCAAAGGTGAATCCACGTATATCCCATGCAAAACGTATGGGACATACCTAGTTTCACCTTTGCACGGCAGATTGATCCTAGATCATTCCCAACAAATCTTAAAAGCCAGGACGGCATGTTTCGTGCAAGCTATCATGAATCTGAACTGCCGCTGCTCCCTGTTACAAAGCAGACTCATTAACTATCTTTATACACGCATGGTGGCTGATTGGTGGCCTACCGCACTGACCTGCCGCGCTCGTGCGCAGCCAGCACACGTCCGTTGTTCTTCTGCACGTGCACCTCGCGGATATGGCGCGCCAGCCGTCCGCCGTTGGGGAAGGGCACCGACCCCTTCTTGATGCGGTTACAGCCGCGCCACATGCACTGGAACTCTGCCGCAGCGCGCGCCTACAGGTCAGCGGCGGCGCACGGCCTCATTACATGCACTCACAGGGCGAGGCCGCAAACACAGGCTACTGAATATTGGCTTCCCAAGTAGACAATTTCGCTTTTTGTTACCCACCGACGATGAGTAATACATCCCTGATAAGTAACAGACAGTGCATTCCATTCCACACTGCCCAGTCTATAGCCGGTGTCCATGGCGTCGGCACAGCCCATCCAGCGATGCCAGGGCACACTCACCGCCGGAGCTGACGGTGCTGGCGTACTGGTGCACGTGGCCAGTGCCCTCCTGGTTGTTGTGCTCGATCAGGTCGTTCATCTCCTCGAACTGGGCGTCGCAGTTCTGCCAGCAGCAGTCGTACACCACGTC
Source organism: Lepas anatifera (assembly GCA_034440635.1). Classification (NCBI taxonomy): domain Eukaryota; kingdom Metazoa; phylum Arthropoda; class Thecostraca; family Lepadidae; genus Lepas; species Lepas anatifera. Next base: position 132,694 of record JAOTON010000141.1, read on the forward strand.
GGGCCCCACCAGGCTGACGCCGTTGACAGGCCGGCTGGGCGTCTCCCCGCCGGCCGCCATCTCCGTCCGCATGCTGGCCATGGTGTCGGCGTTCATCCGCGCGGCGCGCTCCTCGTAGGCTGGCCTTCTCCGCCTGTGTCAGGTTCTTCCACTGCCGGGCAGAGGCGGGAGTGTCTGAGAGGTGCCTGCCGGAGACCTCGCGCCGACGGAGCGGAGAGCATTTCGCGGGTAGAGACAGTACCACCAGAGTGCTAACAACACCGACACGATCCATTCTGACTGGGTAAGTTTTTCACACTGTTACTGTTCTTATCACACTCGATCCTGTTACGATGCCACTTTTCGGGAAGTCGAGACTCCGACAGTGCGATCGGCACCACATTCTTATGATTCCACGACATGTAAGCCTCAGCTTTCTACCACAAAATGACACCCAATACTAAAGCACGTGTGGCGGTCTTCAAAGGAAGCTTAACTCGACTGCGTTACATTACACCGTGGTCCCATCATTGCTGCACTCGAACACAACCACTCACCTTGTGCAAACTCACTTCCATACTAAGTCTGTGGACTGAAGAACATTCACAAGGGCGGCGGAAAATGTACAGTACCAGCGGCTTTCGCTGGCGTTCATGCGGTCAGGCATTACGCAAAACGTGTACAACGGCAATCTGTACAGTCGCATGATTAATTGCGCAGTCATGGGGTTAATTCTCAGTGAACTGTACAAATGAACCACACCTTTGACTACAGCTGAACGTTCAGTGGATCCGCAATCCCGGTGCGATGTATTTCACTTCGAATGGGAATGCGCCACATTTACAATGATATCTGCTTCTGAGGTAGTCAGGTGATACAGCATACCACAAAAACCATTGTTTAAAATTGCATTTGTCCCAGAATGCCTCATTTTAGGATAAACAGGACAAGTTGAGAGTGGAATCCGATCCCAGGGACCAGGATGCCATATTCCCTTTAAACAGGATGCCAACTTTCCAGACGGGACGCCTCTGCACTATTTCCATTTAGTGGCGGGGAATGGTAGGGGCTGCGTCCCGAATGTGTGTCTGTCAAACCTCGAGTTCAACAGGAGCAATGTCTTGGAGCAGTTTTGCGCAGGAAGCTGCGACGATTTCGCAGAGTTTTCACAAAAGGAGTCTCTACTGAGCGGGCATACTTCCACTCACTTACGCGACACAGCGGGTATCCGACTTATCTTTACGACTCAGTAGGCTAGCCTGCGGTAATGAACACATTTAATTAAACTGAGTCCGTTTATGACAGGCGTTCGTCATACACTGGGATCGCTGGAGTGGTGAGACTCGGTCCGCTTACCTCAGTGCCGACCAGGCGGCTGATATCACCGAAGTTCGCCATCGGGTTGTTGGAGGGTGATGGTTTTACGAATATCCGCCGAGAACAGGATGTACCCGGTGAGAATTTTCAGGCGCTTGCCTAACGGAAGAAAAGAGAAGAGACCGATACAAACGCCAGTCAGCTAGACCAGTCAGCATACTAGCACACACGCAAACAGGCGGGGGCGGGCGGAGGGGCGCGCGGGCGACCGCCCGGCGGCTTCAGCCGGCATGTCCAGAGCACGACACGACCACCACACGACGACGAACACGAGCAGGGCCAGCGGGCGGGTATAAACTGCAGGTCCGGTCACAGCCTCGCCCCCACTGCTTTTTAGAGCAATGTGGGAGTGCCGGAGACAGAGGCGTTGTCAGCGGGAGCCCAACAGAGGCGGGCGGACCGTCCAGGGAGTCCTCGTCGCCGACCTTGCTGCCAGCCGGGGAAGAGACCTGCCGGACCACCCGCACAACTCCCATCAGCAGGACGGCCCGGGCACCCACGCAACTCCATCAGCAGGACGGCGGGGCACCCGCACAACTCCATCAGGCGGACCCACCCACACAACTCCAGCATCAGCCAGGACAGCGAGGCACCCATACAACTCCATCAGCAGGACGGCAGGGCACCCACACAACTCCATCAGCAGGACGGCGGGGCACCCATACAACTCCATCAGCAAGGACGGCGGGGCACCCACACAACCCCATCAGCCTGACAGCGGGGCACCCACCCAACTCCATCCAGCAGGACGGCAGGAGGCACCCGCACAAGCTCCATCAGAGCGGACCCCACCCACCCAACTCCATCAGCAGGATGGCGGGGCGCCACAACTCCATCAGCCCAGGACGGCGGGGCACCCACACAACTCCATCAGGTGGACAGCGGGACACCCACACAACTCCATCAGCAGGATGGCGGGGCACCCACACAACCCCCATCAGCCTGACAGCGGGACACCCACACAACTCCATCAGCAGGACGGCGGGGCACCCACACTACACAACTCCATCCAAGGCGGACCCACCCACACAACTCCATCCAGCAGGATGGCGGGGCACCCACACAACTCCATCAGCGGGACGGCGGGGCACCCGCACAACTCCATCAGGCGGACCCACCCACACAACTCCATCAGCAGGATGGCGGACCCACCTACACAACTCCATCAGCAGGATGGCGGGGCACCTACACAACTCCATCAATGGGACGGCGGGGCGCCCGCACAACTCCATCAACAGGACAGCGGCGGGGGCGCCCGCACAACTCCATCAACAGGACGGCAGGGGCACCCGCACAACCCATCAGCGGGACGGCGGGGCACCCTGCCACAACTTCCATCAAACCGGACCCCACCCACACAACTCCATCAGCAGGATGGCGGACCCCACCCACACAACTCCATCAACTGCCAGGAACGGCGGGGCACCCATACAAACTCCATCAGCAGGACGGCGGGGCGCCCGCACGACTCCGTCAGGCGGACCCACCCACACAACTCCATCAGCAGGACAGCGGGGCACCCACACAACTCCATCAGCAAGGATGGCGGGCGCACCCGCACAACTCCATCAGGCGGACCCACCCACACAACTCCATCAGCAGGACGGCGGGGCACCCGCACAACTCCATCAGCAGGACGGCGGGGCACCCCGCACAGCTCCATCAAAGGCGGACCCACCCACACAACTCCATCAGCAGGACGGCGGGGCACCACCACCACTCCATCAGGCGGACCCACCCACACAACTCCATCCAGGCGGACCCACCCACACAACTCCATCAACAGGACCGTGTGGTGCTCCCATAATTCCTCGAGCCGGAGGAAGGCGGGGCACCCACACAACTCACACACGCCTAGGCTAAATGCAACATTACTAACACGTTTGGCACTTGAAATAAATAGGAAGACGTGACTACAGCAAAGGAATCGTTCCGACTCACAAAATGGAAATGGAACGCACGCCATTATATTACCTCAAGCACATCCATACGTAATGATATAGGCTCCATCAGCTAATAGCTCATCTCTCCGCCGCTTCAACGTTCAAGCGCAGTCAGCATGCGTCCAACCTTTGAGTCGGCACCGACCCCGATGGTATCGGAGAAAAGAGCGACTTGATGTCCACATCGTTGGCCTCCTCCTGGATCTGCTGCAACGTCCTGTTTCCTGGTCTCGTGAGCCGGCCGGAAGTGGTAAGACTTCTCGTCGGGCAGCACCACCTCCGGGTGGCGGTACCGCTTCATCTCGCCGGCGCGCGTCGGCACTGGCGCCGGGTCTCGTCGAACAAGGCTCTCGCACGGGTACACGTCTCGCCCTCGGCGATTTCGGCATCTGTGTTGCACTGCGAGGAGAGGGGAGAACATCGGCGCACCCTAACACTTGCCTTCTCGGAGCTTCTGAACACACAGAGAGAACACATAGAGCATGCACCGGAATAGAAGAAGCACGGGTTAATAAGGAGAGACTGCTGCGAAGAGAGATCCAACACTCTCCCAGTACAGAGATATCCGTGATTTTTTTCGCGCGTCATACGATCTTGGTCGTCAATACGGAAGCCCCTGCGCCACTAATGATCGTGGAGTCTCCCTACCACAGCAGCCACTCCAACTGTTCCCATTT
>JAOTON010000142.1:0-346737 GCA_034440635.1 Lepas anatifera
CACTGATCTGATTTTTGTCCCCGTGGCTGATCTGGTGCCCTATGGGCCGATCTGGTGTCCCCTTAGCAGCTCTGGGGCTTTTCAACTGCTTGGGCCCCGAGCTGGTGAGGGATTCCTGAGCTGAATTAGTGCCCCTGACTTGATCTTGCCCCCTGACCTGACTTGAGGCTCTTGAACTGATCTGGGGCCCCAAGAGCTGATCTGGGGCCCAAGAGCGGATCTAGGTTCTGAGGGTACCCTGAGCTGGTCTGGGCGCTGAACTTGTGAGAGCCCCTTTAGTTGATTTGAGGCCGTCTGAAGTGATCTGGCGCATTAAACTGTTCTGGGGCTTCTTGAACTGGTTTAAGGCCCTATGAGCCTATATGTGGCCCATTGAGCTAGTCTGATGACCTCATCTCTGGGACCAATGAGCTAGTCTAGTCCCTGGGTGAAGCATGAGCTGCTCTGTGGCCCTGATCTACATCAGGGGCCCCTGAGGTGGTCTTGAATAGCCAGATATTAAGAACACAAGGCCAACTCCCATCATCCCGGGGCGAGGTCACTGAGCTAGTCTAGTCCCTAGAGGCATAAGTGGGGGGGATTGGGGAAACTGCTCTGGAGGCCCCTGATCCACACTTGGAGGCCCCAGAGCTGGTCTTGAATAGATGGGGAATAAGAACACAATGGAAACTTGTAAAACGGAGCTAACGAGGAATGAGGAATCTCTAAAACGGCTTGTGATACCTAGGCACCCCTGGTTATATAAATTGCTTATTATACTGGTGGATTCTTGGAAGGGATGATAAAAAGGCTTGTGCCTCTGAGCTCAGAGGACAGTCCCCTAAACCAGGATTTCTACTAATTAATTTAAATGAAGAACTAGTTTTCTCAATTTTTAGCCCAGTCACACCATCCCCATCCAGAACCACCGGCCTGTTCACCTTTTCTTTACTCTTAACTGGGACCGAGCCTTGAGAACATGGAACCTAATAAACGCGTTCAAAAGGTATCTCCCAAATCTTTCCGGCAGCAAAAATGTGTTCTTCCAAAGACACTATGCTACTCCTCGTCCCACGGCGATTGTGGGAGGCAAGGAACTTAATCCGCGTTCAGCCAGGGCTCACTCGTCACGACAAAACCAGTGGGCATAACATATGAATTTTCGACTCCAATAAGCCTTAACCTGCACATTGTAACAGATATTACATGCTCCGCTGATTTCTCTGATGTTAACCTTCGCCCGGGTGGGGGGGTCTTTTTAGACCCCCCCTCGGGGTTTTCCGAAGTGACCAAAAAACGGCGGCGCGCAGCGCCAAACTTGGTCTAGCTGTTTCTTCATCATTTTTACATCTTTTCTGAAAATTTTGGCTCAAGGTCATATCAGGTCAGGTCACCAGGTCAGGTGAAGTGACCTCACCTCAAAAAATACTTAGGACGGCATAACTAAAAGAAGGGTTAATCGATCAAGTTGAAACTCATACCACATCTTGGGCCCACCAGGAGCTACAACATTTGTTCTGGGATTTTTGATATTGGTGACCTAAGGTCATGTGCAGAGCATGACCTCCCCATTGACAATGCATGGGGAAAATCACGAAATGAGCTTTTCTCAGTAAGTATGGATGGAATCAACTTCAAACATCGGTTGCGACTTGCTCTTAGCCCATTTCTGAAGCTGATACCAAAATGTTTGACTTGTGACCTTTAAAAGGTCACCTTAGGTCAAATAAGCATTTTCTGGTGTTTTTCTCTATAAATTTTGAATAAACTAAGATAGAGCTTTTATTTTGTCACCAAAGTGTTTGTATAGTCACTGGAAGTCAAATGATATACATCATGACTATACCAGGTCAAGTTGGGTCAGACCGTTGACCTGGGTCAGGTCAAATTCTTAAATTTGACCTGGCATAGCAATATCATATATCATTCGATTCGTATTGACAAGAGGATTGCAATGGTGCATAAACTATGGCTATATCTTGTTTGGTTTGGAAGCTATTAGCGAAAAAGTAAACGCCCTTATGCATGGGTGGCTATGGACATTCCCAAGAATATGCCCAATATTTAGTGACCTGTAGCTCCCTAGGCTTTGACCTGACACGAAAATGAATGCCACTCTAATTAAAGCGCATCTCAAGAACTTTCGAATGGTGTTAGAAAAATGTTTCTAGCTATCATAGTTTCTGAGATATAGGAGGTTTTCTTAGTACACCTCATATTAGTGATTTTGACCTATTTTGACCTCTGGTGACCTTGATATTGACCTGACATGAAAAATGACCGAAGTATTTTCGATATCATTTTCGAAGAGCTTTCGATTGCCGTTTTGCGCTTTTTTCTAGCTCTCTTAGTTTTTTGAGATCGTGGGGGGTCTTTTTTAGCCCCCCACCAGGGCGAAGGTGGCTCGTACCCGCCACCGGGGCAAGGGTTAATTACTTGCATGAGTGGGCTGATTTGTCCTTAAATCTATCACAAAACAGTCGTGTTTTGGCTACTTCCATGAAATTTTGGTGATATTTTTTTCCTTTTTTCTGTTTTAATCGAGGTTTCCTTCCCCTTCAATACTTTATTTTCATTTCTATGGAACGAAAGATGCCCAAAAATGATATAAACAAAGATATAGTAAGATTTTTAGGTTACCTTAAAAAGTGCCCTTTTTCCCCGGGGTGCCCCTCAGAGTTGGTGTGCCCCCCATACGAAAGCTCTGGCTGCGCCCCTGAATGTGTATACGAAAACAAACGTAAAAAAACTAAGCAAACATGTTTTACTGAATTACCATTTGCGAAAAAGTACGTAGGAAAAACATTTATGACCAAACGCATTACGAGAAATACGTAATACAATAAGCTGTCCCCAGACCTGTGAGCATTGCCACAGTTCTTGCGCTAAAATAGGACAGATTGACGTCAACATACTTGATAATAAAGCAATCACATTGTTCGATACTCGAATATGTGAAGTGAGAGCTTACACTCGCATTGAGCATTTACTCTCTAGTTCTCATTTGGTCCTAGTAAAATGTCCTGGTAAATGGTAAGCCTGCCATTTGGCCGGCCTACAGCAGTGTCCGAAATACGATACTTACATGCATGCTCGTACATCTGGCTGTTGTGAATACCGAGGCCGCAGAAGAGCCCGAACGTCTCCACGGCTCGCAGGTCCTGCTCGGTGAAGCTGCAGCCTCCCTCCTGCGCGCGAAAGGTACCAGCGTTAGTCGGCAGGTGCATCAGAGGCACCGGTGATTAACGTCCACCGCAGCGAAGCGGAAGTGTCGGTGTTGCCCTGCCGCTAAGCCAGATACACGGGAATTTACTTCTAGCCGACATTGGGAACAGAGACACCGCGTGTTTGCTATACGGAACAACTGGGACGCTGGTGCTATTCCTTACTGTGCACCGAAGGGCTCTACAAGTACAGAAACGAATGTTTTAGCAGGGAAATTGAGGTAATGACGATTTTTTCCCTTGGCCTGCTGTGGTAGCTAAATGAAAAATATATGACAGAAAACTGGCGCATCAACAGGACACATCTTAACATCATCAGAAAGCTCTATCAACCATCTAAATGTAATGTTATCACTCTGACGGTCTCACTTACGCGCCTTCACAAATGTTCTATTACTCGTGCGGAGCGATCCTGTAAGTACCTAGTACCGATCGCGGATGCTTTGTGGTCTGTGTGAATGCGTAAAAGAGCAGGCGAAGAGATCGGCGATTGCCACCTTTCCGGACTAATCACGGCGGCGCGTCTGGTTCTCAACATAGGAAGTATTCTGGTAGCTTAGTTATGATATCGGTCATAGTGCATCGCCTCAGCTGTTGTCGTGTATGGTCTGTGAGTCATTGCTTGCTTTCCTCATGCCTTTTTACTGTTCTCTTCCTTCGCTTCTGTCACCTGTCTTTATGTAAAAATGAATTAAAGTTGATGATGATGATGATGATGATGATGATGATGATGATGATGATGATGATGAACTATCACTTCGAAGCCGGTTCAATACATACCCCATCCTTTATATTTTGAGAGCAGGATCATAAAATGGATAAACATATACATTTTCGGCGTTGTCCCAACCTTGTGGGTTACACCAAAACTGCAAGCATTTCTATTTTGATTTCTTAAATATATGGATTATTTAAATTTTAAACCGCACGAATGCTCACACAGCCACTGCCTGAAATAAAAATTCACCAGCTATGCTCAGTTAACTGCGCGGCTGGCCACAGTCACTATCACATGTGACAGCAATGAAAAATGGGCGGATCCAGAATAAGCAGCGGGGAGGTACGCTTTGGTCAGGGGGCGTCACTTAGGCCCCAGGTGATCTATTTCGGACCGCCGCGACGCCATTTCGGTCTAAGAGAGTCTCATCCCGGCCAAATGAGCACCTATTCTCGGGGTGTGACCTATTGGGCGGGCACAAATTGCATTGTGAGGGTGGGGGGAGGGGGAGGGGCCTATAGCCTAATGCCTGTAGCCTAATGAGCGGGTGGGTGGGAAAAAGCGGCACTGCCTTATCCGGCCAACACAACAGTCAATCTGTGTTAGTCTCTTGAGAAAACAACAGCACCGCCGTATCTGGCCAGAAAAACAGTCACCCTGTGCTAGTCTCCTGAGAAAATAAAGGCACTGTCTTATTTGGCCAGTACAGCAGCGACTCTGTGTTTATCCCCCCGCCAAAACAGTGACACTGCCTTATCTGGCTAGAAAAACAACCACTCTGTGACAGTCACTTGAGAAAACAGTGACACTGCCTTATTTGGCCAGTACAACATGCACGCTGTTTGTCTCCCGCGAAAACAGCGGCACTGCGTTATTTGGCCAAGGTGGTCACTCTGTGTTTATCTCCCGCTAAACCAGTGATACTTCCTTATCTACCCAGCACAACAGTCACTCTGTGTTCGTCTCCAGCGAAACCAGTGACACTTCCTATCTACCCAGCACAACAGTCACCCTGTGTTAGTTTCCCGCGAAAACAGTGGCACAGCCTTATTAAGACAGCACAACAGTCACTATGTCTTGGTCTCCTGAGAAAACAATTGCGCTGCCTTATCTGGCTAGAACAACAGTCACTCTACACTGAGTTATCTGGCCAGCATAGCAGTCACCCTGTGTTAGTCTCCAGGGAAAACAGTGGCACTATCTTATTTGGCCAGCACAACAGTCATTCTTATAGTTTCCAGACACAGCACAGCAATAGTGGTTACAACATATTTGCTGTCTTTGAACATGCTCGGTTTCAATGCACTTCACTAAAAACTCAATAATTGTGTATTTACAAGAGTCTAAGCATGTTGTAGAGAGATGGTAGAAAAAAACTTAGGTCAATAACGATTTTCTGCGGGGGCGCCCATGGTTAAGTTGGGAGGGAGCGCGTCCCCTATCCCCTACTCTCGACGTCTACGTGGGTCAGCTGTTCGTCCCAACAGACACAGTGCTACCCTGCACAGGAGGTACATACCCCAGATGAAGGTGCAAGAGTGAGTAACACTTTCAAAAGACACAAACCAATACAAACAGGCATAGCTGTCGCACTGTTGGACGAAAATGATTAAACTTGGTAACTGGCTCCATAGTTCAGGCATAGGTGATTTAGGCCTGAGAAGGAGGGGTCAAAACACCTTCAAGATCTTATGAGCATTGTCAGCCTATCCAGAAATATCTCTGCTAAAAAGAAAAGGGAAATGTCTCTACTGGCCACGTATCCAGGCGTTGTAAAGCCTTAATTAGATCTCGGGGACTAGCGGCCAGCATCATTAGAGTATACTATATTTAAAGTTCCACAGATGTTGGAGAAATCTATGGGAATATATTACCCATTACCAAGTTTCAATAGTACCAATGATGATTAAACCGATCAATATATCCAACGTTACAATACCAATGTCTGCTGAATATATTAAAACAGCACCGCTGCCTATCCAAAAATATGATGGAAGGCCATTACGACCGGAACAGCCAACTGGCGCTCCAATTCAATTTCCGGGAAGTCCTGATCGGGCCAGTATTGAACCACTGAGGCCGACTTTCAGGAACTGAGCCTCAACGACTGCACATTTAAAGTCTTGTTTAAAACTCTGGAAATATTGCAAATCAGACCTACCTGTTACGGAAACTTATGGCGATAGCCCTTGGTTCCGCTTAGCGGACGGCTCAGGTATCATATCTTCATGCATATGGACGGATTAGACAGACAGGTCTCACCAACAATTCACGTAAACTAGAACTAAGAATGCAGACAATCATTCATGTCATCTGTGAATACTTTACTAAGCAGGACTGCTCTGTGCAGCAGAAAGTGCATTTGTGAGTCAGGAAAAGCTAAACATAAACACGTCGTTGTTCTGCAAAAACAAATGGTTTCAGCTGACAAATACTTCAGTTTTTCAATTTACCGATCAGTGTAAGATATGCTGCAAAGGACCATATAAGAAAAATTTGCTCTATTTCACAGTTGATTGATTTCAGCACTGGTTCACAGGATGCCCCTCAGGGGACCGATCTTCACTTGCCGGATTCGTCCGGCAAGTAAAGGTGGAGCAACGGGGTGTGACGCGCCCGGGGCCCCAGTCAGCTTTGGGAGGCACTCTGTCGCATCACCGCGGATACATCTTTTCTAGCCCTCCGACGGCCGCCGCCTTTTCCGACTTCGGTCGGTTCGAGTCGGCGTCTGTCGTCGGTGGCTCTGGTGATGAGGTCCGCGGCGATGCTGATGGCTGCCTTACTGGCCCTTTGTTACCTGGCCGGTAACCGTATTGGATCGGGTCAGATCTGTCCTGCACCTCCCAGTATGTAGCTCCTGTTTGCTTTTGTTTTCTTATTTTGTTGATTATTTTTAGTTCCTGTCCTCTTTTTTCGCTTCAGTTATTGGTCCCAGAGTTATTTGCCTTCTTCGGCATTTTATGGGTGTAAGGCGCCCACTCGAGGCCTATCTCGAGCCCCGGCGACGAGGTTGACGGGATCCTGGGGGGTTGAGGTCCCCCTCGGGCGGGTCAGTCCCGAGGGCTCCAACACGCCTCCTTCGGCCCAGATATCTCGATCCAACCGCGGGTAAGCCGTCCGTAGGCTGCCGCGGGCGGCCTAGCTACGCGGCAGTGTCTACGGGCACTGCCGCTCGGTCCAGCTGGGCAGGGGGGATTATGTTTCGGGCGTGCGGCGCGGCGCCCTTCGCGGTGGGGACTGTGATAGTTCTTGCCGGGCGCAACGCGGGCCGGGGTTTCGGAAACCGTCGTTTTCCGATACCCCGGCCTTTTGCGCGCGCCTGGTGGACCGCAGTCTCCGCTGCGTGAAGGCTGCCGCGTTTTGCTTCGTCCCGACTCATCGCCCTGCCGGCCCACTGGGCTGATGGCCTCAAGGGGGTGGGTGTGTTCTGGTCGGAGGGGTTGTGTGAGCAGAGGTGCAGAAACTTGCCAACTCGGCTACTGGGGTTTGTGACACATTTATGAAAATTGAGGTGCATAAGTGTGACAAAATAGCGATCTTGACAGTATGGTTCAAAATCAAACCGCATATTTTCGAAATACAGAATGAAGCGTGTAGCGATAAATTTAACACGCGCATTGACGGGGGTCTGAGCCACCTTCGCATTGACGGGGAAAGGGCGGGTACCCGCCCCTAAGATCTCGAGAACCACGGTAGGTAGCGAAAAACGGTAAACGGCGTTGGGCTGCCCATCCACTTCTCCATCGAAAACATTTGAACCATTTTTTGTCAGGTCACATTTAAGGTCACGAGAGGTCAAAACATGCCCGTCATAGGGATAACATGTAAAAGTTCAGTTTTTCGGGCATTTCATCTGAACAAGTAAAGATAGAGCAAAACGACTTGAACTATATGAATCCTCTTAGCAAGCCGAATCGAATGATATATAATTTGACCTTGCTAGTTTAAATCAAGGATTTGACCTGACCTGAGGTCAGGTCAGGGTCAAATTATATAAAATGCATATCATTAGAACTGCAAAGCCCAGGCGAGTCTAATGCAGCTAAAATAAATGCTCTATCACCATCCGTTACTGAGTTATTCCGTAAAAACCATTTTTCCAATGTATTTCCAATGGAGAGGTCATGCGTCGTACCTGACCTTAGGTCATCGATATCAAAAATACCGGAACATATTTTAGAGAACTCGGTAGGGCCATTATGTGATATGAGTTTCAATCGGATAAGTTCACCCTGCTCCGACTTATGCTATCTTAAACTTTTTTTGAGGTCGGGTCACTTGACCTGTACTGGTGACCTGACCTGAGATGGCCTAACCTTAAAATTTTCACAGAAGTTGTAAAAATGATGAGGGAAAAGGTATACCAAGTACGGCGGCGCTACGCGCCGCCGTTTTTCTTCTATTTCCGAAAAACCCGAGGGGGCCCCCCGTCAATGCGCGTGTTAATTTAGCAACTCTGTTCTTCAATTGCACAGCGTACCATCAGTGATACAATATTGGTACTGTGTTCAGTTTCTACTAAAACGAGGGACCCCCGCTGCAGAAAACCCGGAAACCGCTGTCACAGTTGCCAGATTTTAACATGCAGCCCAATGGTGCCGATTGTTAGTAGTTGCCAGAAAGTTGCCGCCTAGATGCCCGAAATGTGACAGTGAATTTTTCGAGAAATACATGATTGTGGCCATATTTAAGGCATTAAAGATAACTCAAATACGTTATCAAGTATTTCCCTGTCCATTTTGTCAGGTTAAATAATATTTAAAGTTTGAGTCTCTTCGATTTAGCGGTCCCTATTTCTTTGAATTTAGTATTAAGTACGCCTAAAAGCTACTAAGAAAAGTACTAAATGAGTGAAAGAAATAAACATAGCTGGGCAGCAATTCTACCTAAACTACGCAACAGCGGCAAAACAAGTTCGTAATGTTTATTTGATGTAGAGCCTGCCAAAAATGTACACAGGTGGGAAGCCACTTTTTTTAGGGCATGTTTTTGGGGTATATCTGAGATAAGTGCAGGCTAAAACTGGCTGGAATAAATAGTGCTGTCCATGGCTAATCTAAGATGAATGTAGGCTACTTTGAGACTGATACACTTTCACATATCAAACTTGGTTTTTTATTCCTTAGCTTGCTTGTGCCTTACCTTATTTGTGCCCTAGATCAAGATTGGTTAGGTAGATTTGGAGCTGGAGGAAGTTGGGAGAGTTGGCGCCAGCAACAGACTGGCAACAACAGTAATTCAGGTGAGATTTCATGATCAAATTATCATGTCAATATTGTACAGATAGCAAATGTTGATGTGTGCCAATGCAGTCCTCCACAAAGTGTTAAAACACACACTAACGTGCACTGGAGGGGGGCCTAGTAGACCCCCTTCTCATCTCAGGAAATCGCAGAAAATCTCAGAAAGAAAGAGACTTTGGAAAAACGCTGGTTGGGGGTGTGTTGCTTACTACCAGTGGTGGTAAGCAACACACAGGACCTGAACTGCATGGAGTTAAAGCAGGGCTTTGACTACACTGGATCTTTCTTTGGTATGAGACTTCCAATACCTCTGTAGGTACCTATTAGGCCAATAGACATAATTTTACATCTATGCAGGGTAGTTGCCTCAGAGTTTTTTACTGCAAGAAGGAATGAACAGGCAGGTGATAATCAGGTGTTGGGGGAAAATTTTAAGCATTTGATCTGTCTATAAAAATGCTACCTAAGGTCCACTTTACCAACACATTTTAGGTAGATCTAAATCCTATGTTGACATTGACATTTTTGTCCCTTTTGTTGATATGTGAGATAGAAGTTCAGTGGGGGGGGAAGCTGTGATCAGGGTTCCCAATTGTGTGTAGGTGCACGCTCCCATTCATAGATTAGTTCCCAATAATAATTATTTTCATGATAATTGCCACATTTAATCATGGGGAAATGTACCATAATTGGAAACACTCCTTCCAAAAATGGAAACTTTTTCAAAAGGGAAATGCATGTCATTAGGGGAAACTGCAGTCAGAGTAGCCAATAAAAGTTATGATCCCAATACTGGAAACAATGATCCATAATTAGAAATTTTCCTTCCAAAACATAAACATGATCTAAAAATGAAAACACAGTTTAATACTTTCATGCAGTAATGGCTTGGTGCTTGAACCTTGTCTGTTGCAAAAAGTGAGAGACAGGTAGATGACATTCAGCATATTGGAAATAGTATTCAAGTATACAATTATCATTTCCAGCTTTTTGTGACAAAGGAGGCATACGTCGCATTGAGTTTGTGACAGCCAGCATACTTTCTGCACCTCTGTGTGTGAGTATCTTTCGCCCCTCTGAGACGGGCGCACCTGCCCCCGTAGGCACTGTACCAGCCCCCGGGCCAAGCTCTTGACAGCTGGCAACCCGGGGGGCCGAAGGTAAATATCTCTCCCATGGCGTCTTTACTAGCTTCCCCCTCCGATGACCAGACTGCATGGACTCCGACCTCTGGCACGACACAGACCACCCTGAGTTCATCCTCCTACACTGCCGCTACGATGGATCGTTTGGAAGTTAGACCCCCCCGCGCGGACTAGACCAGAACAGCCTGGCTTATCTATCCCTGTGTGGGACAAGTCTTCTTCCAGAGTCCTGGTCCTTTCTCTAGAGGAGGGCAAGAAAATGAATCCCTTTGGTTGCCGAGGCCTTGACTAAATTTGGAAAAACGACCCATGTCTATCGGCACTCCGCCAGCAAGTTGGACGTCACCATGTCCTCAGAGAAAGAAACGTGCAGTCTGCTGTCGGCTAAAAGCCTGTCATACTCTGGAGAAGGAGGAACCTTGGTATCGATACCGGTAACAGTGACTCTCCACCCCACAAAGAACAGCGCTGCTGGTGAAGTTTCTTGTCGGGAGCTCACTGGGTCAACAGAACAGGACGTATTGAATGGTTTGAAGGAGCAGGGGGTGACACACGTGCGGAGAATGAGTAAGAGGGTGAACGGTGAGCTTGTAGCGACAAACACTTAAGTTCTGACGTTCAATACTAAGGAGCTGCCTCAAACCATCCGTGTAGGCTGGCTTTCCGTGCGCGTTCGTAGGTACGTACCGGACCCCACGCGATGCTACCGATGTCAGAGATACGGTCATGTGGCCAAGACCTGCAAAGGGCAGGAGATGTGTGCGAGGTGCTCGATGGCAGGCCACGGCTCAGCAGTTTACAAGGCAGGCGTCCCCAAGTGCATCGGATGTGGTGGTGATCATGAGGCGTGGTCACGCACATGCCCCACGTTCCTCTCTGAGAGGGAAAGGCTGAAAGAGCATGTTCTGGGAAGGTCTCCCAAGGAAAATGTATCACAAGGAGATAGCCGCCGTGAGGTACCTGGCTCTCTCAAGCCGTCCGTGATGGAGGGAACTTTCGTGCGCTCCTCATCCTATCGCGATGCCCTCGTGGGAGGACCTGTGCAGTCGAGATCTCCCGTCAACCTTGATTCCTCCTTGCGAGATATCATGCACATATCGGTCCGTGATTTCATTATCCTTTACGGTGAACGGGTGCCTCAACCAGTCAACCACTTCAGTACCCAGACCGGTGAAGTTAGGATCACATCTGATAAGTCCGTTCAGACTGACCCAGTGGCCAACTTTGTTATATCCCCATCAGTACCGAAGCCTGACAATCAGAGTGGGCACACAACGGATAAGGGCACCCAAGTGGATCTCGAGGAAGGTTTGCCTGCGTCGGGCGCCGCATCACCAGCGGACCCTTCTGGGGAGAGTACGGGGCCTGATGTGAGTGAGGAGCAGCCAGTCCCTGACACGGGGGATGCTGCTCCAGCAGGAGAGAGGCGCACAAAACTGCAGAAACGTGAGTTGGAACGTTCTGCCTCAGCACCACCAAAGGGTCGCAGTTCGCGAAAGGAACAAAGTGCAGCGCTACTGCCAACCCCTGCAGATAGTGACTCTGCACTTATGCCTCCACCATACCCGCCACCGTCACCGCCGACACAAACACCGCCACCAAAAACAAATGACATGGGTCACTCAATTTCAGAGTCCCGTGAAGGGAAACGAAGACTTTCCCCTTGTTCAAGCTCAGAAAAGGCATCCCCCCAACACGGCATTAAGAAACACCAAAAACCAGATTTCCTTTTCCGTGACACAAAGGGAAAGAAAATATGGGTGCCAAGAGTGCAAAAAGAGTTCCCCATTAAAATAAAGCAAGCGGGGTCCTTAGAAAGTTTTGGAGAAGTCCAAAATGTTTGGCAAGATGTGCCACGCCCTTCTATTAGTGATGAGAGGCATTCCGGTCCGAGAGTCCGGGAAACATATATAAACAGAAACACAACTTTCGTTCGCCGCTCTCCTCCCAAGGGTCTCGGATATCCTGAGCGAACGGAGAGACCACCACAAGCATGGGATGCACGCACGGCTTGGTGCGTATCAGAAATGTACGACGGAAGAAGCTGGGAAACTTAGGTAGAATCTCGGCACATTAGTTTTTTTAAGCTGCTGTTCTTGCTAAACAATGACTTATGCTAGCCTCTTTCTAAGGAGCTTTTGCTGACCGTATATAGTTGAAATCTAATATAATATTAACATTTGAGAATTTCCTGTAATGATGGGCGCGAAATGGCCAAGACGCTGAAAGCGCCCTAAAACCCCAATACACACACACACACACACGGTTCACAGGATGTTCGTTATGGCCCCAATTTAGACAGGGGGGTCACTTTTTGGGGGTAGTGAAGGTGAGTAAAGTTAAAATACAAACCTTCTGCTAAGGAAATCATGAAATGCACGATGCGAGCGATGCTAACTGACATCATTTTCAGCCAGATTTCAAGTGATTTACCGAGACTTCCTATTTCATATTTGAGAGCTGAGCCCTAAAAAACTACAGCTATCCCCGATGACGTATCTGGGTGAACATAGCTTTTGAGCCACAGTGGTTGTCAAGACAAAGTCGGATAACTGTTTGAGTTTGGAACACGATTTTCGGCGCACTTTTCTGAAAACAAAGCCCACAATTGATATTTTGTTACAGATAATAGATATTCGCTCGCAGTATTTCGTGTAGTCCGATTTGCGACGCACTGACAAAAATGTGTTGACATGAGAGCAAACAAGTTAAACATACTTTTTATAAATCAGTATACATTTGAAGCGTTTGGGTAATGGACTCTACTAATACCACAAAAGGTATGGCGGGAGGGCTGAAAGCCATTGATATAGATGAAGGGCGAGATGAATTAATTTTTTATAGGGACGGATAACAACACCTTGAAACCCACAATGACCTAGATGTTATCAAGATCCCAAACTATCTCACAATATAACGATTTGCCCCCTCACCGGCATGCTCTCCTGAGCTTTAATGTGTATCTGTTTGGTAACGGATCTAGGATTTCGCTAAAAAGGGTGAGCAAGCCTTCTCAGAAGGGGGGGCACAATAGCACCAAGAAGGCGCTTTCCTAGGTTGGATGCTCTATGTATGGGTGTTTTCTCAGTCTCATTGGGAAATACCGGGTCAAATAGAGGGGCACCACTCTTGGAGGGCACCGGAAAACAGGGCGCATCTGCCTAGATCGCCTTTTAAAGTCAGCCTTAGACGCATCTACCGTCAGTGGCGTAGCCAAGGGGGGGTCCTTTGGGTCCGCGGACCCCCTCTTGGGTTGACCTTATGCACTGGAAAACATGAGTTTTGGTCTCGGGGCCCTCTGACCTTGGTCTCAGGGGGCCCTCCGAGCTCGGTCTCGGGGAGCCCCCGAGCTCGGTCTCATCCCCCGAGGCTAGTCTCAAGGGACCTCCGATCTCGGTCTCAGGGGCCCCGAACTCGGTCTCAGGCCCCCCCCCGAGGCTGGTCTCAAGGGACCTCCGAGCTTGGTCGCAGAGGGCCGCCCCAACTTGGTCTCAGGGGGCCCCAACTTGGTCTCAGGAAGCCCCCAAGCTTGGTCTCAAGGGACCTCCGAACTTGGTCTCAGGGGCCCCCGATCATCGGTATTGAGGGCTCCGGAGTACCAAACATTGATCTGGGGGGCCCTGAGCTCGGTCTCAGGGGGCCCCTGGGCTTAATCTCATGGGCCTTTCGATCTTGGTCTCAGGGCCCCCCGAGCTTGGTCTCAGGGGACCCCCGAACTTGGTCTCAGGAGCTCCCGAGCTTGGTCTCACAGACCTTCCGAGCTTGGTCTCAGGGGGCCCCCGATCATCAGTATTGAGGGCTCCAGAGTACCAAACATTGATCTCAGAGATCCCCTGTGCTCGGTCTCAAGGGCCCCCGAGCTTGGTCCTAGGGGCCCCCGAGCTTTAGTCTCACGAGCCTTTCAATCTTGGTCTCAGGGGGCCCCGAACATGGTCTCAGGGGGTTCCTCGAGCTTGGTCTCAGGCCCCTAAGCTTTTTCTCAGGGGTCCCGAGCTTGGTCTCAGTGGCCCCCAAGCTTGGCATCAGGGGTCCGAGCTTGTTCTCAGGGGCCCCGAGCTTGATCTCACAGGCCTTCCGAGCTTGGTTTCAGGGGGCTCCCCGAACATCGGTGTCGAGTTACTCCTGAGAAAAGCGCAAGTATGGACCTAAGGGTGCCCCCGAACCTGATCTAATTGGAACCCCGAGCTTGGTCTTAGGAGCCCCGCGCATCAGTATCCAGGGGCTCCGGAGTGTTGGTATCGGGGGGGAATTATTTCAAGGGCCTCCAAATGCTGATCTCGGCGGACCCCCGAATGTGTGGATGCAGTGGCGTAGCGAAGGGGTTCTAGGAGTCCGAGGACCCCTTTCGGCCAATCTGAACCACTGCAAAGGATTCTCTGATCACGGGGCCCCCAGAATCAGTCTCAGAAGCCCCTGAGGAATCGTTCGCAGGGCGTCCCGAGTCGGCCTAAGGGCCCCGCCCTGAGAGTCAGTCTCAAGATCCCCGAAAGTAGATTTCAGAGGCCCCCTGAGAGTTATTCTCAGGGGACCCTGAAAGTTAGTCTCAGAGGACCCTGAAAGTCGGTCTCAGGGGCCCTGAGAGTCGGTCTCAGGGGGTCGAGCTGGTCCCAGGGCCCCCAGAGAGCGGTTCTCAGGGCCCTGCGACTGTCTATTTCAGAGGGCTCCATTAGAATCAGTCTCAGAGAACCCCAAGAGTCGGTAGGAACCTCGAGAGTCAGTCTTAGAGGACCCCCGATATTCGGTCCCATAGTCTTACGGGCGTCTCTCTCAGGGGTTAATATTTACTTCAGGTGGCCCCGAGAGTTAATCTGGGGTCCAAGAGTTAGCCTCATTTGATCCGCAGAATGGTGGTCTCAGGAGGCCCCCGAGGGGTAATCTTGGGAACCCTCGAGATTTAGTATCAGGCTGTGCCCCCCCTTGTTTTTGCATAAGGAGCCCGAGAGTCAGTCTCAGGGAGCACCTAAAAGTTAGTCTCTGAGTGCTCCCGGAAGCTAGTCTCCAGTTCATCCGAGTTAATTTTGGGGCTTTGAGAGTAATTCCCAGAGGTGCTCCCAAATTTTGGTCTCACGGGCCCCGGAGTTAGCCTTAGGCCTATGAGGGTTAATCTGGGCTGCCGAGAGGCAGCCTCAAGAGTGTCGTACCAAAGACTCAGTCTCAGGGGTGCTTTCACACCTCCCCCTCGAGTGTTAGTCTCAAGGGGCGCCCCAGGGTTAGTCTCAGAGGTCTGCCGGAAGTCATTCCCAGCCCCCCGCCCCACCCCAGAGACAGCCTGAGGGTAACCCAAAAAGCTAATTTTTATGGCCCCGAGAGTCAGTCTCAGCCCCCTCCCCCAGATAAAATCTGGGGGGCCAGATAAATAGGCCCAGAGATGCTGCCGGCAATTAATCTAAGGAGCCCCGAGAGATTCTCAGGGCCCCTAAGTTTGGTCATGAGGCGCTGTGAATCGGTCTCAGAGACCCCCTGGGATCTAACCAGGAGAGAAGCCGGATATTAACCTTGTGAGTAGCGCCAAGTATTGGTCTTAGGCGGCTACAGAGTTAGTCTCAGGTCCCCCAGGATCTGATCTAGGAAGCCGGAGTTATTTTTAGGGGACCTTTCAGTTCTAGTGTAAGGAGGGCCGGAGAGCTAATCTCAGAGATCCGACAATTAGTCTCACGAGGTCATCAGGAGTTAGTCTCAGGGGGCCCCTGAAGCTGACCTCAGGTGTCCCCGAGAGCTAGTCTCAGCGAGGATTCCTCTCCTTCCCCCTCTTCTCAAAGTTATCCTCAGGGCCCCACGAGAGTAAGTTCCAGGGGGTCCCAGTAGGTAGTCTCATGGTACCCCCAAATGCTGGTTTTGGGGGACGTAAGTACTGATTTGTGTTGTTTTCGGGGGTCCCCAGATACTGGTTTCGGCACCGTGTCAAGTGCTAGGCCCCTGGAGATCTCTGCTCAACCCAGGGCTCAGGGGGACGGGGGCGGTGCGTGATGGTCCAGGATGGCTTAACACTGGCATAGCAATACAAGCCCTGTACAAAGCCTATCAGAGACCTAAAGTCCAAGGAATAACTCACCTCCCCGGTCCCCAATCAAGTCCCCGGGATCTCCAACCAATGACTAGGGAGGAGTAAGCGAGCGGTTTCATCATTAGGACCGTCTATGGAATAAGTTTTGTATAGTATCGGGGCACTGTCCTATATCCCTTTTATTGAGCGTCCTTTTTCCTTTCCATTTCTTTTAGATTTTAGAATACAATCCAGAGATATCGCTTGAGATCCTAGGCTCAAAGAAGATTTTCGATAATCATATGCCTCAGAAAAATGCATCTATTCCCATTGCGTACCAAAAAAGCCAAATTGAAACATGTCGATCAGGCACCATTACTGAAGGAGAGGCAAAAATTAATCTAATTTTAGCCTCCATAATAGCAAATCGAACCAGGAATTTGGAACTTCAGCTGATTTTCAATCTATTAGCTTAGTCCCAATAACTACCGTCATAAATACTCTGAAATAAACAGCTTTCAAATATTTTCGTGGGAAACCAGACAAACAAGGGCAATGACAGAAATTAATGAGCATAATCCCAAAAATAAAAATAGGTATGAAAGGTTTAAAATAACAATGACAAAGTGATCCAAGGCGATCGTTATTTCAGGCGCTTATTGTTTTGGTAATTTGCTCATTTAAAACATAGCAGGGTAACTAGAAAGTAACTTGGTGAATTCATTAGGATCTTTCCGCGGAATAGACGTTATATGACGTCCGGAACACACCACCATATCCCTTGTATTTATATTCATTTTTTCCATTTCTTTGGAAATTTTCTGATTAAAGAATTCATGAATTCGACACTCGGAAAGAATTGGTAATCTTTTCCCGTAGAAGACCATTTCTTCGTACTGACCTTCAATAACTTCATGCCTGATTGCCAGAGTGAATTGAGGTAGAATCATGTTTAACATCATGCACGCAGCAGCATTTGATTTCCCGAAATGTGCCACAAAGCTGTTATGATAGCCACGCTGTCATATAGGTACGGGCCAGCCTTGATATTTGGTGAACTAAATCTATCAACACTTGGCCGGATCGAGAAAAATAAAAATATAAACAAAATAAGAACAAACACTTAAAAAGGGATATAAAAATTTCCGTCGTGTAAATGTTATGATGCCAAAATATTATACGACACATATAGGAGATGGGCCCCGACAACTAAGGGGGCCCCGGCCTGGGGGCCCCCGACGGTAGTCGGACCCCCTCGGCCGAATCCTGGCTACGCCACTGTCTACCGTATAATTTCGGTATTTTATACGACTGTTGGTATAAAGCGCCTTCCAGACCATACAAGGGCGCCTGACGTCGAGAGAGAACGCCTCACGCCTCCAGTGACAAAGGAGTAGGCAAATCCTCCCCTTGCTATGTAACGGGAAGCAACGCCATGTAATGTCCTTTCGCGTTGTTCAGCCTTGATTTACTTAAGAAAAAATGCACTTTTGATAACTTTCTGATCAGAATTGTAATTTTGTACGAGGAAAGTATAAATATTGTCAGTGGAAATTGAGAATGGAATTAGCCTGGACACCAGGGATACGGTCACGTGCAGTAGTTTCACCAAGCGCCGCACAGGGTCCATTGGCCGACGCAGGGGGGGGAATTTCGGCCATGCCCCCCAAAGCGCTGGAGGGGGTGGGCAAACTATCTTTCGGCCCGCCAAAGGCCAGATAAATTTTTGAAAAAGGTGTTTACACTAGGTCTGTCGAGAAAAAATCTTCACTCCAAGCCCCCCCCCTCCCTCCCCAAGGAGAGCGATCATGTACTTGGAGAGGTAGCTTATACTAGGTCTGTCGAGCACCCAAATCGCAAGTTCCACCCCCCCTCCCCTAGGAGGAGAGGCAGAAATGGGTTTGGCCCCCAAACTCGGGTCTCCGCCCGCCCCTGTTCAAAGGGAAGCTAAATTGGGGGCATCATTTAAAACACTTTTTATCAGCGGACTTTGGTGTTTGCAAGTAGTAATATAATTATCAGGGAGTCAGAAAAAAACAAAACAGAAAAAACTAAGGCCATTGGAATCGGTGCGACAACGTATCAAGCTGTTGTTTTGAATCCCTCACCTCGCAGCGCGACAAAAGCCAAGAGTGATGTTCATCCTCAGTGTCTTATTATAGCCTTATGAAATGTACAAGATAGGGCAAACTAAGAGTGTTTACACGCGCCCGCTGGGGTCCCTGGCATGATGCGCCCCGCTGGGGGAGCGTTTTTCGCCCTCCCCCTCCGTATCTCATTCCCAACGAAAGCTAAAGGAAAATTATGGGCGGCGTTCAAAAGCTCTTGACAAGGTGAAGAGATTTTATACGAATAATTTTTATGTCAGGTCAATATTGAGGTCAGCATAGGACAAACAAGGTTCCATAGGCTTACAACAAAACAGTGTACGTTTCTCTTCCTAGATATGCCCTAAGGGAAGCTAGATAAAATATTTATGTATCATTAGATTTTTCTCATCGCGGCAAATCAAATTATATATAATATGACCTTGCTAGGTCAAATAGTGAAAATGACCTGACCTCGAGCTAGATCAGGGTCGCAGAGTGACCTGGTATGGCCATGTTGCATATCAATCGACTCCCCGTGACAATATAAGCACAATGCAAGCAGAATGGGAGCTTTATCTCAATTCAGTGAGAATTTATTGTCAAAACAATCACTCTATGCTACCGTGACCTGACATGACCTTTGAGAGATCAGATGCTCAAAAAATCAACTTTATGGTCAAGACCGTGGTAAGAATAGACGGTTTGAGGGTTTTCAGCTTTATCTATCCAGTATTTACTGAAAACGATCATCATCATCATCGTTGGTGTTTAAGGGCGCGCCGACAACGCGGGTCATGTGGCGCCCATAACACTAGACACGATATATACAATATAGTTTCAGCGTCTCACAGGGCTAAAAGTGTGTCAAAGGTAAAATGTAAATACACCGCACATGCTTCGATGAGTCAACGAGTGAAAACACAGTTGATCACGTCCTAAGATGGTGAGTAAATGACATTAAATGAGACACTCTTCAAAAAAGCAGCAATAGCCGTGAACTCCACGGTTGGATGCTCTCCGAGCAGCGAAGCCAGTGAGGGAGACCCGTGAAAGTGGGGCTGCCTTTCAACCTCAAAATCTCGGCAATCCACGAAAACATGACGCACAGACAGGCGCTCCCCACGGCGAGCACACTCCGGCGGGACATCTCTACAAAGTAAAAATGAATGTGTTGCGTGGGTGTGACCAATGCGCAGCCTAGAGAGGATCACTTCTTCCCTCCTTGAACTGGCAGAACCTGAAAAGCGCTTATCGATCAGCAGTTTCAGAGCCCGAAGCCTTTGACCCTTTGGGTCCGTATCCCACCTGTCCTGCCATAATTTAGTAACGTGTTTTCGAATATGTGGGAACCAATCCGAACACGGAATCCGAAGGCCCGATGGTACGGTGCCCTGTGCTGCCTGCTTCGCAGCTATATCAGCGCGCTCGTTTCCAACGATACCCGAGTGACTGGGGACACAGGCTAGTATTACTTGTTTTTTTCTTGACATGTGTTCGGTGAATTCTGTGTCTGATTTCATCTAAATAATATGACGATGGCGACTTAGTACCGAAAGACTCGAGGGCCTGTAGCGAGGATAGAGAGTCAGTGAATATAACACATCGGCGCTGTCTCCATAAAAGAATGGCGTCCAGGCAGCGTAGAATGGCATACAACTCCGCAGTGAAAACTGAAGCAGCGGGCGGAAGAGTGAAACACCACAACATTCTCACTTACAAAGGCACATCCGACACCATCCTGACCCTTGGAGCCATCCGTATAAAAGAGCTTGTGGTTTGGATAAGAAGTCTGACAGTGCTCCAGAAAAACTGTTGTGAGGCTACCGGAGTCAAATCTCTGGTTTTTGAGACCATGCTTGTGTCTACCGTTCGCTCAGCTATCATCCAAGGTTCCATGGACGGGGCCTGAAAAAGTTCCACCTGTTCCAAGTTAACTTGGGCGTCATCAAGCCAGCTAGCTATCCTGTAATCTGCGTGCCGGGCATATTGAGCAGAGTGTTCAATTTGAGGCCGATGTTCACCTGAGAAAGGCCTTCGGGAAGTTGGGTGATTTGGGAACTGAAAAAGTTTTAGGGCATATTGCATGCCATGCATTCTGTGCCTTAGGTCCAACGGCATCTCGCTTGCCTCCACGAGCACACTGGAGGTGGGAGATGTGCGAAAAACACCGATTATTGTCCTGATGGCGTGATGATGAACTGTGTCCAGCATGCGCTTAGAGCTTTCTGTTGTAGCATCATATGCTATGAAACCATATTCTATTTTAGATCGGACCAAAGATCTATATAGCATAAGGAGCGTTTTCTGGTCCGCGCCATACTTGAGCTTGGTCAGAACCTTAAATATATTCAGTGCTTTGAAACATATATCCCTTAGATCCTTGAAATGTGGTACGTATGTTAATTTCCTATCAATGATTACACCGAGAAAGCGAGTTTGTTCTACTACAGCTATGGCTTGTTTATACAATGTTAGGACAGGGTCGGTGCAATCATTTGTTTACGACAAAAATGCATACATTTGTTTTTTTGCGTACATTTCAAGCCATTTTGTCCACTCCATCGCTCCAACTTGTCCAGAGCAATCTGCAATTGCCTAACGGCAGATGGTGTGGATGATGTCGTGACCCAAATAGTAAACTCATCGACAAAGAGGGCTGTGTTTACATTCCGAGGGATGCCATCTGCTATGTCGTTGATAGCAATTGCGAACAGAGCGACAGAGAGAACGCTGCCCTGCGGTGTTCCATTCTCTTGCGTGTATTCATCAGATTCTGATGTGCCAACCCGGTATCGAAAACGTCTGTCTTTAAGAAAATTATACAGAAACCATCCCAGGTGACCTCGCACACCTAGATCAAAGACCTTCTGCAGGATACCGTGCCTCCAGGTAAGGTCGAAAGCTCGCTGAATGTAAAAAAAAGACGGCAATTGTGTGCTGCTTTCTGCTAAAGCCTTTCCGGATCGACAAGTCTAGAGCTAAAAGGTGGTCAATGGTGCTTCGACCCTTCCGGAATCCACATTGAATGTTTGACAATAGATTATTGGTCTCCAAAAACGACATGAGGCGGACGTTAACCATCTTCTCCAGCAGCTTGCAGACGCAAGAGGTCAGTGAAATTGGGCGGTAGTCCCCAGGTGAGCTACCTTCCTTACCAGGCTTCAGTATAGGAACAACAACCGCGTCTCGCCACTGCTCGGGGAAATCATGCTCTACCCAGATGCGGTTAAAGATCTGAAGTAGAGATGCCAATGAGCCGTCAGGAAGATGGGAAAGCATTTCATTTCGAATAGTGTCAGGCCCAGGTGAAACTGGCCTAACAGAACGAAGTGCTCCTTTCAGTTCAAGCATTGTAAATGGAACATTATATGAGGCAGAATGGTTATTTCCGAAGTTTACAATTGCTTGCTCTGCTCGTTCGCGTAAGCGCCAGAAGCTAGCATCCTGGACGTGGGAGCTACATTGCATACTAAAGGCTGCCGCCATACGGTTCGATACTTCTTTTGTGTCAGTTATTTTGATGCCGTTATCATCTAATATGGGTGTGGATGTATATTGTGATCTACCCTGGAGTTGTTTGACTCTGGTCCAAACCTGTGTAATTGGTGTGAATCTATTCACAGTACAAACATACTCCACCCACCGCCTCCGCTTCGCATTTAACACAATGCGGCGGGCGAGTGCTCGGGCACGCTTAAACGCTACTAGGGTCGTGGTTGTCGTACTCCTCCTAAAAACTCTAAAAGTCCGCTTCCTACTTAAAATGGCCTGTTTGCACTCAGGGTTCCACCACGGAACAGGTGTTCGCTTGAGTTTGCCAGAGGTCATGGGTATAAAGATCTTTGCAGCCTCCAGGATAATGTTGTTAAATTCCCTTATGCAGTCGGTTGCCGAGGTCTCCGGAGAATGGTCTACCAGACTGCACGCACTCTCAAAACCAGTCCAGTCCGCGCGCCGCGTGTTGCATCGTGGAACATTTGTTCCGCGGGCAGATGCCCGGGTTTGGGAGATGATAATAGGGAAATGGTCGCTACCGTGTGGGCCATCTAGAGGTTCCCATCGGAGCTGGGCTAGGAGAGACGGTGTGCAAATTGAAAGATCTATAGCAGAAGAATTTCCGGATGGAAGAGATACGTGGGTGGGGCTGCCGGTGTTCAAAAGGCATAGAGAGTTTAGGTGGAGAAAACGTTCAAGTGTTCGACCCCGGGCACACGTACGGCCTCCAGTCTCTCCCCATGCGGCGTTGTGGGCGTTGAAATCACCCAATAGCATGTAAGGAGTTGGGAGCTGATCAACAAGGTTGTTTAAACTGCTGATGTCTGTGTTGCCTCCTGGTGGTAAATAAATAGAACAAACGGTTAGCTTCATAAAATCAAAGTCGGCCCGGGCTGCTACAGCCTGCAGAGTACTTCTTAAAGTGATTTGATGACATGGTATGGATGTGTGCACAGCTAACATCATTCCACCGTATGCTATTTTGGTACTAAATACGTCTTTTCGGAATATACTATATAGTCGAAGTGAAAAGTTACCACCTGGGCGCAACTTTGTCTCCTGGAGGCACACAACAGACGGATTGTAAGCAGATAAAACGTTTTGCAGGTCCGAGAAGTTTGAGCGAAGGCCTCGACAGTTCCATTGTAAAATATGTGTCATTTAAGTAAAAAGGGCAACGGCAAACGGGCCTAGTCTACTACGAGCTGGAGAGAGGGGTTACTTCCGCGGGTTGCTGATCTCGTGGGTTCTCCCTCAAAATCCCCCCGGTGGTCCTCCCTGCTTTAGGCGATTGGGAGGAGGAAATCTGCCAGCTTCGGCAGAGGCTGCACGCGCACGGGATGACTGCGGCTGGCCAGGGGGAGTTCCGCCAGCCGGACATTTTGTGGGGGATCTTCCACGGTTCCCCTCGGTCACTTTGGGCGCAACCTCGAACGTTTCCTGGTCCCGCAACATCGAACGAGCCGCCACCGATGAGGCAGAAGGTGCCGGAGCAGATCGGTGAGGTGGTGGCATGGGGTCAGCAGCGCCTTTTGGCGGTATAATCGGCGATCTTGGGCCGCGGGGTCCGGCGGGGAGGGCCTACCCCTCGGGCCCACCAACGTCCACTCTCCCGCCTCCGCCGAAGGCTCGGATAGGAGAGGGGTATTGCTCCCCGGGTCACCGCCGTCTGCAGGCGGGACATCAGGGACAGGAGCAAGTCCTTGATCCCGTCTGTCCGCCCCACCCGTGGCAGGGGGTGGCGGGGGAGCCGCCTCCGGTTGAGACACCGGGGCGGCAGGCTGGTGTGAAAACACCAGCACCAGCTTTTTCGCTACACGGACAAAGTCGGTCACAGTTAACGAGCGAAGGAGATCTTCAGCCGTCATCTGAACGGGAGCAGAGGCGCTCCGGGAAGCAGTCTGGGCATATGTTCTTTGCGGGTGGGCGGGCTCGTAGGCCTCCTAAGCCGCTCGGAACGAGACACGCCTCGAAATCATGAGAGACATTATTTCTTTTTCTTTCTTTAAGGTTTTATTTTCTCGGTCTGTCACTTCGTGTCCTTCACCACAGTTGACACATTTTGGGTGTGATTCTGAACATTCACTCTTGTCGTGTTGCTCTGAACCGCACCTGCCACATCGTGCCTTGCCTTTACCTGAGGTCGAAGTGTGACCGTACCAGTGGCATCGGTAACAGCGCATGCCACTGGTAGCAGGGCACGAAAGCACGGACGTGGACTTTCTCATAGCCTACAAAGATGTGTTCTGGTAAGTCTGTGATGTCGAATGTGAGTACAGTTGTGTTTGTTTCCCTAAGTTCACCTTTGTCTTTTACTTTCATCTTTCTGGCAGAAATCACTCCGAACTCGTTCAGGCCGTCCACAATCTCATCCTCAGAGACTCCTCTCAGATCATAACAGTTGATGACTCCTTTTACAATTTTTTTGTGCGGTGGGGCTGGACCGAAACATTTACTGATGTTGTCGTCATCACTCCTCCTTTTCGCCTAGTGTACGTGAGTTGTTCAATGTTGAGTGCTCTTTTTGCGTCTGTGGAATCTGAAAACTCTACCTCGAGAGTGCCATCTCGGAGGCGGTCGCAGCGCGAAACCTTCCCGAGTCTATCACAAGCCTGCTTCCTCTGGAAAGGCGACAAGCTGGCTAATGAGCCATCTCGTCCCTTTATCATGACGACACGAGGGCAGGATGGTTGCGGGTGTTGGAGTTCCCCTCTGGGGGACAGGGAGTGTGGGCCTCCTGTGGAGGGTAAGGTGAGGGATTTGTGGTTGATGTGTCCATGGGAGTGTTATTAGGTTCAGTCAGCCACGTGCGACCCCCTTCCAACGAGGGTGCTACAAGGCGAGACGACACACGGGCTGGCTATACGGGGGAGACGCCGCCGTTACAGAGGGGGGAGAGACTCACCAAAGCCCCCTGCCCCGACGACGGTCCCCCTAGCACCTAGCCCAGACGACCCCGGGCGGAGCACGGACACCCCACCCTCCCCAGGTGAAGTTGGGACCTCACCCAAGGAGGGAGGGGCAGCCGAGCCCCACCAAAGGCCGACAGACTTTTACAATGCTGCTACTCTTGTCGATGCCTTCAAGAGTTCCCCGCCCTTGCGGAAATCCAGACCAAAGTAGAGTGTTGCTAGAGGCACACGAACCAAAACAGCGCCTACCTCAGCTCAGCTACCAGGACTCCTTCATCCCGGGGTACGAGTCGGTGCGCAGCTCACCTTAAAAAGACAGGCGCCCCCACACGGCCTCATCGGAGCAGGCGACTACCACCTGCTCGTCACAACTCATTCCCGGCTTGTCCGAGAGAAGCGAGCCCCCGGCTCGCAGGGCCCGCGATTAGAGGGATCCAATCGTCAGCCACACGAGCCGGAGGCCCACGTACACCCAGACCATCCATGAATTATAGGCACGTGCGGGGACGCCCATGACACTGGGAAAAGGTGGGTAACTGGGAAGTTATGAGTTGGAAAAGGAAGCGGCTCGGCCTGTGCTGTCCAGCCCAGCCGCGCGCCACACGCGACCGAGATGTCCACACTCAAGACGAGCAAGAGTGCACACATCCCCGCCACCCACGGAGACACGCCGGGCTAGATATCGCGGACAGTGGATAGGAGGGGTATTTAGGAGTGGACAGAAAGGATACGGGTGGAAAGGCATGGATACACAAGGAAATAAGGAAAGAAGAGGAAAAGGAACAAGGAGTTGTTGGGATTTGAAGTTAGGGGGGCTAAGAAAGGATGAGGATGGCAGTCTCGATTTGGCCCATCACCCAAAAGCGGTGGGCGAAACCCATCCTGCCAACTGGGGTCGCGGGTGTCGTCACATCCCGTACCCAATTATCCATGTGCCGGACAAGTCAGCAGGAGCAGACGAGTCCAGTAGATGAAAATTGGTCCCCTGCGGGGCTTACTGAAAACGAGCCCATTCTATTTTTTCCCATAGACCTATAATGAGGTGACCAAAAATTGACCCCACCTTAGGTCAAAAATATCAAAATTCCAAGATAACAGATTTTAAACCCTAATGGCCTTATCATATTGTGAAAGTTTCAAATGGATCATTTCACTGATGTTCCCTGGGCGCTAATCATTTTAGGTTTTGAGGTCGGGTCACTTGACCTTGAATAGCTCCTTGACCTGAAATGACCTTAACTCAAAAATTTGGTCCGATGTGTAAAATTGATTAGGGATAAGACACTGTAGTTTTGCTGCTCTGCGTTTCTTCGTTTTTGGGCTATCTGGGGAAAACCAGGAGGGGGCGAATTTCGCCCCCAAGCGGGGCGCGTGTTAAGTTATGAAGAGTTAAGCATTTTTCTAAAACTATCAAGAAATTGAAAATTGAGACCATACCAGGTGCCATATACATTTGACATGCATTTTGAGATCACGTCTAAGTTTGATAAGCATACAAAAAATGCGTGGCTTGCCCAACCATGGGCTTCTAAACTACCGGTCGATGTATCTGATACCTGCCCCGTAAGCTTCAGCTGCGTAATGCCCCAGCAGTGGTGATAGCAGCCTGTTAAACAAGAATGTGTCGCGCGCGCTGCCGGCCAGACGCGGCGGTCGTAATGGGATATGCCTGGAGGAGCGGGGGGTGGGGGGGGGGCGGGGGGCACGGCGAGGGTGTAGAGTACTGGCAACAGGCTGGGAAGCCAGGCTTTTAATAGACGTCTTTGTGGGCAAGTATGTCCAGTGACCATCCGTACAATCATAGCTTGTGTTTGCACAGACCTATGTCGGACCTCACAATGGCATGAGGCCCGAGACACACAAGCTAACCCTTCCTTTTTGCAAAGGGGAATTCCAGGACAGATCGACCAGGCTTGCACCACCATATCTAGAAAAATCTGAAACTTTGTCTCCGGGGTGTTTTGGGCCAGAAACACGCCTGTGGAATCTTAGCCCCTCCGATCAACAGTGACCGAGTTATAGCCCGGGCATTTTCGGGAGGTCCCCTGTAGACTCATTTTGTGCTTCATAACTCAAAACGCATAGCCTGATTAACAGTTTTGTATATTATTGAACTCGTCTTGACTATACTTTATTTTGAAAAAGAAAATTTCAAATTTGAAATTTTTGACTTTTAATTTGTTTGCCTTTTTCTTTTGACCTAGCTTGACCTTTTCCGTTGAAATTGCCATTTTAGACACCTCAAAATTTTGATTAATAAAATGTCTTTCGATAGAAAAATAAAAAATGCGTTCTTGCTATAAGTTCCAAATATTTACCACCTAAGGTAGGTATGTGGACGGTTTTTGACCACTGCGTAGTACAGCCTTATGTTTAACGCCGCAAACAGAGTGATTGTTTTTGTAATCGGTTGCTGGCAATCATATTGCTTTGTCTTTGAATTGTCATCGTGCAAGTGTCGAATTTATGACATTAACACGCGCCCACCCGGGGTGGGCAACCGGCCTCCTCAGGTCTCTGCAGGTAGTAAAACACCTTAGCGCAGCGCCACCGTACGCCATCTATCTCTAACACAACATATTAAAACTTCTGGAAAATTTTGGAACTGGGTCATACCAGGTCAAACCGCCAAACCAGGTCAGAGACCTAACCTCGAAAAACTTTGGGAGTGCATCATAATATCAAATTTAGCCTATCGTGGTTTGATTCACATTACATAGTAAGGTCGCCCGCAAGATTTTTTCGTAGAGGTTTCTATGTCGATAACCGGGAGCGGGTAGGTCATGGTCTTTCCATTAGAAATGCTGGGGCAATTGGTAAATTTTAAAACTTGAGAAATTGAGAATTGTCGGAATTGCGATGGAGGTTTTGTTTTTACGTTGTCGTGTTGGTTGCCACTGCAGTTTAATTAATATTCTTTTACCATACAGACCTAGCCTGGCTCTAGGTCAAGCAGGTTATTTTGGCATTTGACTAGGCAATATTATAAGATACATAATCCGTTTGGGCTCACAGGTGTTCAATGGCGCTGAACATTTTTTACAGTCTCCTGTGTCACCTATTATGCCACAAATTTAGGTTTCACTTTGTTCCTGTGAAATACTGTGACCTCGGCAACGTCAAGATGACCGCCAAACGATTGTGTGTACATATTCGGTAGTGATTAAAACTGGCTGTTTGTGGCATCACTCCAGTGCACAGTGTAATTATTCATCTGGGATTCTGGGATCCGTGTCGCTATGAAATGATCACCTTGTAAAAATATCATGGGCATCTGTTCAGTGACCAGTCGATGCGTTCATTTGACTTTTTGCTATATGGCGATTATTACTTTTGGGAATGAAATTTTTCAGCACGTTTGTTTCTTGCATGAATCCTCTCAACGTATGCTGTGCTGACTGGGTCCTTGTTCGATACTACTTTTCCATCTCGGGGGACGATGTAATTGTGTGAGTTGTGGTGTCTAGGATAACTTATATTTGTTTCATTATGGATAAACTCGACATCTTTGTAAACTTTCGTTTAAGGCTGAAGGTCATTTATTAATAAGTTCATTTGCCCTCGTCTTCCTCGAAACAATGGATCCCTTTCTATCACTTTTAATGGCTGCATTTTATTTTTATAAATATTGTCAGTTGTTTCGTTCAGTTTTGGGAGTAGGGTCTCTAGAGTCATCCGGGACTTTTACGGAGACCCCGACCCCACCACCCAAACGAGCAACTCCCACGATGAAGTGCTAATCATGAACCAAACTTGAAGTCCCACAAGGCATAACGACGACCGTCACCTCGGGTCCACCCTCCCAGTCGTTGCCGCTGGCCTTGTATTTCGGTACCTACCACCTCCCAGTTGACCTAAATTATTTTTCCGAAGTTGTAATATGTTGTGTTAGTGATAGATGGCGTACGGTGGTGCTGCGCTAGGTGTTTTTACTACCTGTAGAGACCTGGGAGGCCGGTTGCCCACCCCTCGGGTGGGCGCGTGTTTTGCCATAAATTCTGACACTTGCACGATGAAAATTTCGTAAAGACAAAGCAATATGATTGCCGAACCGATTACAAAAACAATCACTTGTTTGGGCGTTAAACATAGGGCTGTCTATGCGTGGTAAACCGTCTTGCCTACCTTGGTGTAAATATTTGGACTTATAGCAGAACGCTTTTTTTCTTCGAAGTTTTTATTAATCAAATTTTTGGGGTGTCTATGGCAATTTCAACTGGGAAAGGTCAGCTGGTAAAGAAAGGTCACAAATTAAAGTAAATTTTCAATTTTGAAATTTTCTTTTTCAAAATAAAGTATAGTTCAGAAGAGTTCAATGATATACAAAACTTGTTAATCGGCTATGGTTTTGAGTTATGAAGCATCAAAATGAGTCTATAAGGTGACCTCCGAAATGCCTCGGGCTATAACTCGGTCACCGTTGATCGGGGGGGCTAAGATTCTCACAGGCGTGTTTTGGCCCAAACTCCCCGGCAAGTTTGTTTTCAGCATGGTGGTGTCAATTGAAATATTTTTGGTCGTTTGTCCTGGATGCCCCAAAGGTCACTTCAAATGAAATCAGGGAGTAGGGTCTCAAGGTACGCCCAGGCACCGTGTGTTTGTTATTTTTTGTCAGTAATTGAGTTTCTGGCTGGAAGCTGTGAACATGGAAGTGCGAAGAGGTGCATATAAGAGGTGCATAGGTGCATATATATGCTGGTAGACGTCCTTATGGCTGGCGCGGCATTTGGACTTCGGAATTTCATTGAAAAGTGCGGGAAACACATTTACTGCTTGTAAACGAGCAGCTTCCTGGGCCTTACCCAGCATGCATGTGTGCACTTAACACGCGCATTGACGGGGGGCGGGTACCCGGCCCCCCTCGGGTTTTTCGGAGATAGGAGAAAAACGGCGGCGCGTAGCGCCGCCGTACTTGGTATACCTTTTCCCTCATCATTTTTACAACTTCTGTGAAAATTTTAAGGTGAGTCATCTCAGGTCAGGTCACCAGTACAGGTCAAGTGACCCGACCTCAAAAAAAGTTTAAGAT
This sequence comes from Lepas anatifera, assembly GCA_034440635.1. Classification (NCBI taxonomy): domain Eukaryota; kingdom Metazoa; phylum Arthropoda; class Thecostraca; family Lepadidae; genus Lepas; species Lepas anatifera. The sequence goes on from JAOTON010000142.1 coordinate 29,819, forward strand.
AGCATAAGTCGGAGCAGGGTGAACTTATCCGATTGAAACTCATATCACATAATGGCCCCACCAAGTTCTCTAACATATGTTCCGGTATTTTGGATATCGATGACCTAAGGTCAGGTACGAGGCATGACCTCTCTATTGGAAATACATGGGAAAAATGGTTTTTACGGAATAACTCAGTAACGGATGGTGATAGAGCATTTATTTTAGCTGCATTAGACTTGCCTGGGCTTTGCGGTTCTAATGATATGCATTTTATATAATTTGACCTTGACCTGACCTCAGGTCAGGTCAAATCCTTGATTTGACCTAGCAAAGTCAAATTATATATCATTCGATTCGGCTTGCTAAGAGGATTCATATAGTTCAAGTTGTTTTGCTATATTTTTATTTGTTCAGATGTAATGCCCGAAAAACTGAATTTTACATGTTATCCCTATGACGGGCATGTTTTGACCTCTCGTGACCTTAAATGTGACCTGACAAAAAAATGGTTCAAATGTTTTCGATGGAGAAGTGGACGGGCAGCCCAACGCCGTTTACCGTTTTTCGCTACCTACCGTGGTTCTCGAGATCTTAGGGGGGCGGGTACCCGCCCCCCGTCATTGCGAAGGTGGCTCAGACCCCCGTCAATGCGCGTGTTAAGTGAGTGACATCCGACGTGAGGCTGATTTATAGGCAAAACACTTAAGAGCTCAAATGTAATAGGTAAGCATGGATCTCACTGACGAATGACAGCCAGGAATTCTTTTATTGTGTTATATATTCTGCAGGAATCTTATACCATTGTGTTTTTATATGTGGACAAACATGTTAAAGGTGAAAGTGATCGATTCTGGTTTTTGTCGTTAGATGTATGCGCTTGTTTGATTAGGGGCTCAAATTTATTTCACTTAGGTCACTTTAATGATAATATCCGTCCAAACTGTATTGAGAAACATATCCTAAAAGTGTGATGTAAAATACAAACGGCTATATCCGTAACTTTAATTGATTAAGTGATCAAGAACAATGAAGCTCCCAAAAAATGAAACGCCGAATAGGGTGATCGCTATTTTTTAAAATACGAGCCGTTAGAACAGCTCGGCAGTCTTGTGGAGATAAGGAGAAAGCCATTGACGCGAATGGTTACCTCATGTAAAATACTTAACCACACGTGCGCGTCTGCCTAAGTGTGTGTCGATTCTACCACGATTCTATCATATGCATGTTTCCAGATGATAATATATATAAAAGCTTCAATGGCAAATCTATCCCGTGGAATACCAATTTTCGTCCCCAGTACGTAGGCATTACTCGTAAAAACGACGCACCAGAGCACCTGAGTGTGCCTCTTCCCAGTGGCGGATACAGATGGGGGGCGGGGGCTGGAGGCTCGAATACCAATGGGCTCAAATTATACCAATATAGGGGCTCAAATGATCAAGGGTCAAATACCTGATAGCCATGCCTGCTGTGATCAGGTCTTGATAATAATATGATTTCCACATAATCTGTAGGAAGTGTTGTTAATTGATTATTAATTTTGGATTTTCCCTCGGGCCCGTTAGTACGCCGGTCCAGCGTGCATGCAGGTGATTGGCTTCCTCTTTGACAGATGTAACGATGAGAAATAGAAAAAAATCAAACCAATGTAAAGATCGAGCACATTTTACGTTTTTCTCAGCTATCATATGATATCCTGACAGAAAAAAATTGAAGTTCGTCATCAGAGTGAAGTATCATCAAAGGGAGCCCGAATACCGCGCAGTGATATACGATCAGTCCATATCTATAAAGAAATATGGCGACACAGCCTCATTGCATTAAATTTCCTGACGGTCTCTCGAGGCACCAGTTGAACCCAGTCACGTCTAACGCCACGGAGTCAACCTCCCTCCCCTGCAGCGGGTGCGGGGGACGAGCCTCTCGCCGGGCTGTGGCTCCACTGACCTTGTTGATGAAGTGGGCCACTCCAATGATGGTGTGTCGCTGGTTGTGGATCGGTATAGAGAGCAGAGAGCGGACGGCGGAGGCCCTGCTGCCCGCAGTCTGCGACTGCCAGTGGATGCCCGGCGCTCCCTCGTCACCCTCCGTTCCGCTGATGGCCTGACGGTCCGAACGGAAAGGGCTGAACAGGCAAGCCGAGGAGAACGAAGAGAACACGAAACGAGCTAAGATATGGACGAGAGAATAGGGTGGTCCCGCGAGAAATATCAGGAGTGAGAAGTACCAATAGACCATGGGAACATTTTAGCAGAATGAGCGAAACGAAACGAGTGAAACGAGGGAAACGAGCGCACGAAATTGTACACCCAGCAGAGTTAAAATAAAAGTCAGAATCACTTAAAAGGCATTGGTGCAGGGGTCCGCACCACCTTCGCCGGTAGGGGGAGAAGCAACTACACCCCCTCCCCCTTAAGATCTCAGCAATCATGCTAGGCAGTGAAAGGCAGAAGGTGGCTTTAGATATTCTCGTCTTGCTTTTTAGCAAAAATGCAGTATACAAATTTTTGGTGAGGTCACTTTTAACTCTCGCCCGGGTGGGTGGGCAGATTTTCTATATTCCCTCAAGTTTGACCACTGTCGGCGAAAAACGGTGGCGCGAAGCGCCGCTGTACTTAGCACACACAATCCTTTGATCAATTGCACAGTTTTCACTAAATCTGAAGTTTAGTTCATTTTGGGTCCAGTCAAGTGAACTCGCCTCCAAAAATGTTTCAAGTGCCACCAGTGAAAACAGGTCAAATATATAAATATAATATCCATATCACATAATAGACCGACCGAGTACCATAAGTTGTGGTGACGAAATTTATTGTATCAATGACCTAAGGTCAGGTACGGGTCATACCTTTCCATTGCAAATGCATGGGAAACGGGAATTGGCCGGGAAATGACGCTATTTCTGAACAAACGACCGATAATTACATATTATTCTGAAAATCGTAGTATCTTTGGCCAATGTTTGGGGTAATGCTGCAAATTTAGACTTGTCACCTCTGAGAGGTCATCTGGAACTACGTAGCAGAGTTTCAGACTTAGGTCAACAGTTTAGAAGAAAATGATAATAGAGCTTTCATTTTGAAATATTACATTTAAAATGTCATTGTAAGTCAATTGATACACGCATATCGACTATTTTAAGTCAGACAGTGACCTTGACCTGACCTGTGCTCACACACTGTTTACATTTTGACCCCAGTATAGTCATATTCTAATCATTTGATTTTCCGTAACGTGAGGAACTGAATGACGCCTAAAAATTGACTCTAACTCAACAAAGTCAGGCACTAGAGTCAAATACATTCTCTAACTTTTCATGTCATTGGACCTTTCATAACCTCAGTATAATGCCTGGGCAAAAATCGATCGATTAGATCTACAATTATATCTAAAATTTTTCCTATCTACCAGCTGTTGCATTTTTTCGCTATATCGCATAGGGGCCGATATCGAGAAGGGAATTCGAAACCCCCCTACCCACCGGGACGAAGGTGGATCAGAGGCCCCCAGGGCGGGTGCTAGGGTTACTAGGAGGTCTAGGTGTAAGTATCTTCTGGTAGGAATACAATTGAAACCTACGTTTGTTTTGTCATAACGACTGGCTATAGTATGACTTAGTAGTAGTAGTAGTAGTAGTGCCATAGTAGTAGTATGGCTATAGTAAGAATACAGGTATAAGCACCATAAGTGTCGCCACCGGCAAAAAGTGGGGGCCAGCCAAACTTCAACCTGATGCTGACAAAAACTTTCAAAATCAGGACCAAAACTGTTCAATTTGGGTCCTCGCTGCATTCCGCAGCGGCTGGATATAGAATGTCCGGTTGTCTCTCATTTTGACTGAGATCAGGAAATTTTTGGCCAAAAGTGGGGGCCTGGCCCCCTCCCCTTTTCCGACGCGTATGATAAGCACCATTGAAATACTTTCAAGCCCAATTCAATTTTGTACCTTATGGTCTTATCAGGTCGAATTTAAAATCTGATCTGCCATACGGTAAATGCTCTGAAACCTTGAACTAAAAATTGTTTAACGATTTCCGATATTTCTTTCAATAAATATTGCGCTTATTAACATCAGAACAAGCATCAGTAATTGACCTTTTCTGCTGCGCGCGGTACTTGAAAAAGTGTGTGGAGAAGTCGGGGAGGGGTGCTACAAGGGATCGCCCAGTGCGCGTGTTAAAGACACCATTGCAATAAGCCCACGCAGACGCAATCGCTCTGCTTTGCAGCGCCGTGAGGCCCCTCTCTCTCTCTCTCTCTCTCTCTCTCTCTCTCTCTGTTCGTACCTGGCCGGAGTGGAGGACCCGCAGCGCCAGCTGGTGGAGCGGCAGCTGTCGGAAGGTCGCCTCGGGCAGCACTTCCAGCCGGCGGTGACCCTCCTCCTCACTGGACAGCGAGAAACACCGCTGGAACAGATTCTGCCCGCGGGACACGTGCAGCAACGGTCAGTGGCGTGCCCAGGGGCGCCCGCCCCCCCCGAGCTGCGCGACACAGCTGCGCCTGGCCTCAAATTCGTTCCCATATTAGTTAACGTTTTTTTATTGACGTAAGTCAAGAGCAGAAAGTTTGTGTATATATGTATAGAGCAGGGAGTGGATGAAGCTCCTAGCTAGAAATTACATGTTCATTGACGAAGATACCTGTAGAACACGGGATAACATTTCAGGCTCCTTTGATTTCTTGGTTTAAATCAAAAGCTCTTAAATAAAAAAACCCTCAGAAACCTCAACCCCGGATAGTTTCCACTGATTTCCAAGGTAGACAGGGAAAACCCAACCAGGACCCTGTTTCATAACAGGTAAGGGAATGCAAAGTATTTTACGCCACACTAATCTGCAAAGTTACGTCGTATCCAGATCACGTTTCTTAACCAGTGCCCCACCGGGGTCCGGCGCCACCTTCGCCCCACCAGGGGCATCAATGCCCCCTCTAACTCCTAAAATATGGGGGTTAGCGCAAATCTGCAAAGTGCATTAGAAAGCTAATGTGAATTCAGTTAGTAATTACCTCGCATGTTTAAGTGCTCAGGTCAATGGTGTAATTTCCAGAGGTCGCGTTACGTCACGATAGGCTATTTCCACTAAAATATGCAATGCTTAAGCAGACTGGGCTTCATTATCATGTCATTAGAGCTATTGCGATCTGATAATACATTTAATCAGACAAAAGTCAGTAACGAGACATACACGATGACATTTATTTCAGCGCTCTAGCTTGATTAGGTCAAAAGTTATCGTCAAAATTCTGTTTTTAACCCCTGGCGGCCTGTGATAACCTCAGATAGGTCACAGGGCAAATATCGCCCCTGAGATCCGTGAAAGGGTGTCCAAGAACGCTTTGCTGAGTAATCTGAGTATTTGCAATAATTTTTTGTGACTTTTAGATTATAAGATACCTTTCCCCCATACTTTTTCAATGGGAGAGGTCATCCCGTGACCTGACCTCAGGCCAGAAAATCGAAAAATCCAGGATATATATTTTGTAAGCTCTGAAGGACTCATGAAGTGTAGGAAGTTTCAAATTGATCGGCTCAAAAATGTAGTTATGGTAGAGCTCAAAAGTTGAAGTGGGGTGACCTTGGTGACCTGACCTTGTTTGACCCGGAGTAAAAAATTTCAGGAATGGTGGGAAAATGATAGAGTGAGAGATAGAGCCCTCAACTGCAGTGCTGCGCCTCGTCGTTTTTTGCTATCCCGAAAAAACTTAGGGGCATCGATGGCCCCCGGTGGGGCGAGGGTTAAACAGTGGCGAATATTGCTCGAAAGCGGCGCAGAAATGAAATTGAGCGTGAATTATACTTAACTCCGACTGGGAATCACATCGTTTAGATAGATCCAATATCTGCTTACATTACGAAATGATTGTTTACGACTAAATGCTTATTTTAAATCATTTAAAGGGAAAGTGGCACCTTAGTAAAATCCAGGAATCTAGTGTAATTAGGGATATTTTTGGCGAAAATCATGAAAAGATCCATGATTTCTCTGAAAAATGTACAATGAGCTCAATATTCTGCTTTTTAAAATGTTCCTCTAGGATTAAAAATAAACCTCTGGCTGTGGATGACGTCATGATCTGGACTACAATATTCAATAGGCTTCAAGGGCTTGGATTGGCTGATTACTCACCGTGACGTCAGCGCTGTCGTCACACCAACATCTGACAACTGCGGTCGCCTGGCTGAGGTGGATTCGGGGTACATTTTAGGTAAGTTTTTAGCTTTTCTCCACGGAAATTTTGAGCTTCAAGACAAATGATACATTGAACGCTGGGTTTTCCGGCATGCGTCACAACTTGGCTATCTCAGCTAAAATCATGCAATGAAGCAGGGGCGGATCCAGGGGGGCCGCGGGGGCCGCGGCCCCCCTCGCCGGTAAGGCGCCCCCTCGGCACTACGGCGCCCCCGGGGCCGCCTCCATTTGCTCCACATTTGCATGCCAAACGGAAATACTGGCGCCCCCTGGTAATTCCGCTGCATGCAAATACCACATTTTGACAACCTGCCCTGCATCACTGGCGCCCCCATGGTGCATCATTGGTGCCCTTATTTCACTCTGCCGACGCCCCCAAGCCTCTTCCACCTCTTGAAATCCCGCTATATATTACCGGCGCCCCACTCTTCCCTACGGGCGCCCCTATCTTTTAGAAATCCGCTCTATATCACTGGCGCCTCCATGGTGCAGCATTGTTGTCTCGTTTTTGCTCCAGCGGCGCCCCCACGCGTCACTGTGGGCGCCCCATCTTTTGGAACCCCGAATGTACCACCGGCGCCCCCATTGGGCATCATTGGTGCCTTCGTTTCATTCCACCGGCGCCCCCAAGCCTCATCGTGGGCTCTCCCACTTCTTGGCACCCCACTATAAACTATTGGCGCCCCAATCCTCACCAAGGGCGCCCCCATCTTCGGAAAATCCGGTCTATACCACTGGTGTCTCCATGGTGCAGCATTGATGTATCGTTTTTGCTCCAACGGCGCCCCCACGCGTCACTGTGGACGCCCCACCTTTTGGAACCCTCATGTACCGCCGGCGCCCCCATTGGGCATCATTGGTGTCTTCTGTGTACTTCACCGGCGCCTCACGCTTCACCGTGGGCGCCTCTGCTTTTTAGAGCCGCTCTTTACCATTGGCGCCCCCGTGGTACATCATTGGTGCCTTTTTGCCCAAATGGCGCCCCCGTGCCTCAATGAGGGGGCCTTCACCCTTTACCAGCCCGTTTTATACCAGTGGAGCCCCCACTCTCTCTCCCCACTCCCCACTACGGGCGCCCCCACCTTCTAACAATCCGCTCTATACCACTGGCGCCTCCATGGTGCAGCATTGATGTCTCGTTTTTTGCTCCAACGCCGCCCCCACGCGTCACTGTAAGCACCCCATCTTTTGAAACCCCGCATGTACCACCGGCGCCCCTATGGTGCATCATTGGTGCCTTTGTGTCACTCCACTGGTGCCCCCAAGCCTCTTCCAACTCTTGACATCCCGCTATATACTACCGGCGCCCCACTCTTCACTACGGGCGCCCACATCTTCTAGAAATCCGCTCTATATCACTGGCGCCTCAATGGTGCAGCATTGATGTCTCGTTTTTGCTCCAGCGGCGTCCACACGCATCACTGTGGGCGCCCCATCTTTTGGAACCACGCATGTATCACCGGCGCCCCCATTGGGCAGCATTGGTGCCTTCGTTTCACTCCACCGGCGCCCCCAAGCCTCATCGTGGGCTCTCCTACTTCTTGGCATCCCGCTATAAACTATTGGCACCCCAATCCTCACCACGGGCGCCCCCACCTTCGGAAAATCCGCTCTATACCACTGCCGCCTCCATGGTGCAGCATTGATGTCTCGTTTTTGCTCCAACGGCGCCCCCACGCGTTACTGTGGGCGCCCTACCTTTTGAACCCTCATGCACCACCGGTGCCCCCATTGGGCATCGTTGGTGTCTTCTGTGTACTTCACCGGCGCCCCACGCTTCACCGTGGGCGCCTTTGCTTTTTAGAGCCGATCTTCACCATTGGCGCCCCCGTGGTACATCATTGGTGCCTTTTTGCTCAAATGGCGCCCCCATGCCTCACTGAGGGGATCTTCACCTTTTACCAGCCCGTTTTATACCAGTGAGCCCCCACTCTCTCTTCCCGCTATGTACTACTGGATCCCCACTCCCCACTACGGTCGCCCCCACTTTCTAACAATCCGCTCTACGCCACTGGCGCCCCCATGGTGCATCATTGGTGCTTTCGTTTCACTCCACCGGCGCCCCCAAGCCTCATCGTAGGCTCTCCCACTTCTTGGCATCCCGCTATAAGCTATTGGCGCCCCAATCCTCACTACGGGCGCCCCCACCTTCGGAAAATCCGCTCTATACCACTGGCGCCTCCATGGTGCAGCATTGATGTCTCGTTTTTACTTCAACGGCGCCGCCACGCGTCACTGTGGGCACCCCATGTGCTGAAACCCTGCATGTACCACCGGCATCCCCATTGGGCATCATTGGTGTCTTCTGTGCACTCCACCGGCGCGGCGCCCCCACGCTTCACTGTGGGCACCCCCTGCTTTTTGGACCCGCTCTTTACCTCTGGCGCCCCCATGGTGCATAATTGGTGCGTTTCTTTTTTAATATCAAACGGCGCCCCCATGCCCCATTGAGGGGGTCTTCACCTTTCAACAGCCCCTCCTATACCACCCGAGCCCCACTCTTATGATGCATTAGTGTTGTCTGCTTTTAGCTTTATGGGCGCCTTCCCCCCCCGCCTCTTTCCACCATCTTTTGACACATCGTTCTGTATCACTGGCGCCCCCATAATGAATCATTGGTGCCTGTTCTTTGCTCCACCGGCGCCTCCATTTCCAGCCGTGGGCTCATCGGGAGCGCCCCCACATTTCGACAAACCGCTCTGTTTGGTGGCACCCATGGTACACACTGGTGATTTTCTTCGCTCCATTGGTGCCCCCACACTTCACTATAAGCGCCCACATATTTCTGCTGATTGCTTGATGAATCATTGGTATCTTACTTTTGCTCTATTGGCGCCCAACCACATCCCCCACCACGCGCCACTATTGGCGCCCCAACTTTTGACAGCATGCCCTGTGCCTCCATGGTGCATGATGGGTGCCTATCGTTAGCTCCATGAACGCACCAACACATCCCTGCCAGAAACCCCAATGCAGCTTCTCTTTACTTTGAATTTCTTGCATCCCAAACGTGGCCCGTTGTCTTACCAGCGCCTCCCCTTGACAGCTCCCACAAATTTCACTGAATGCGAGTACCCCCAAGCTGTATCACTGGAAGCTCCAAACTTCAGCTTCGGTGTCTCCTTGATTACCAAATTGCGTCTTCTCCTCCCTGTTGCCCAACCAGTGCCCTGTTCGTGTACCCCCTTTTACCCTGTTGTTACCCTATGTGTGGGTTTCGTTTGACGCCACTAGGTCGGCTGCATCGGTTGCCCGGCGCCACCCTATCAGGGGCCGGCTGGCGCGTGACGTCACGCTAGAGCCGTGTCTTGACCCGCCTCACGGGTCAGGCGGTGAGTGAGTGTGTGCGTGGGTCTCCGGCCGGCTGCAACCTCCACCGCAATAAACCGCACTTACGGAATTCAGGTGTCTCCCTGATGAGACCAGAACATGGCGCAGCCTGCTCAGAAGATCTCCGCGGAAGCAGCGACAGCACTGGCAGAGGAGAACTTCTCTCTTCGAGAACAGTTACAGCTTCTACAGCAGCAACCTGCCGCCAGTCAGTCGCCTGCCTACCCCGCCCCTCACCCCTACGCGCCGGCCGCCGCCCAGCTGACCGACCGACCGTCGCCTCCGGGTAGGCTCGACCTTGGACTCGACCGCGGAGCGGACGCTTGGGTCACCTGGAAACAGCGATGGGACGATTACGTCATGCTTACCGGCCTTCGCACAGCACCGCAGCCTGTGCAGATGGCAAAACTTCGTGCGAGTTTAAGCGATGACGTGTTGCGAGTGCTTCGTAACCTGCAAATACGAGAGGAAGAGCAGACGCTCGATACGGTGTTGGAAAAACTTCGTGTTTACTTTCTGGGCCAAGTGAACGAAGTGGTGGAAAGACGCAACTTCAACCTGAGATGTCAGGCGCAGGGCGAGACATTTGAAGACTTTTTGGTGTCACTGCACGAGTTATCTTCAACGTGTAACTTCTGCCCCACGTGCCGTGATGGTCTAACCCGTGATAGAATCGTCGTGGGAATTCGTGACACCTCCGTCATCAAGAAACTCTGTGCAGTTCCAGACCTCACCTGTGCTCGTGCCATCGAGATCTGTCGCGCAGAAGAGGCTGCTGAGCGCGACCTTGCCGCTCTCGTCGGTGAGCCTGCTGCAACTTCAGCGTGCAGGGTGACACGTGCTGCCGGTCACCCACGCCATCAGATGACGTCATCAGCTGCACCCGGCGAGGAGAAACCCTGCCGTAACTGCGGCCGAGCTCACCCGCTCGCGTCCGATTGCCCTGCCCGCGGCAAGCCTTGTCACGGCTGCGGAAAACTTGGCCACTTCAAGCACGTCTGTCGTAGTAGTAAGACGCAAACAGCCCGGCACAGCTATCAGCCTGCTTCTGGCAAGACAGCGGGAAGCTACGCAGGTTCCCACACCTCAGCCATCATAGCATCCACTTCTCGGAACGGCGCTCCGAAAATCCAGCTGCGTGTCACAGACCTAATTGAGGGTACAGCTGTGACCGTGTCAGCCCTCCCAGACAGCGGCGCCGACATCACTGTGGCCGGCACAGACTTCCTGGCCGCCATCGGTGGCGACGTCGACAACCTGAAGACTTCTACTGAGAAGCCCAGAGCTGCTGACGGCAGAACCATCCGAGTTTACGGCATGAAACCAGCAGAGTTCAAGTACGGAAACGTCGTCGCTGCCGACGACATCCACTTTCTACAGGGAGTCAGCGGTCTTCTTCTATCATGGAGAGTGGCTCGTGACCTCCGCATACTGCCTACAGGTTACCCGGCTCAGATCCCGCCGTCAGCGTCAGCAACTCCTGCAGAGGTTCGCCACGCTCCGGACCGGTTTTCGCCTGTTACGTCAGCACGTAGCACCACCTCTGCCACAACTCGTCCAGCAGATCCTTCAGCATATGCAGTGACAGCCCCTGCCGAGTCCTCAGCGGCACGTTCTACCACGCACGCCAGCGTGCGTGCGGCGACCGCTTCAGCGCGCGCTCCCACTGCGCCTCCAACCACGCCTCCAGCAAGCGCTTCAGCATGCGCTCCCACCGGAACCTCAGAAGATCTCCCAGTGCGCACCCGTGCTGCGCCGCCAGCCGCCAGCCCAGTGCGCGCTTCCACAGCACTGCCAGCAGCCGCTTCAACATGCACTTCGACAGCGCCTTCAGCAACGGCTTTCGCCAGTACTGCTACTGCACGTGGACTTCCCACACCGGCTGTTACATCGCCTACAGCAACACCACTGAACCCAGAGAGAGAGGCCATCTTCTCTGAGTTCGCCGACGTGTTCGACGGCGTCGTCAAGGTCATGCCTGGGGAAGAATTTAAGATTCAGATTCGCCCAGAATCCACCCCGTACGCCGTCACCGCCCCTCGTCGGATCCCCTTCGCTCTACGCGAGCCTCTCCTTGAAGAGCTGAAGAAGCTGGAAGATAATGACATCATCACACCAGTCACTGAGGTTACTGACTGGTGCGCTCCCATCGTGGTCACGCGGAAGAAGAACGGAGAAGGCGTCCGTCTCTGCGTGGACCTCTCGAAGCTGAACGACTCCGTCTTACGAGAGCGGTACCAGTCCAACACACCTCTGGAGTGTGTCAACTCCATCGTGTCGGAGGAAGCCAAGTACTTTGGCGTTTTCGACGCGCTGAAGGGATATCACCAGTGCCCCCTGGACTTCAAGAGTCAACGTCTCACTACCTTCATCAGTCCCTTCGGCCGCTACATGTACAAGCGCGCCCCCTACGGCGTGTCGTCAATCAGTGAGCACTACAACCGCCGCATGGACCAGTGCTTCCACGGCCTTCCGGGAATTCAGCGTCTGGTTGACGATGTGATCGTCTACGGCAGGACGAGGGAAGAGTTCCTGAGCCGGGCCCGTCTGTTCCTTCAACGCTGCCGAGAACAGGGTGTCTCTTTGAACCCGAAGAAGGTGCAGTTCATGCAGCCGTCAGTTCAGTTCGCCGGCTTCGTAGTCTCATCGAACGGGTACAAGCCGGACCCGAAGCTCACTGACGCCATCAGACAGTACCCTGCACCGACAGACATCAGCGGTCTGCGTGGCTTCTTTGGCCTGGTGAACCAGATCGCGCCTTTCTCTGAGGCTGTCGCTGGTCACCTGCAGTCCCTGCGGCCTCTCCTCAGCGTCAAGCGCGAGTTCTGCTGGAACGAGACTCATCAGGAGGCCTTCCTGAAGGCAAGGGAGGCACTGTCCTCAGTACAGACGCTTGCCTTCTACGACCCCGGTCTGCCAACACGCCTCTCAACCGACGCCAGTCGCCTTCACGGCCTCGGATTCCTGCTGGAGCAGAAGCAGGACGACGACACGTGGAGACTCGTGCAGGCCGGCTCCCGCTTTATCACGGACACGGAATCCCGTTACGCCGCCGTGGAGTTGGAACTCACCGCAGTTGCGTGGGCGTTCTTCAAGTGCCGCCTGTTCCTCTCAGGCCTGGCCCACTTTGACCTGTTCGTCGATCACCAGCCTCTCGTGCCCATCCTCAACTCGAAGATGCTGGACGAGCTGGAGAACCCTCGCCTGCAGCGCTTGAAGTTCAAGCTGGGTGAGCTTGGCGCATTTACCGCGCACTGGTGTAAGGGCGCACAGCACGTCGCTGCCGACGCCCTCTCTCGGAGTCCCGTCGCCGTCGCGGGGGAGGATGACGAGGTGGACGCACCAGACATGGAGGACTTCTCTCCAACATCGATACTGGCAGTCGTCGCTGACGACGATCTGCACATCGATAAAGTCCGTGCAGCCGCAAAAGAAGACAGCACCTATCAGCTTCTTCGTGACGTCATCATCTCCAGCTTTCCCAGCCGGAATGCTGACCTACCTGCTGAGCTGAGACCATACTGGAACGTCCACGTGCACCTTACTGTCGATGACGACCTCATCGTTTACGGGCGTCGCCTCGTGGTACCAGCCGCGCTGAGGAAACAAGTCCTTCAGCAGCTTCACAGCAGTCATCTCGGCAAAGAGAAGACTAAGCAACGAGCTCGCCAAGTCGTGTACTGGCCGGGCATCGACAATGACATCGAAAACGTTGTGCGACGATGCACACCCTGCCAACGAGACCTGCCGTCTCTGTCTCAGGAGACGTTGCTTCACCGACCCGCCCCGTCCAGGCCTTTCGAGGAAGTTTCTATGGACTTCGGAGACTATGGAGGCCACAAGTTTCTCATCTCGGTCGACCACTGCTCAGTTTGGCAGTGCGTCACCGACATGGGACGACATGCAACCGCCAGAGAGCTTGTAAAGAGCGTCCGCGACCTCTTCTGCATGGCTGGCGTCTTCAGCACAGTGTGGACGGACGGCGGATCTCAGTTCACGTCAAAAGAGTTCCAGGACTTCCTGCGAAGATGGGGAGTCAGGCACTGCACCTCATCGCCAGAATATCCTCAGTCAAACGGAAGAGCTGAGGCAGCAGTGAAGTCCACCAAAAAGCTCATCCGCCGCTGCTGGAATCCTCAGAGCAGACAGCTGGACCAAGAGCTCTGGGTACAGGGTATCCTGCAACATCGCAACACTCCAGGTCCCAGTGGTCGCAGCCCTGCCGAGATCCTCTACGGCCGGCCTGTGAGGGACCTCGTACCAGCTCACAGGCGCAACTTTGCAGCAGAGTGGCAGACGTCCGCTGACGCAGCAGACGCTGCTGCCGCCCGCCGCCAGGAGCGTACAGAAGCTCACTACAACTCCCGCGCCACTGACCTACCAGTCCTGCAAGTCGGCACCAGGGTCGCTGTACAAGACCAAGCCACCAAGCGCTGGAATCGTTTCGGCGAAATAGTGGACGTCAGCAGAAATCGTCGCTATTTCATCAAGATGCCCAGCGGCCGCGTCCTCAGCCGCAACCGCCGACACCTACGTAGGCGTTTCGGTCACGCCGCTCCAGACGACCTTCTGGCATCAGAGCGCGGCATCAGCCTGCCGTGCCTGACGCCTCCGATGAGTCCTGTGAGGAAACCCGATGCAGCGCCAACTGACGTTAGCACCAGAGCGACATCTGGTGCCTCCCAGACGTCCCCCACTCCGGTGATACCGGCTGGACCCGCCACTTCCCCGGGTGCGGCCGGCAACGCAGAGTCGCCCGTCACAACGGGACCGCGCCGATCACAGCGCACGCGGAGGCGACCCGATCGCCTCATCGAGTGCATGTGAAACTGCGGGCAATCCAAGTGTCTACGGTCTTGCGTGGCCGTACGTGTTCGGGATATGTTGTGTTCGCATGTAACCCGCATTTGCGAACATGAGGGGGCGTGTGTGGGTTTCGTTTGACGCCACTAGGTCGGCTGCATCGGTTGCCCGGCGCCACCCTATCAGGGGCCGGCTGGCGCGTGACGTCACGCTAGAGCCGTGTCTTGACCCGCCTCACGGGTCAGGCGGTGAGTGAGTGTGTGCGTGGGTCTCCGGCCGGCTGCAACCTCCACCGCAATAAACCGCACTTACGGAATTCAGGTGTCTCCCTGATGAGACCAGAACACCCTACCAGTGTCCCTATGATGGATTATTTACTCCCACAGACGCTCCACTGACGGTTCCATGCCTATTTGCTGCAGGCGCCTTGCCTGCCTCACCGGTATCCATAACTCCAGTCTCGGTATCGCCTCGGTGAAGTATCAGCGTCCCCCCCGATGCACTATCACCATTACCATCCCTCGCCCGAAAGCCCAAATAACTAACTGACTAACTCACCACACTTCCCCGGCTATAGACCACCGGCGTTCCACAGGGTGTACCACCGTACCACACTGAACTTTTGGCACTCCCATGCTGCATCACCGCTGGACTCATTTATATACCTAAGCACTCCCTCATATATGATGCCCCTGGGTCACTAATAGGCGTCACACTTCAACGTGGACCACCCTCATCGATTTTTTGACGCCCTCTTCTTTGTGGTTAGGCGCCCATATTTCACGATTGGCCGCCCTTTTCAGCTCTAGAGCGCCCCACTGCAACATGGACCACCCGTGCCTACCTTTGGCCGCCCTCTTCTGCATGATTGTTCTCCTGTTCTCCACTATTGACCGCTCCTTTGCAGATCTAGGGCGCCTCACTTCAATGTGGACTCCTCATTCACCTCCGGACGCCCTCTATTTCATGGTTGGGAACCCCATTTTTTCACGTTTGGCCACCCTTTTTCAGCGCTTGGCGGACCTCTGCGACGTGGACCACAGTCAGACGTGGACCACCTACAGGCGCCCTGAACACGCGCATTGACGGGGGCGGGTACCCGCCCCCCCTCGGGTTTTTCGGAGACAGCAGAAAAACGGCGGCGCGCAGCGTCGCCGTACCTGGTATACCTTTTCCCTCATCATTTTTGCAACTTCTGTGAAAATTTTAAGGATAAGTCATCTCAGGTCAGGTCACCAGTACAGGTCAAGTGACCCGACCTCAAAAAAAGTTTAAGATAGCATAAGTCGGAGCAGGGTGAACTTATCTAATTGAAACTCATATCACATAATGGGCTCACCGAGTTCTCTAAAATATGTTCCGGTATTTTTGATATCGATGACCTAAGGTCAGGGACGAAGCATGACCTCTCCATTGGTAATACATGGGAAATATGGTTTTTACTGAATAACTCAGTGACAGATGGTGATAGAGCGTTTATTTTAGCTTCATTAGACTCGCCCTGGCTTTGCGGTTCTAATGATATGCATTTTATATAATTTGACCCTGACCTGACCTCAGGTCAGGTCAAATCTTTGATTTGACCTAGGAAGGTCAAATTATATATCATTCGATTCGGCTTGCTGCGAGGATTCATATAGTTCAAGTCGTTTTGCTCTATCTTTACTTGTTCAGATGTAATGGCCGAAAAACTTAATTTACATGTTATCCCTATGACGGCATGTGACGGCATGTTTTTGACCTCTGGTGACCTTAAATGTGACCTGACAAAAAAATGGTCAAATATTTTTGATGGAGAAGCGGATGAGCTACCCAACGCCGTTTATCGTTTTTTGCTACCTACCGTGGTTCTCGAGATCTTAGGGGGGGCGGGTACCCGCCCCCCTCGTCAATCCGAAGGTGACTCAGACCCCCGTCAATGCGCGTGTTAACTTTGTGACTGGGCTCCCCGTTTTCACAATTGACCCGCTTTTCAGCCCTAGGGTGCCCCACTGCAACGTGGACTGCCCTCATCCATTTTAACCCTCGCCCCACCGGGGGGCCATCGATGGCCCCCCCTAAGGTTTTTCCGGGATAGCAGAAAAACGACGAGGCGCAGCACCGCGGTTGAGGGCTCTACCTCTTACTGCATCATTTTCCCATCATCCCTGAAATTTTTTACCCCGGGTCACCCAAGGTCAGGTCACCAGACGAGGTCAACCAAGGTCACCTCACTTCACCTTTAGAGCTCTGTAAGAGCTACATTTCAAAGTCGATCGATTTGAGACTTCCTACACTTCATGACCCCTCCAGGGTCTACAAGGTGTATATCCGGGATTTTTCGATTTCGTGCCCTGAGGTCAGGTCACAAGGCGACCTCTCCCATTGGAAACGCATGGGGAAAAGCTATTTCATGATATAAAAGCCAGAAAAATGATTGCAAATACTCAGACTGCTCAGAAAAACGTTTTTGGACACCCTTTCACGGATCCCAGGGGTCATATTTGCCCTTTGACTTTTCCAAGGTCATCCAAGGTCACCAGAGGTCAAAAACAGTATTTTGATAATAACTTTTGACCTAATTGAGCTAGAGCGGTGAAACAAACACCATCGTGTTTGTCTTGTCACTGGCTTTCATTTGATATATGGCAAGGTCACTTTTTGACCTTTCGTGACCTCAGGTCATATTAGGTCACGAGGTGACCTCTGGCGGTCAAACCACTGGCGGGATGTCTTTACGTTCCACATAGCGGAAAAAGTACTGGCAATTTGCTATCAAATGTACTTTACCAGGCCTCAATAGCTCTAATGACATAAGAGTTATGCCCATTTGGCTTAATCATTGCATATTTGAGTGAAAATAGCCGATCTTGACCTAATTTGACCTCTGGAGGTCAAACCATTGACCTGAGCACTAAAACATGCGAAGTAATTTCTTACTGAATTCACGCGAGCTTTCTATTGCACTTTGCAGATTTGCGCTAACGCCCATATTTTCGGAGATAGAGGGGGGCCATCGATGGCCCCCGGTGGGGCGAAGGTGGCGCCGGACCCCCGGTGGGGCGCGGGTTAAGCCGCTCTCTTCTGTATCATTGCGCGCATCTTCTCCACTGCTGGCCGCACTTGTGCAGCTTTAGAGCACCCCACTTCACCATGGACTGCCCTCATTCACCTTTGGCCGCCATCCGCTTTGTGGTTCAGAACCCCTATATCATGATTGACCGTCCCTTTTAGCTCTAAAGCGGCCCACCGTAAAATTGAACGCTCTGATCCTCTTTTGACTGCCCGCTAGTGCATGATTGCGCGCCCATTTTCGACAATTGTCTGTTCTTTCTTAGCCTTGGGGCGCCCCACTTTTACGTGTACCGCCTTCAACTTCGGATGTCCTCTACTTTGTGTTCGGGTGCTCCAATTTCACGATTAACCGCTCTTTTTCAGCCTTAGGGCATCCCACTGCAACATGGCACTATCATAGCACATGGACAGCTCTTGCCCCGAGTTCTTTTAATGTATGCTTTGGGTATCGATTGGTGTCATTTTGCTCCGTTACCACGCAGGATCCCCCAGGGTGCATTCATGCCCATCCGATGTGTGGTCGTGTGCCCGTCCAAAACGTGGTTGTGTCGTCTTTTGCAACAAGAACATGCTACGATGGAATAAAGGGGACTGGTAAAAGTAATGTTTCTTGTGAAGCAAATTTTGAGCACATATACCAATATCCCTTAAATGTGTTTAAAAAACATTCCGGATCTATTGATAACCCTATAAGCGGTTGACTTCGATCATTTAATATTATTTTGCCGAGGTGTTTTTTTCGCAGTGCCACTAATGAAAGGCTGTGTCCAGATAACAATGCGAAATTCCCACGTCATCTGTGTAAGAAAAACATTGAGGGCTCGGCAGGAGGCACCTGCATAATTTTGGTTGCGTCCTCTCCCACATGTTTGTAAACAGCAAAAAGTTTCGCCTTATGTAGAATATTATGGATTTATCACTTTCCACTCTGCGCAGACAGGGTAAACTGCAACGACTGGTTCGCAAAATCTCCAAAGGCCGTCTCTGCGTAAATTCTGCTTCAAAACGTAATCCAGGTAGAAGTTGCCCTGTTTACTTGTTGCTTATTTAACTAGAGGCACTTTGAGAAATTCTTCCTTTTCTTGGCAACGTGTTTTTTTAATCGACACTTTTTCAAATGGCATCACAAATACGCAAAATTAGCATCACAAAGATCCATGATACCAATGGCTGATCCCCAAATGGTAGTCTGACCGCCCCCGGAGACTTTGCTTCCCTCTTATCGAAATCCTGGATCGTCCATGTACCCAGCCCTCTCGGTTGTTGATCAGTGATAGATAAGCTCGGTCAGTGTTGATCAGGTGCAATCTCTAACATCATCACCTTGGATAGGTTGAGTTTGCGGCCGGTTGATAGAGCTGGAAAATGCCTAGGTGATCGGGGAAGGAGAGTTTATTGGGTGTTGGAACTATAGTAGGGAGGAACAGAAACGTAGTAAAGAGGTGGGGCGGCTAGCACAGTCGCATGAGAGGCACCCGAAGGGAAAAGATCGTGCGAAGGGGCAGCCGGGCTACGCCGATCTATGACCAACCGTAAACCTCGGGGACCAGCATGACTTGCTGTTACAAGTGTGACCCTCTGCGGCAAGCGACACCCTATATGTGACCGTCAGGGTCCCCAAGGGGCAGAAGAACGCTCTTTAATCAGGTGGGTCACCCGTTTTCAACAGGGCCCTCTGTGACAAGCATGACCAGTACATCAATCCGTGGTCGGCAGGGCCCAATGCAGTCAGAAGAGCCTTCTGTCTGCCACCGAGAAACCGAGAATGCCCTCTGTGCCAGCGGGGGATGCTGTGACAAGTAGGGCCCTCTACGGTCAGCAGGTCCTTTGGAACCAGGTGTCTCCTCGTTATCAATAGGGCAATCTTAGGTCAACAGGGATCTCTGTAACTAACAGATCTTTCGGTCGCAGTCAGGGCCATGTCTTGTGAGCATGCTTTTTTGTCGGACAGGGCGATACCCCCGGTGACCATAAGAGGACTCTGTATCGTAAATATATCTATTTGGAACTGAACGCACAGTCTATAAAAAGGGCACTCCGGGACCAACAGGTCTTTCCGTGCCCAGTAAGGCCTGCCATATTATTGTGGAAGGTCATGAGGTGACCTGAGGTCTAATCGGGAAGTCGCTGGGCCCCCTGCATCCAGGCGGGTAACCATCCACGACGGTCTTTGACTGCTGTGAGTGGGACTGGTGGGACCCTTAAATCCATTAGGATCTAAATCTGCCAGTTAGCGAACCCCTGGAGAAAGCCGGAAAGTGTACAAGTGTACACTGTGAACGACTTTGAGTTCACTTTGGTCAGTCGAGGGTCCTATGTGGCTGCCATAGCACAGCGAAGACAGGCCAACGGCCAAAATCTGGTTATAGCTAGTTATAGTTCCTGCAAAATTCAGGTGGATGCCGTTGAGGGAGACACAAACACATTTTTCCGAGTTGATCGCTGATGTAAAGTATCCCTAAACTGGGCCTTTGCTTGGGGCCGTATTCTGATGCCGAGAGTACGTAAGAATGGGCGCACGCACGTCGATATTTTATTCTGATTTCCAGCCTGCACCCACACTGCGCAGGTGGGGTCAAATCAGCATTGTGATCGTAGTGCGCACATTAGATCAGTACGCTAATATTCTGCGTAGACTAGGTCGGTACTGGTCCCTGTGCATCCCGGGTACGCTTGTCCTACGTCGAGCGTGGCTACACACGGAAGAAGGTCAAAATACCACATTGGAATACGGCAAGTTGCTTGTCTCAGTCAAGTCTTAGGAGGGATTATATTAGAATATAGCCTTAGAAGGGTTTACAATAACTGGGGTCTTGAAGTAAGCCAAGGTCCATGAACTTAAGTAATAGATCCTTCGTGGCTGGCTAGCTCAGATTGAAGGGATCTGGGACCACTGCTCTGACCTAGTGGTTTATTAGACCCTTATCGCTAGTTAAGGCCCTGTGTGCTAATCATCATCATATAAGCAAAATCAGTATTCCATGTAACCATCATGGGGCTTCCCAAAGTGTATCGGGATTTGATCTGACATGTCCTGTAGAAACCTAATCCCCAATGACAAACATAGGCTCATTGAACGAGACGGGCCTATTCTAAACATTCGTTGGTCTTCTTCAAACTGTTTAAGGCTTCTGAAGATAATTTTGATCACTGATTGGGGAGAAAATAGTCCCCATGCAGTCTCCCCGGGTCCCAAAGTGTCTTTACTAACCGTGGGTTCCAGTGCACAATAAAATAAACGCCAAAGAGATACATTCACTTTTTACCACTCCTGAGATGTATTTTAGATCCATTCAAAGCCATGATCTTTCCTCATTTTTTAAAAAAGAAAATATGAAACTAACTACCTCTTTGACCCTCCGGTTTTTCGGGCGGCAAGAAAAAACGGCGACGCGAAGCACCGCTGTACTTGGCACACCTTATTCTTGATCGATTCCGCAAGAATCCCCCAAAAATTTTGGCTTGGGTCATCTCAGGTCAGGTCATCAGTGCAGGTTAAGTAACCTTACCTCAAAAAATGTTGAAGGTGGCATAAGTAGGAAATGGGTGAATCTATCGGATTGAAACGTATAGCACATAATGGCCCCACCGAGTTCTCCAAGAAGTTCCGGGATTTTTCATATCGATGACATAAGGTCAAATACGGACCATGACCTCTCCATTGGAAATACAGAGGAAAAAGAAAATGGTTTGTATTTGTGTAGATAAAGGTGATAATACCTTCATATTCTCCAAATCGAAGGATCTTAGGTCCCTTTTTAGGTTCATGTTGCAATTTTTGACCTGTGACCTCTGAGAGATCATCCGAAGCTACTTAAGCAGTTTTGAGACTTAGGTCAATAACTTTGCATGAAATGATGATACAAATTTTATGTTTATACCATTGCGTTTGGATTGCTATTGCCAGTCGATTGATAGGCATATGGACTATGCTAAGTCAAAAAGTGACCTTGACCTGACCTGAAGTCAGGTGATTTGTGTTTTGACCTAGTATGCTCATATTATACATCATTCGATTCGCCGTGACGAGAGAGAGCGAACAGTGTCTACAAAATTATTATAACTCAATGCTGTCAGACGCTAGACTTTGCTCAAAATGCCAACTTCTTTGACCTGCCATGACCTCAATGTTGACCTGAGCCAAAAAGTGACTGATACAGTGTCTTCGTGAATTTGTATGAGCTATCCACCAGGGTCCGCGTTTTTTCGCTATCCTGCATAGGGGACGAGTTCGAGAGGGGGTGTTCAAACACCCCCACCAGGGCGAAGGTGACTCGGAGGCCCACCGAGGCGCAGGTTAACTGATTCAGTTCACAAAAATGTTTTAAATGGGTAAAGAACATAAAATTTGGCGCCCCCAGCCGGCCTAAAAATGGCGCCCCCTGGCCATGAAAGTGGCGCCCCCCAGCGCTGCGGCCCCCTAGCGAAAATTCCTGGATCCGCCCCTGCAATGAAGGTGCCACATTCCCTTTAATTATAAGAAAATACTTGATCAATGTCAAACTCGAGCATCACTTATCTATCTCCACATGAACTTTTCAAGCTGTTGCCGTACGATGCGCGGCAGTGACCAAAGTAAGTGTAAATAAAATGAAAGTGAATCGAGCACAAAAAAACAACTTTCACCATTCAAGACTGCTGTCTGGAAAACGTATTTTTGCAACAAAAAGTAAGTCAGAGCCTTGCACCGTTCCGGGTGACAGTGCAACGATACCGCGGGCGCGGCTGCACGCAGGCCACCGGTGGTGTGCGCCCTCCCACACACCACCTATCGTGTCGTTAACACGATAGGAGAGCAGGCTTGAAGCCACGCTCGCACGTCGGCACGAGGCGTTCTCCTGCCTGTCGAGATCGGGTGATAGGCTATCAGCACGGGACCGGCAGTCCGCGACCGGCGCCGAGTCAGATCGACGGCCGCACGTGCCTCTGCTGTGCAGCACCCCCAACCACGGAGATGTGACATGTATAGACGCCACGAACGGCACTTATCCCGCAGGCGCGCTGGCACGTGATGTCGAGTACCTGACATTACCAAAATTCTCAACATATTTTGTCTATACTTCAATATTGAATCTTAAACCAGATTTTGCTTCAAGAATTAGTTGCAGAAACATAGGCTCCTGACATTTTTTTGTACTGTGATATACACTGTTTTAAAGCAAAATTTTCCAGCTTCACAGGCGTAAAATTAGTGTTATAGTCACCGGAGGACATTTTAGCATTCGGGACCCTTGAAATGACTAAAACAAAGTATTCGATACAATTATTTTCAAAAATGTAGTTTATGGGACCACATGAGACACATAGTAGAGTTTCACCACTTTTCGTTCGGCACATTTCTCTTGGGACTCGAGGGCATAGGGCGATCACACATGGGTGATTATGCATGGCTTAGAAGAGCAGGGACTCAAAATTAGCATGCGCCCCGAAAATGTTTCTGGAGTGAGCCGCAAATCCAAGACAAGACATTAGGTGGCGTAAATATCGTATTTTTCATCATTCCGTAACACGAGTGCAATCGGTGCACGCACTGTAGCCAGAATGTTTCTATGCGCCTTTGAAAATTAATGGATGTATTTATCATCGATAAATAAAACATGATCAGTAAGTAGATATAAACTATAAATAGAGCCAAAAACACTAAGTAGCTTGCTGACTTACAGCCAATACCTCGTAATTCCAGCACCCTGGCATGTGACCACGATGATGCTGAAGCGTCGGTTGCCAAACTGGGACCTCTGATAACGATTCCTGGTAGCCGAGTAATTATGACTAGCTCGGCCGTGATATTTCCATCAGACCGTTAAGGTGATTATGGGCTCTTTTATCAATGGGAGCAGGGGGCTCCACTCCCTAAAGCATGGCTGTAGGTGACAAACATATCAGCCTCCATATGGAAACAGGAAGCATATGCATAATAAGGTAATACTACATCGACTACGATCGGATAACATGAAAGCAGAGGGAGTTAGTGTCAAAAGACGCTAGAATCTATTAATTCTGCGTTTTTCAGTGCGATTTCTGGTTTTGCCACTTTCAACAGTTGCATTTCGTTTCATTCATTTATTAAATTACCTAGGCCTCGTGGCTCATTTACAGGTAAAGCCACGTAACATAAATATGTCCAAATGCGATTTAAAGTAGGCTATGCATGTCAGGAGGAGGTTCAAGACAGATATGGATATTTGGCGCATTAAAAACGCCGGTGCTTTTATTTTTTACAAATGAGCTTTATTTTTGTCACACTGTGTTTTGTGAGGTGCGAATGGCTGAGATAAAAATATTTTGAAAATCGATGATGGACCCGGAGTACCACCTAGTGAAATTTTTTTAATTTTGTATATTTAATAGTTTGAGTGCGTAGTCTCTGCAGAGATCTAATCCAGTTTAATAGAGCAGTCGGCAGCCTCTGCGTGGGGTCTCACCTGGTCTGAGTGGGCAGCCTCTGCGTGGGGTCTCACCTAGTCTGAGTTGGAAACCTCTGCGGGGGATCACACCTGGTCTGAGTGGGCAGCCTCTGCGTGGGGTCTCACCTGGTCTGAGTGAGCAGCCTCTGCGGGGGATCTCACCTGGTCTGAGCGGACAGCCTCTGCGTGGGGTCTCACCTGGTCTGAGTGGGCAGCCTCTGCGGGGGATCTCACCTGGTCTGAGTGGGCAGCCTCTGCGTGGGATCTCACCAGGTCTGAGTGGGCAGCCTCTGCGTGGGGTCTCACCTGGTCTGAGTGGGCAGCCTCTGCGCGGGGTCTCACCTGGTCTGAGTGGGTAGCCTCTGCGTGGGATCTCACCTGGTCTGAGTGGGCAGCCTCTGCGCGGGGTCTCACCTGGTCTGAGTGGGCAGCCTCTGCGGGGATCTCACCTGGTCTGAGTGGGTAGCCTCGGCGCAGGCGGAAGGTGCTGTTCCGCAGTCGACAGCCTGTAGCAGCACGTCAGTAGCACGTCGCAGGTCGTATGCCGGTTCCATCACGCTCTGGAGCTGCCGCAGAGACAACGCTCAAATAGCCTTCCTGGGCCTAGAAGGATCGCACTGCTCGGCAAGGCTACCACTAATATACATACAGTAAACAAGGGGCATAGCTTCCTAAATCACAAGAACAGTCGTGGGCGCAGGATGTCCGTATTCAATGAAAAATTTGTAAAATCGACACAGAAAGAGGAGTTTTTGTTGCGGTCAACGTGCTTCTCATTCGCTACATAATTTTCTTAGTGCATTGCATTACGCCAGAAATAATCGTACTCGCAGCTGGTACACTTTTATATCTATTTTGAGGTTTGATGCAGCAATCTTACTTTTGAATAATAATTTTAGGTGAGGCCTTGCTCGTGAAAACCAAATGAAAGACAATATATTCTAAGATGTTTCCTGGCCTCTCCCCTCGAATCCGGAAATGTAAAAAAACACTGAAGATTATATATTCAGGCACAGCCCTTCATCAGAATCGTGGAGTAAATATCAATAATTCTCAGTCCTAGTATAGCCAGACCTCCAATTGAACTTCACACAAAAGGCATTTGTGTGAAGCTCAATTGGAGGTCTGGCTATACTAGGACTAAGAACTATTGATATTTACTCCACGATTCTGATGAAGGGCTGTGCCCGAATATATAATCTTCAGTGTTTTTTACATTTCCGGATTCGAGGGGAGAGGCCAGGGAACATCTTAGCAACTCATCATCATGCTCCTCGCCGCAGCACTTCAAAACTTATCAACAACATATCCTATTATAAGTTCACCCACTACTTCAGTCCCGCCAAATTATGTATAATTCGAAAACTGAGTGTTGAACGTCTTGATCTTACAACGGTACACGACTTTTGACAACTAATGCTGATAAAAAAATCATTAACTCGGAACCCGACGTTACCGAGGAGATTAAAAATGAAGTATTGTAGCATAAAACGATTTTTGCCGCCCCGGTATCTCAGTTGGTAGAACGTTGGACTCCGTCTCGCTATTCAGAAACATGCAGTGGCAGTGCATGTCCAGGCTTGGGATCGGTTCCCCTGAGACGCTCCGGCGCTCAGTGGTTTACCCGACGTACAGGTCGGCTGGCAACTGACTGGTGAGAGGGTGACCTGAGCGGGGCGGCCGTCCCTGTGCTTTGTGGGACGTTAAACTTTGGTTTCTAAATTAACCCTTCATTGTGGGAGTTGCTCGTTCGGGTGGTGGGGTCAGGGTATCCGTGACAAGTCCCTTGATGCCTTAAGTGAGACTCCAACTCAAACAGTGGAACTGGGAACAGCCCGGACAAAATTAAAAAAACGATTTAGGCCTAAAAATAGAAAGTCGGACGACTACGGTTAGACGGCCGTGCAAAGTGGCATCTGGCTGCTTGCTGGCCGGGTGGCGGCGACATCGAAAGGATGTGATAGGAAAATACATGCTTAAGGAATACAGCGATATTCATGTCCTTAAAATATGCATACTTAGTTAATTGCCTTGTGCATCCTGTGGTTTTCCTTGGACTCTCCTTGTTTACACGGCCAGAACTACTTATCCATCCGCCTCAAATAATCATTTTAGCATTTTAAACCTCTAGTGTTGCATACACATAAGATGCCAAATATGCGTGTATGTCACATGCACCGGGTGTGTTGCACTGCTAATAAGTGTGGCCGGGTCAATTAAAAAAGTCCCGAAGAGCTGCTTCATTTACCCTGATTCCGAAAGATACCAAGGACTCGAAATCGTAAAAATTGCTCGACTGTAATTTTACCGCTAAGACAGACCGAACTCATTTGATGCACCCGTACTCACGTTTTTCTAGTGCAATCGGCACCGCACATTGCACAAACGCCTAACCCATATATCCACCCACGTTCACAGAAACCCTGCCCTGTCAGCTAGTTTTGTCAGCACCAATCAGCGGGCCACGTTGCGCCTACGTCACAGGGCTGTAGCCTCTCCCCGGGAACTAGTTCTAGAGGTTTTACGGGCTGACGGCCTGCTGTTTGTGCTGATGAAAAACCGTAAGTGCACGAAGTGGCAGCCTAATATTGTTTTAATGGTATAGGGGTTTAAGTTGCCTTTGCTTAGCAAAAACAAGAGGCGATTATGGCGCAGATGTTACTTTTCTAGAGGAGAGGTTAGAGGTCCTATACGGTCGGCTCTATACGGGAGCGTACCACCAGACAGGACGCGAATATCGTTGTGCCACGCTCTCGTACTGGAATGGGCCAACGTAGGTTTAGCTCCAGGGGGTCTCCCTTTATAATGAACTGCCTGAGGAGCTGAGTGTTTTGCCGGTTCCGCTTTTTTGTCGTGCCCTCAAAAAGTATATAATAGCAGAGCGGGATCAGGTGCGCTGAGCGAGTGGTGTTTGTGTGGTATGCTTTGTCTTTTAACGATGTTTTTATATAACCCTGTTTACATTGATTTTAATGTCGTGTGTGTGTGTCTCCTTCTTACCATTCCAACTGACGTGGGGTCGTAGTAGCCATGGATGACCGTGGAAGACTCTGAATAAAGTCTTTGTCTTTGTCTTTGTCCTGCTGACAAAACTGTGCTGACATCTGGAACAGGGCTAATTAATATGTCTCCTACAACTGTCCCCTCCCTCGGTGTGACAGGAGGGACAAGCATCACCATTTTTAACGCCACACATGTGGGGTTTATAATCCGTCACGCCACCCTTCTCCATCGAGAGGCTTGAACTCGGCGTCGGCGGCGCCCAGCGTGACCTCTCTAACCTCTGTGCCCGCAGGCAAACGGCAGTCAGCGGATAGCGGCCGCTGATTGGTGGAGGCTCGTTCACTTGTACTGCGAGAAATCCAGCGGAAACATCGCCGTGGAAATGGTGAAGCTTTGAACCATGAACCAGGAGATGTATCAAAATTATGTTTTTCAAACATGCCTAGCCATAGTTTTCCCTCTATTAGCTTGATTATCTGCTTCACCAACCAATGCTGCTCTTAGGCGCAGGTGAGACGGCAGCAAAGTCAGTACAGGCTAGCCGGCGGCCGAGTTCCCTGAAGTCAGAAGCGCCGCGATGGGTTTCTGCTGAGTGGAGAGGAGTGGGGCCTGGCCCGAAGATAATGGAGAGAAGGAGATGAGAGAGACGTCCATAAAACTAAAACTTAACCATCGGATGAGTTATAGAGACTGATGACTAATAGGGAGCGCTGCCGAAGTAGGAACCTGATAATTTAAAATAATAGGGAAGTCGGTGCTACTTTGTTTGATGGTGAAAAGTAAAAAATATATTTCGGGATTTAAAACGTAATTGATGCTTTAGCACATTTCACCTTTCTGACGTCATGCCACCAAAATTAAAACTCTACGATGAAACCAAAAAGTCATAGGCGATAGAATCTTTTTGTCTGAGGAGGATGCTCTTAATGGATCCATCGCGCTAACGGGGAATTAAAAAACCATTAGGGGCGCCCAAATCGGAAAACTATCAATTACAACAGTGTTAAGCGAGCCGTTGCATTATAGACACTTTACACTCCAACTCCCTTAAACACATGAAACCAAGTTGCACTGTCTAATATGAAAGAAATGCTAGGTGACTGGGCACCCCACATCCCGACAGAAATCCACAACCCAGCCCTTTAGGCAATTTCAGTTTCATTTGATTGGGCATTGAGCATTTACCTTGCAGCTGCAGCATCTATAAAATGTATAGGCCAAAGCACCTGCAGCATCGGTAAATTATACTTATTGTGATAATGAGGTTCCTGGCCATTTCAGTGTCGGCGCCAGGGTTTCCCCAATCGCACGAGACCAACTGCAATGTCCACCCTTCTGGCTCATTCACAAATATTGTTTCTCAAAGTGTGCTCCACTGGTGATTTTGAATACACCTGGCTTGCTATTTTCTATGAGCCGCAATGATCTAAACCAGGGTAGGTGGTAGAAACAAACGTATTACTTTTTGAAATAAAGGCCCTAAGGCCTTTAAGGCTTAGGGCCTGTATTCTTCTTTACGCACTTTTAGGCTAGGGGCTTGAGCCCCCCCTGACACTGATTGCAGCTATGTACATACATTGCTAATTGTCAATTATGTCTCAGGATTTCCGTTGTTTGGTAAAATATTAAGTAGGTCAGGTGCAGAATGCCACTATAGCACTGCAGGAAACGTATTTGTTGGCAATTTCCTCTTCTTTACGCACTTCATAAGCACCTTGCTTCATCTTTTGGTAGGAGTACCCAAATCACCATTGGGGGTCCCCATCACATTATTGGGGATGCCGGGGCACCCCTCAAAGAGATAGAAATCTGCATCTCTGATTGCAGCAGATTTCTGAGTTCAGTCCTGCACCTCTCAATGGCACACCCTTGCGTCGTTGTTGGAGTGATACTCCCACTAAGAGACTAGTGGGAGCTAAGTCGAGTCCAAGTCGAGTCGAGTCGACTAGTGGGAACTAAGTCGAGGTCACCCGGCGGGAGCGCGTTACACTCACTTTACGGCATCAACGCTCCCACCGCAAATCACGTTCATTTGGTGGCATTGGTCCCCTTATAAGAAAGTCACACGCACCTCACGGCAGTGCTCCACCAGCACTGAGTCACACTCACCTCACGGCAGTGCTCCATCAGCACTGAGTCACACTCACCTCACGGCAGTGGCCCGCCAGCACTGAGTCACACTCACCTCACGGCAGTGCTCCATCAGCACTGAGTCACACTCACCTCACGGCAGTGCTCCACCAGCACTGAGTCACACTCACCTCACGGCAGTGGTCCGCCAGCACTGAGTCACACTCACCTCACGGCAGTGCTCCATCAGCACTGAGTCACACTCACCTCACGGCAGTGGTTCGCCAGCACTGAGTCACACTCACCTCACGGCAGTGCTCCATCAGCACTGATTCACACACCTCACGGCAGCGGTCCGCCAGCACTGAGTCACACTCAACTCACAGCAGTGCTCCATCAGCACTGAGTCACACTCACCTCACGGCAGTGGTCCAACAGTACTGAGTCACACTCACCTCACGGCAGTGCTCCATCAGCACTGAGTCACACTCACCTCACGGCAGTGCTCCATCAGCACTGAGTCACACTCACCTCACGGCAGTGCTCCACCAGCACTGAGTCACACTCACCTCACGGCAGTGGCCCGCCAGCACTGAGTCACACTCAACTCACGGCAGTGCTCCATCAGCACTGAGTCACACTCACCTCACGGCAGTGGCCCGCCAGCACTGAGTCACACTCACCTCACGGCAGTGCTCCATCAGCACTGAGTCACACTCACCTCACGGCAGTGCTCCACCAGCACTGAGTCACACTCACCTCACGGCAGTGGTCCGCCAGCACTGAGTCACACTCACCTCACGGCAGTGCTCCATCAGCACTGAGTCACACTCACCTCACGGCAGTGGTTCGCCAGCACTGAGTCACACTCACCTCACGGCAGTGCTCCATCAGCACTGATTCACACACCTCACGGCAGCGGTCCGCCAGCACTGAGTCACACTCAACTCACAGCAGTGCTCCATCAGCACTGAGTCACACTCACCTCACGGCAGTGGTTCGCCAGCACTGAGTCACACTCAACTCACGGCAGCGGTCCATCAGCACTGAGTCACACTCACCTCACGGCAGTGCTCCATCAGCACTGAGTCACACTCACCTCACGGCAGTGCTCCATCAGTACTGAGTCACACTCACCTCACGGCAGCGGTCCGACAGCACTGAGTCACACTCACCTCACGGCAGTGCTCCATCAGCACTGAGTCACACTCACCTCACGGCAGTGGTTCGCCAGCACTGAGTCACACTCAACTCACGGCAGTGCTCCATCAGCACTGAGTCACACTCACCTCACGGCAGTGCTCCATCAGCACTGAGTCACACTCACCTCACGGCAGTGCTCCATCAGCACTGAGTCACACTCACCTCACGGCAGTGCTCCATCAGCACTGAGTCACACTCACCTCACGGCAGTGCTCCATCAGCACTGAGTCACACTCAACTCACGGCAGTGCTCCATCAGCACTGAGTCACACTCAACCTCACGGCAGTGCTCCATCAGCACTGAGTCACACTCACCTCACGGCAGTGCTCCATCAGCACTGAGTCACACTCACCTCACGGCAGTGGTCCGCCAGCACTGAGTCACACTCACCTCACGGCAGTGCTCCATCAGCACTGAGTCACACTCACCTCACGGCAGTGGTCCGCCAGCACTGAGTCACACTCACCTCACGGCAGTGCTCCATCAGCACTGAGTCACACTCACCTCACGGCAGTGCTCCATCAGCACTGAGTCACACTCACCTCACGGCAGTGCTCCATCAGCACTGAGTCACACTCACCTCACGGCAGTGGTCCGCCAGCACTGAGTCACACTCACCTCACGGCAGTGCTCCATCAGCACTGAGTCACACTCACCTCACGGCAGTGGTCTGCCAGCACTGAGTCACACTCACCTCACGGCAGTGCTCCATCAGCACTGAGTCACACTCACCTCACGGCAGTGCTCCATCAGCACTGAGTCACACTCACCTCACGGCAGTGGTCCGCCAGCACTGAGTCACACTCACCTCACGGCAGTGCTCCATCAGCACTGAGTCACACTCACCTCACGGCAGTGGTTCGCCAGCACTGAGTCACACTCACCTCACGGCAGCGGTCCATCAGCACTGAGTCACACTCACCTCACGGCAGTGCTCCATCAGCACTGAGTCACACTCACCTCACGGCAGTGCTCCATCAGCACTGAGTCACACTCACCTCACGGCAGTGGTCCGACAGCACTGAGTCACACTCACCTCACGGCAGTGGTCCATCAGCACTGAGTCACACTCACCTCACGGCAGTGCTCCATCAGCACTGAGTCACACTCACCTCACGGCAGTGCTCCATCAGCACTGAGTCACACTCACCTCACGGCAGTGCTCCATCAGCACTGAGTCACACTCAACCTCACGGCAGTGCTCCATCAGCACTGAGTCACACTCACCTCACGGCAGTGCTCCATCAGCACTGAGTCACACTCACCTCACGGCAGTGCTCCACCAGCACTGAGTCACACTCACCTCACGGCAGTGGTCCACCAGCACTGAGTCACACTCACCTCACGGCAGTGCTCCATCAGCACTGAGTCACACTCACCTCACGGCAGTGGTTCGCCAGCACTGAGTCACACTCACCTCACGGCAGTGCTCCATCAGCACTGAGTCACACTCACCTCACGGCAGTGCTCCATCAGCACTGAGTCACACTCACCTCACGGCAGTGGTCCGCCAGCACTGAGTCACACTCACCTCACGGCAGTGCTCCATCAGCACTGAGTCACACTCACCTCACGGCAGTGGTCCGCCAGCACTGAGTCACACTCACCTCACGGCAGTGCTCCATCAGCACTGAGTCACACTCACCTCACGGCAGTGCTCCATCAGCACTGAGTCACACTCACCTCACGGCAGTGGTCCGCCAGCACTGAGTCACACTCAACCTCACGGCAGTGCTCCATCAGCACTGAGTCACACTCACCTCACGGCAGTGGTCCGCCAGCACTGAGTCACACTCACCTCACGGCAGTGCTCCATCAGCACTGAGTCACACTCACCTCACGGCAGTGCTCCATCAGCACTGAGTCACACTCACCTCACGGCAGTGGTCCGCCAGCACTGAGTCACACTCACCTCACGGCAGTGCTCCATCAGCACTGAGTCACACTCACCTCACGGCAGTGCTCCATCAGCACTGAGTCACACTCACCTCACGGCAGTGGTCCGCCAGCACTGAGTCACACTCACCTCACGGCAGTGCTCCATCAGCACTGAGTCACACTCACCTCACGGCAGTGCTCCATCAGCACTGAGTCACACTCACCTCACGGCAGTGCTCCATCAGCACTGAGTCACACTCACCTCACGGCAGTGCTCCATCAGCACTGAGTCACACTCACCTCACGGCAGTGCTCCATCAGCACTGAGTCACACTCACCTCACGGCAGCGGTCCGCCAGCACTGAGTCACACTCACCTCACGGCAGTGCTCCATCAGCACTGAGTCACACTCACCTCATGGCAGTGGTCCATCAGCACTGAGTCACACTCACCTCACGGCAGTGGTCCGCCAGCACTGAGTCACACTCAACTCACGGCAGTGCTCCATCAGCACTGAGTCACACTCACCTCACGGCAGTGGTCCGCCAGCAGAGTCACACTCACCTCACGGCAATGGTCCTCCCGCAGGAAGACAAGCACCTGCCGGCATCGAAGCAGGTCGGCAGCCTCCCGCATAATCTTCTGTACAAGGTTCTCCAGGCTCGACTGTTCCTCGAAGATGCCGCGAGCTAGGTTCAGAAGTGTCTGCGACATCGCACAAGTATCCTTTGTTGGTTGACGCCAATTACGCATCCAGGATAAGACCCGAGGCCGCTGTACCAATGTACGCCTTAGCATTTTATGTCAGTGAGCTGGAAGCCGAAACGTTTTCAGTTGCTTGTCTGAAATTTTTAATCAGGCAAAGCCTTTTGCGTTCTTTAGTTCCAGATTTTCTTTGAGAAATACTATTAACATATATATATATATATATATATATATATATATATATATATATATATATATATTGTATGGATATTTATACATCCGTTAACGTTATTAGTAAAGCAGTGGCAATTTTCAGACCTCGTCAAGGGTTCGAGAATGACAATCCGAGTTCCTTGCAGACGAGCCGCAGCACAAGAGAGCCCGGCTGATGAGAGATGGAGATGCCTAATGGCCACACTGATTACGCTACTTAGTGGCGTCGTCACTACCGCTAGCACAGACCGATTCTTTCATTGCAGATCTAGGCAGCCCATCTGGTTATTTCCGGAGCAGCACAGCGTATGCCTCGACTAAAAAAGCAATATCAGGTGGTATGACTCACCTGATTCTTCTTGAACTCGGATATTGAAAGATCAAACAGCTGGGCGTTCTGAAGACCAATACCGCAGAACACCAGGTACTTTTGAAAAATCTGAAATAGAAGACTCTGCTCGTTTGTCTGCCCGATGACTTGAGGTTCATGGCTCATGTAAACTTCATCCAAAACAGAGATAAATGAGATAATAGATTATCAGTTTAAGAGCTCACCACAATAAAGGAGCTGAGCATCAGTCTTTGATCCACCGGTTATTAATTATATATAAGTAGATAAGAAAGACAGTGTTGAATTAAAATCCTGGAAAAGAGGCTATAGTTAAAGAACCTGGGAAATGACTG
Source organism: Lepas anatifera (assembly GCA_034440635.1). NCBI lineage: Eukaryota > Metazoa > Arthropoda > Thecostraca > Lepadidae > Lepas > Lepas anatifera. The sequence goes on from JAOTON010000142.1 coordinate 63,343, forward strand.
CCAACTTCACTCAACACGCATTCAAAGAATTATACAAAATATATTACCACAGAAACTTCATTACGCCCTAAATATGTCCGAAAATGGGTTCTAACTGATGTGGTGGAGTATGATAAAGGATATATCGGACATAACAAATTAAATATGTATGGTTATGCAAACAGCATGATTTTGTTTTTAACTTGACAAAGCCTATTATCAAAATTGTATACATATTCTTTATGTCGATATTGTTTTACCACAACGCTAGCGAATGACCCGTTTCATACGGCACCACCATTCCTGAACTACATCAACATCAACATAAGACGTCTTAAACTTGTTTACGTATTCACAGACATCATTTTGCGTTCGTTTTCATTTAAGACCACCTTCAAGTCATACGGTCCAAAAGAGCCTTCACATACCATTCAACCATAGTAGTGGTTACCTGGACATCATTCTCGGTGAAGGCGGACTGGCCCTGTTTGTTGATGATCTGAGCAACGCCGATCACCTCGTCGCAGTGGTTAGTGATGGGCAAACAGAGCAGCGAGCCAGTTCTGTACCCAGTCCGCTCGTCCACCTCCGGACTGAAGCGTGGGTCCTGGATAGGCGCGTTCGAGTTAGTGATGGGTAAACAGAGCAGCGAGCCAGTTCTGTACCCAGTCCGCTCGTCCACCTCCGGACTGAAGCGTGGGTCCTGGATAGGCGCGTTCGAGTTAGTGATGGACAATTTCATGACCATAAGGGCTTCAAAGAGTTAGGGGTTTTCTTGATTTCAGTGGTGAAGAGCATTCATCTTGTAATTTGTTTCCTTTATGAGTGCTTATGGGTGAATATTTACGGGCCGCAAAAAAACGAAAATATGTCACGTATTTCCGGGAAATTTTCAACTTTTCCTTCTCATTTTCTTAAAAAAACCTATAGCCCTTGCCCCACGGGGGGCCATCGATGCCCCCTAAGGTTTTTCCGGGATAGCAGAAAAACGACGAGGCGCAGCACCGCGGTTGAGGGCTCTACCTCTCACTGCATCATTTTTCCATCATCCCTGAAATTTTTTACCTCGGGTCACCCAAGGTCAGGTCACCAGACGAGGTCAACCAAGGTCACCTCACTTCAACTTTAGACCTCTGTAAGAGCTACATTTCAAAGTCGAACGATTTGAAACTTCCCACACTTCATGACCCCTCCAGGGTCTACAAGGTGTATATCTGGGATTTTTCGATTTCGTGCCCTGAGGTCAGGTCACGAGGCGACCTCTCCCATTGGAAAAGCATGGGGAAAAGCTGTTTCATGATATAAAAGCCACAAAAATGATTGCAAATACTCAGATTGCTCAGAACAGCGTTTTTGGACACTCTTTCACGGATCCCAGGGGTCATATTTGCCCTTTGACTTTTCCAAGGTCATCCAAGGTCACCAGAGGTCAAAAACAGTATTTTGACAATAACTGTTGACCTAATTAAGCTAGAGCGATGAAACAAACACCATCGTGTTTGTCTTGTCACTGGCTTTCATTTGATATACGGCAAAGTCACTTTTTGACCTTTCGTGACCTCAGGTCATATTAGGTCACGAGGTGACCTCTGGAGGTCAAACCACTGGCGGGAGGTCCTTATGTTTTTCATAGCGGAAAAAGTACTGGCAATTTGCTATCAAATGTACTTTACCAGACCTCAATAGCTCTAATGACATAAGAGTTATGCCCAGTTTGCTTAATCATTGCATATTTGAGTGAAAATAGCCGATCTTGACCTAATTTGACCCCTGGAGGTCAAACTATTGACCTGAGCACTAAAACATGTGAAGTAATTTCTTACTGAATTCACGCGAGCTTTCTATTGCACTTTGCAGATTTGCGCTAACGCCCATCTTTTCGGAGTTAGAGGGGGGCCATCGATGGCCCCCGGTGGGGCGAAGGTGGCGCCGGACCCCCGGTGGGGCGCGGGTTAATATATCATGCAATGCATATTTTTCATGGTCCCAGCATGTACTTTAATGTAAATAAAATGCCACCTGACCCGACCTTGTGGTGTTATGACGCACCGGATACTATAATCGTCATAAGCGGATCCAGGATTTCTATCGGGATGGGTACATGGTCGGGGGCGGGGGGAGGGTGCATGGTCAGGGAACGCCACTTTTGGGCGGCAAAACCTACCAGGTGGGTACCAAATCCTATCACAGAAGCGCTGTAGCTCGTATGGGGAGATGGGAGGGTGGAAAGCGAGATGTTTAAGGGGGAACCATCAACCTTTCAGGGGCGCCGTGACGATTTCACCAACTCTCGCCCAGTTGGAAGGGATTTGGGGATCAGATCATGTGATTCAGAGGCTCCGATGGAACTTCGACCGAGACCGGTGGCTTGGGAGACTTTGAGGCTATCCACTAATCCACCTATCCCTATTCGTGAATGTTTAAAGCAGGCCAAAAACAATCTGGCTTCAAGTTCATGCAGCCTCGATTGTTAAGCGTACATGATTGTTTACTTTGAACGGTGCTTTTCTATAACAAATTGAGCTTTTGTTAATTGTTCACCCTGATGCTGACTGGTTAAAAGTGGGCATTGGGAAGTTCAGGTTTGCATGTTGTGATGCCCAAGTTTTGGCCAGACTCGCGCTTTCGGGCGTGAATACATCTTTTTCGATACGATTAAGCACCGGGCAAAGAAAAAGGCACCTATCTAATTCTCTTGTCAATGTGATTCAAATGAGGTGCTAAGTCACAGGTTTGTCTTGGCAGGGCAGAAGGTCAAATTGCCAGAGCCCTCCTAAAATATGCGTTTGTTACCGATTTTGCGTGACTCCGAAAGTCATCGATTTCGTTGAAAGCTTACCATGAGGCTGATGGGGATTAATGGAAGGGGATCAAGTGATGAAAACAATCTGCCCGTGAATGAAAACATATTGCAACCCTATTATGGTTAGGAATGTAAATTCTACCTTCAAACTGAATCATGTAAAGTCTCACGGCCGCGGCCACATGCACAACCTCAGATCCAAGGTGGTAAGCACTGTGATCTCGGTTGCGGACCATCAATTCTGAAAACAATACTGCTCCAAATTTTGTCTTAAAAAACGATTGTTTTAACTGAACTTCAGACCCAAATTTCCTTTTGGTGTTTGTATGCGACTGGACCTCAGTTTAATGCAACGAAAGCACTGTACTATTCATTTTAGGCCCACTAAACATATGTCAAAATCGAAATAAGTCTCCATGGTTGAGCTTCGCCTTAACACGCGCATTGACGGGGTCTGAGCCACCTTCGCCTTGACGGGGTACCCGCCCCCTAAGATCTCAAGAACTGCGCTAGGTAGCGAAAAACGGTAAACGGCTTTGGATAGCCCATCCACTTCTCCATCGAAAATATTTGGACCAATTTTTTGTCAGGTCACATTTAAGTTCACCAGATGTCAAAACATGCCGTCATAGGGATAACATGTAAATGAAGTTTTCCGGCCATTACATCTGAACAAGTAAAGATAGAGCAAAACGATTTAATCTGTATGAATCCTCGCAGCAAGCCGAACCGAATGATATATAATATGACCTTGCTAGGTCAAATCAAGGATTTGACCTGACCTGAGGTCAGGTCAGGGTCAAATTATATAAAATGCATATCATTAGAAGTGCAAAGCCCAGGCAAGTCTAATGCAGCTAAAATAAACGCTCTATCACCATCCGGTATTGAGTTATTACGTTAAAACCATTTTCCCATGTATTTCCAATGGAGAGGTCATGGCTCGTACCTGACCTTAGGTCATCCATATCAAAAATACTGGAACTCATTTTAAAGAACTCGGTGGGACCATTGTGTGATGTAAGTTACAATCGGATAAGTTTATCCTGTTCCGACTTATGCTATCCTAAACTTTTTAGGTCAGGTCACTTGACCTGCACTGGTGACCTGACCTGAGATGACATAACCTTTAAATTTTGACAAAAGTTGTAAAAATGATGAGGAAAAATGTATGCAAAGTACGGCGGCGCTAGCGCCGCCGTTTTTATACTATCTTCGGAAAACCCGAGGGAGGGCGGCTACCCCCATCAATGCGCGTGTTAACACCCGTACTGGAGAGGGGCCTGGGACTAACGTGCACTGGAGGGGGCTGGACGGCTCCTCCAACTCAAGATCCCAAAACATGAGATGCAGAAAAATACCCTTTTGGGGGTAAGTGGGGACTATGGTTATCTTCATATGGCCGACTTTCATCGACCTTGAGATCTTTACGGTCAAATGAGGTCACAAAGGTCAGATCTTGACAGTGCCGGGAAACTATTGGGAAATTCCGTAATTAAACGGAAAGAGTCTGGAATATACTAAAAGCAGACGAGGGCCATAAAGGGATGTTTCCGAAGAATCTTTCCTGAAATTTTGGGATTAAGGTAATTCAAGGGCATTGACTTATCAAGTAACAGTGTGGTATTTTATATATAATTTATGTACACTATAACTAGAATTATAGCAGCCGTTGGGTGGGATATTAGGATTGCCCCCGACCCGTGACCTTTGACTTTTACATTTAGATATATTGACTATGACATCACATCATAATATGTGTCATACTAGGTCATACCATTTCACCGCAAGCACTTGGGCCAATGCCCTTGAAAATGCTGGCATGACTTGGGCCCGTGTAGCCTTGAACTTGGCCTTAAAAAAACGGTTGAGGGTCTCAGAGGCCCCCATCCAATGCTCGTGTTAACCCAAAAATGAATGATGGAGTTGTTATTTAGATCTACCTTCTACTGGCACCTGGACTTGTCGAACAACACTTGTGGGGCTGAAAATAATTTGAAGTTTCAGTCATAAGAAAACAATGTCTATCATATTTTAAATGCAGACAGACGCAGACAGTGTTTGTAGCGTTCTTAGCGGTGTTTGTGTCCCTGCTATCATATTGTGTAGAAAATGGGAAACTTTTTATAGTGCATCTTCACGCCTATAGTGCATCATATTGTAATATTTAGCTTATCATAAGATGTTTAGATAAGTATGATTTTAGTACACCAATGGCAACAAACATAAATACTTGCAACCTGAGGTCGTTTGACCCTTTAACTCCGTTAATATCGCTTAATACTGTTTAACGCCTACAAACACCACGTTATAGAATTCAGCTCATCAATGTATATCAGTGCATCAGAACCTCAGAGCAAACAGCAGAGCCGACACTCGCGGGCCGATGCGGCCGCGCGGCAGCGGTTGCTGACCTGGTAGGCGTCCTGCAGGTTGACCGCCTCCCTGGTCTGAGCCACGTAGCCGGCGATTCCGGTCCCGAACGGGATCCGGATCTGATCAGCGGCGCGCTTCTGGTGCTGGACTGCCGTGGGGGAGGTCTGGGGTCACTCGCCGCCAGGACAGCATCACGGCACAGTGGCCCACACCGTACCCTGGCCGGACGGGGATCCGGGGACGGGCCGGATCCGAGACTCTAGTTTTGAAATCACGTCGAATCAATTTGATTTGAAACGAACTGTTGATTGTTCTGGAGTAAAACTTGTCGTAAATGCCTTAGCAAGGGATGAGAACTAGAACAACACCCCGCAATTTGAGTGATCACGCCGCCCAAACAACTACTGGTGTCGTTTAGTTTTATAATTAAATTCTACTAACAATTCCACACGTCAAGTTAGGAAACAATGTAATTTACCACGGGAAATGCTGGGCACTTACCACCAGACGGCATACTCACGGCACACAAAGACCGTTTACCCATTTTCCCACAGTTTTAGACCTTGGCTGGAAATTTCCGACCCGATTTATGGCCCTTGTCTCATGAACCTGATGAACTGAAATGGACACTCACAGCAGATTTACTGCAACTGGCTGGAAGCACAATTTTACGTGGATTAAAATAACTGCTTCCAATTAGGAACACATCATAACAGATTTCTAACCGGAAAGAAACCTGGTACTGCGCATTTTCAGTGGATTTACAGTTTCATGATTAATTGATTATTTGGGTTTAGGGGCGCGCCAACCTGCGAGGTCCTATAGCGCCCATAACACTTCTCTGCAGTCAAAGCCTATAATCCTGTCTGTATGTAGGGTAAAGTAAAGCAAAGTCCCGTCTGTAGCAATATAATACTCACATTACAAAGTGAATATTTCAAGTTGTGGTTATAATTCTCACTGCGCGGATACGTGACCATATATTTAAACAGGCTAGCCGCGCCGGCAGGCGCCCGGCACGAAGGGCCGGGGCATCACTTCCGGCTCCCACTCCGTACCCACGGACCCAGGAGCCCGGGGGCGCGGGGGCAGCCTAGATACATATATAGAAATCTAGCGATAACAGCATAAGTAAGACCACCGAGACCAAACACGCTGTATGACAAATTTCCCGTGCTTATCCAAACACAAAGTCTTAAGAATGACATATTTAGGCCCGCAACAGTTCAAATATCATTCAAATGAAAGCCATGGCACCGGACAGCGAAGCCAGGGTTCTACCGCCAGAGCCGAGCCGCATCAGTTTGAATAAGGTCACTTGTACATGCATAACCGAATGGTGCGACTTAAATCATCAAAATACCTGCCGAAGCCGGACACAGCATATGCCTTAAATTGCCTGCAACAAAATCCTGGTGAGAATGGTATCACATACGTTATAAGATAGTTCTTGTAACGATTAATGACACTTAAATTAAACGGCTTTTAGTGAGGCTTCCCCACATACGGGAATACAATGGAAGGCTTAGATCAAAATCGGGCATTGTAGATATAAAATTATCAAGGGAACAAGATGTGATTAAAGGTTTTCTAGAGCACTGCTTGAAACATGCTCACGAAAGCCAAGCCTCTCTCTCTCCTCTCTCTCTCTCTCTCTCTCTCTCTCTCTCTCTCTCTCTCTCTCTGTGTGTCTTCCTCTCTCTCTCTCTCTCCTCTCTCTCCCCTCTCTCCACAGGCTTACTGCTCTCCTCATCAGCGCCTACGACGTCGAAGACCTTGGCCATCAAGTAGCGGCAGCCCCGGGAGCCCTTGGCCAGGAACAGACTGCCGCGGTCCGCTTTGGTCAGCAGGCCCACGTTCTTCATGATCTTCCGGCAAAGCTGCTGGATGTCAAACTCGCCGGAGATGTCGCGTATCAGCTCGATCATCAGCTGGCTTTCGTCCAGAGACTCATCAGAGTCGAGGTCACCAGGCCCTGGATTAAAATGGGACAAGTATTGGCGAAGAAAGCTTGCAAAATGCTACCTATGTTTAGAAATCTCTCAAATCGTGTTCAGAATCCAACGCATACGCTGGTCATCAGATCGTAGATAGATTGAATCTGATCGCTTAGCCAGCGCAACTCCACCAAAAGACAGCTTTAGCACGAACAAATCCCCGCTGGATTTTTTACCGTCCATGTCACCCACCCTGGCTTGAGCCGGCAGCGGTAGAGCCCGCGAGCAGTGGAGACACACTGCTGTGCCGCTCTGGAGGCAGCTGTCGGTCCAGCAGGTCCCGGAACATTTCATCAGTGATGGAGTTGCGGGAGCCGATGGTGACGGTGCTGGAGGGCGCCGGCTGCAGCTCGACCCGCGACTCCCGCGCCTGCAGCCACCGCTCAGCGAAGCCGGGATGTGTGGCTAGGTACTCCGCCACGGCGGCGGCGGACAGGCTGGCAGAGTCGGCACCCTCCTCAGCCACCTCTTCGGTGAGGTGAGGGTCCGGCCACCTGTCCGGGCGCTGTCCCAGCCCCGCCATCGCTGCCGGTGACACAGGGGCTGCTGAAGACGGCGACTGTCGGGCGCATTGTAGCACAGTGGGAAGCATTCATAGCAGCAGTTCATGTCTCTTTCGAAGATGTCGGGTGGAAACTGATATCTCAGAGCGACTGTCAGTGTTCTGCTTTAACACGCGTGGATACGCTACTTGGCTACATTTGACTGAAGTCATGAGCACTTCAACTGGTGAAAAATTGAAAATCAGTCAAAAATGTTTTACTTATAGGCTTTCAAAGTCAGGCATATATTTCCAAAGCGCCACAATCGCGCAGTCGCACCAGATCACCTGCATTGTAGACCGAGTGGTGAAGTTGTACCGTCATTTAATCCGAATGATGTGTCAAGGTTGCCTCGTATGAAGATGAAGGCCAAGTTCAAAGGTTAGAGGTCCAAGTTCATACCAGTGTTTTAACTCGCACACGGAAAGGGGGGCTTCGGGGGCGCCCCACCTATTTTTCAGAGATAGTCCGAGAACTTTTCGTAGCCGAAACACGATACTTGGCCGCAATTGGATAAAACTTAACAGCGTGTCCATTGGTGTAAGAATTTTGAAAATCTGTTGAAATATTTGTTGACTTATATGCTTTAAAAGTAAGACCTGCATTTTGAGATCGCCACAATTGCGCGGTCGGACCAGTTCGCCTGCATTGGAGAGCGAATAATGACGTCATAACGCAATATAACCGGGATGATATGTCGAGTCCATCTCACATGAAGGTCAATTCCAAGGTTAAAGGTCACAGATCAAGGATTTATCCGCACTTTCAAGGTCATTGACGCCGGTACTTCCGGTCAAGAGGCGTTACCCGGTGTGATGCATATTATGCCATGACGTCATGATTGATGTACCTCAATGTAAAGGTCAAGGTCAAAGGAAAAGGTCAAAGGTAATTGGTAAAGGTCAATCCTTATTTCCCGCCAAATAGTTGCCATAGTGCTGGTCATAGGGTACATACATTATAGGTAATATGCCATATTGTGACATCATAGGTCCATGACCTTGAATAATCTTGACCCCATAATTGTACAAAAGATTCAATGTGACATTCCCTCTATGACCCTGGTCCGCCTTTAGCCTATTCCCGTCTTTTTCCCGCACATTCTAGGCATTTCCCAATAGGCCTCCAGCATGGCCAATATTTGACCTTTATGACCTCGTTTACCTTTATGACCTGTTTGACCTTGAAGAAATTGACCTAGGTCAGTAAAATTGGTTATGATGTAGATTATCATAACCCCCACCCACCCTCCAATCGGCGTTTTACTGCGCCTCTTAGTTTCTGAGATCTTAGGGGCCTACCAAGCCCCCTCCAGTGCGCGTTAGTGGCGGACCCCTCTCGAGCGCGGGCGTTAACGTCAGTGTTTCCAGTCAGATGATATTACCAAATTTGCCGCCCTGGTAGCTCAGTTGGTAGAGCGGTGGGCTCCGGCCCGCTGCTCAGAAACATGCAGCAGCAGTGCATGTCCAGGCTGGAGATCGGTTCCCCTGAGACGCTCCGGCGCTCAATAGTTTTCCCGACGTAGGTCGGCTGGCAACTAATTGGTGAGAGGGTGACCCGAGCGGAGCGGCCGTCCCTGTGCTTTGTGAGACGTTAAACGTGTGTGTGTGTGTGTGTATTGGTGTTTAAGGGCGCTTTCAGCGACTGGGCTATATCGCGCCCGTCATTGTGATTATTTTTCAATTCCCAGTAATACGCTTTGTCTAAGTCATGCCGGATGTAGATGCAGCTTCAAGCATGGCAAGCATAATATACTATATAGTTCAAGTGGTGACAAGAAACCTGACAATATCGAATACTTAATTAAGTTTCCCAGCTCCTCCCGGCAAACATTTCTGACACACACCAAGCTGTGCTTGCATCCCATTGTTGTGGTGGTCTCTCCGTTCGCTCTGGATATCCAAGACCTTTGGGCGGAGAGCGACGAACGAATGTCGTATTCCCGCCTATGTAGGCCTCCCGGACTCTAGGCTCAGAGCGCCTGCCGTCACTGACAGCAGAAGGACGCGGCACATCCTGCCAAACATTTTGCACTTCTCCAAAGCTTTCCAAGGAGCCAGCTTGCTTGATTTTAATAGGAAACTCTTTTTGCACCCTGGGCACCCAGACCTTCTTACCCTTTGAATCTCGGAAGAGAAAATCTGGCTTCTGGTGTTTTTTCAAACCTTGTTGAGGGGACACCCTTTCTGCGTCTGAATTCGGGGAACAGAGCCTCCGCTTTCCGACCCACGACTCCGCGCTCGTGGAACTTATGTTCGTTGTTTTTGCAGGCGTCGGAGTGGGCGGTGGTGGTAGAGCATACGGCGGTGGCATGGACATTGCGTCGCCGCTCGCAGGGGTTCGCAGCAGTGGTGTGGTTTGCTTTTTTTAGAGAGCAGCGTTCCATAGGAGGAGTGGAGGCAGAGCGCTCCAAAACTCGCTTATGTAGTTTGGCCAGTTTGTCCCCTGGTTGAGAAGTAGACACTGCTTGTGGTACACGGGCCGGTGGCTCCCCGGGCACCTCACTCCTACTCTCGGTTGTTTTCCTGGTTCTACCTGTTATACGCCCAGACTTTTCCGACACCGTTAGCATGAGCATCATCCCCAGGAGGGGCCGTTGGTGATGCTACCGAACCTTTCTCATGCGAGCCCGTTTGTGTTCCTTTAGCGACAGTGTCCCTGATTCTGTAATTGGGCCACGAAACCGAAGCGTCTTCTTCGGGGCCAGTTTGGATGCCTTTGTCGGCCATGACCCGGTTTCGTTCTCTAAACGGTGGTTTTTCCGCCGCGGGCACGGGACTCTGGGTGGAAATCGGGAGGACTTTGCCGACCAGGTCAAGGAAATCGCGCACAGAAGTTTGCTGGAACTCCCCCATGACCATATCCAGGCTAACTGCTGAATGGCGCTGTCGAGGCGACGGTACATTTTCAGACAGAGTTCGCCCTAGGTTCGGCCAAGAGCTCTTTTCCGGACCATTTGTCGGAGCATAATTCCTGCACCAGGACATGATTCCCTCCCAGTGTCTTTGGCTGCACCAGCTAAACGCCCCTTCACCTTTTCACTATGATAGAAATTTCGGACAGGTTCTGGACCACGCCTCGTGGTTTCCTTTGCAGCTGGCGCATTTGGGCTCCTCGGCTTTACATGCAGTTGAGCTGTGGCCAACAGTCGCACATTTGCCGTAGCGCTCCTTTCCCTTACATGACTTGGCGATGTGACCGTAGCATTGACATCGGTAGCAGCGTGTAGGGTCGGGGGTATATCTGCGAACAGACACACAACTCAACCCCACCCTGACCTTATTTGGCATCTCCTTGTCTCCAAACGTCAACACGACTGTGTTTGTACCAATGACCTGTACTCCGTTCCTCCTGTTCATCCTCCTGACACCTACTACTCCCTGATCTCCCATCCCATCCAGAATCTCCTCGTTGGCCATGCCTTGAAGGTCATGACAGGTGATCACGCCCTTACATGTGTTTTTAGTCGGGTGCAAGCAGACAGAGATCGGAACTCTGGTCTCTTGGTCTTTTACCTTTAACGAAAAGTGTCTCGCCTTCAAAATCTCGGAACTCTCCTCCTCTGTGCACATCAACACCTCTATTTTTGAATGCGAATAACGATTTGCATGTTTCACTGTTCCAAATTTCGAGAGGGCTTGCACAGCCTTGAACGGATTTACCTTGAGTCCTTCCCCGATATTAATCAGGACCCATCGAGGTTCCTTGGAGTATTTCCCGTCACCTTGCAAGAACGCCTGCTCACTGCGTCCAATTCCACCCCTCTCGGGGGAACGGGAAGCGATAAGAATGTCCTGGTTCGTAGGAGAGGTCGTGGTCCCTGTGGTCTGTACTGCAGATTTAGGTGATTGTAATGATGCCATGGAAATGCGTATGTTCTCCACCATCCTAGTGTTCCCATACTGAAAGAACTCGATGGCTGTAGGGGGATCGACAACACCCTCACAGAGTCGGCAGAGCGAACTCACGAAACCGAGTCAGATTAGGCATCGCCTCCCCCCATTCCCCCTCAGCCCAGGGGACCGGCAGGATCATACTCTGAGGTTGCACCGCAGCGCTGTGCACTGCGCCACACCGTCACAGCTGGACCGAGCGACAGTGCCCACGAGCACTGCCGCATTGTTAAGCCGCCCGCGGGAGCAGTCGGACGGCCTACCCCCGGTTGGATCAAGATATCAGGACCAAAGGGGGCGTGTCGGAACCCTCAGGACTATCCCGCCTGAGGGAAACCTCAACCCCCAGGATCCCGTCAACCTCGTCGCCGGGGCTCGAGAAAGGCCTCGAGTGGGCGCTTTACACCCGTAAAATGCCGAAGAAGGCAAATAACTTTGGGACCCACAACTAAAGCATGAAAAGAGGACAGGAACTAAAAATAATCAACAAAATAAGAGAACAAAAAACAAACAGAAGCTACGTACTGGGAGGTGCAGGACAGAGCTGACCCGATCCAGTAAGGTTACCGACCAGGTAACAAAGGGCCCGTAAGGCAGCCATCAGCATCACCACAGACCTTATCACCAGAGCCACCGACGACAGACGCCGACTCCTAACCGAGCGGAGTCGGAAGAGGCGGCGGCCGTTGGCGGGCTAGAAAAGATGTATCCGCGGGGATGCGACGAAGTGCCTCCCAAGGCTGACTTGGGCCCCGGGCGCGTCACACCCCGTTGCTCCAATCTTTACCTGCCGGACGAATCCGGCAAGTGAAGATCGGTCCCCTGAGGGATGGGACGTTAAACTTTGGCTTCTAAATTAACCCTTCATTGCGGGAGTTGCTCGTTCGGGTGGTGAGGTCGGGGTCTCCGTGACAAGTCCCTTGATGACTTTAGCGAGACTCCGACTCCAGCTGCCGTACTGGGAACAACGTGGACAAATTTGATAAAAAATGACGCATGTTATATTATGATGCTATCATTAAAATAATGCAATGTTCAGGTAAAGTTCGAAGGCCAATGGTCTACCTTAAATTCTCTTTTCATGCCCACCCCTTGCTAAGTGTACATTTAAGGGAATATACCATATGGCGATAGCTTAGGTCCAAGCCATTGATTCAGAAATCATTGTATGGAACATGGCATGGAGCCTTTATGACATTAATTAACTTTTTGTGTATTCCAAACTTTTTTGCATAATGAAATTTCCCAGTTGGTTCCCAGCATGGTTGAAATTGGACCCTTATGACCTCGTTTTACCTTCAATATGTTGATCTAGTTCAATGAAATTTGGCTTCAATGTAGTGCACCATAGTTCCCAAAAACGCTCAAACGGGCATTTTTCTAGCCCGCTTAGCTTCCGGGATATCGTGGGGGGTGGGGGGGGTGGGGTGGGGGGGGGGTGGGGAGTGCACTTCAAGGCCTCTCTCCACTAAGCGTTGATGCCAGACCCCTCTCCGCTACACGGCTTAAGGCGAGAATTCTGGACCAGAATGCTGAGTAAAAAAATATGAGGCGTTTCATCTCCCTGATGAATGCGTAGACATGATCAAAGAGAATGACATCAGGACAAGGACAGCAAGACAATGCCCATTAGAACAGGGTTTGAGAAGCAGCGTGGCCACGTTCTTTATCCCATTCTGTGAGAGTTATACTTACTTCAGTATTGAGGCACCGGGGCCCCGGCACCGGGCACCGGAGCAGCCCGCGGGGTGCTCCTAGCCACGCGGTGTAAATTATCCGTGCACATAAACTTCTCTCCTAAAATAGAATGTTGGAAAAGTTGCCACAAACTGAAACAAATATAATACAAGTTTATTTATCATCGACTACACTGAGAGAAAAAATCACCCCGATATCTAGCGTAAAACGGTGCAATTTTAACACCTCGTTTCAGCGTGCCAGTACTCTAGTTCGTGGAGGATTGACACTCCATCTAAGAGGTTTCTGCTCCTCGCTACATTGGAGTGAATCTTCCCTAATATGAGCGTACAGTCACTCTGGGGGAGTAATGACACTCCCTATTGTGTGCTTAAATATACCGCTCACTCCGCAAAAAGAGTATTCAAAATATAGAGTAAAGCCAAAAGAGGGAGTGATGGTGCAAAAACCACCCCCTCTTTTGGAGTAACTTCGATTTACTCTACCATGGAGTATGTTCACTCTGGAAACCAGACAGGGAGGCACGGTCACGTGACATCAAAACAATTTCATGCCAGCTGATGATTGAACCTCGTATTCCGGAGACATTCAAACGGGACAAGTAAAAAGCGTAAACGCAAAGTAAAGGATGCAGTTCGATGTAATTTTAGCAATGCCACCAGCGGAGACTATTCTAGTGCACTGAATTTTCACCGACGCTTATAAAAAAATTTGACATTGGAAAAGTAGTATTTTCATAGAAATAATATGCGAAACGGTGGAAAAGATATATATTCCGACGGTTTTCTACCATACTCAGCGAAGGTGGGACGCCCAAATTTAAGGGGGGCCCATGAGCTTTTCAACCCATAGCGGATTCCGGGGGAAAGGGGGGCACGTGCCCCCGATCGACTCTCGGCGCCCCCCTGAAAGGTCAATGACGCCCCCCTGAAATGTCGCTTCCCCCAGGATGCGAAAATCGGCGCCCACCGATAGAATTTTGCGCCCATCTAATAATAATTGTTGGGGTTTAACGACGCACCAACTGCCAGGGTCATACGGCGTCGCCAACGCTCACCCTGTTGGAAGGGATTTTGGGGATCAGATCGACTTATTCAGAGACTCCGCCGGGACTTGAACCCGGGACCGGTGGCTTGGAAGACAGGGGTGCTATCCACTAAGCAACCTCATCCCCTTGCGCCCATCTGATAGGTTTTGCCGGTCAAAAGTGGCGCTTCCCTCCCCGGGCCGGATGGCGCCCACCCGGGAAGGTGCCCCCCCTGATCGGCAATCCTGGATCCGCCTATGTTTCAACCCATTTCTTTCCAGTCAACGCCATTGGGTTATTGTTAAAATTTATGATTTAAGGGAGAGCACCGTGCCCAGGTGCCCCCCCCAGTTCCGCCGCCAGTGACCATACTCCCGTCATCTTATAATCGAGCAAAAGTAAAAATATCCGGAGCAGCGACGGATCCAACTTCCAAGGGGAGGAGAGTGAATAGAAAATTACCCACTCCTCCCCGCCCCCCATTGGCAGACGCAGAGGGGCTTAGGCGGATTCGGGATTGTCGATCGGGTGGGGGCGGGGGGCACCACTCGGACCAGGGGGAGTGTCACTTTTGACCGGCAAAACTTATCAGGTGGGCGCAAAATTATATCCGTGGGCACGGATTTTTGCATCAATGGGGGGGTGGAAAGCGACGTTTCAGGGGATACCATTGGCCTTCCAAGGCGACGCCGTAACCATTTCAGGGGGCGACGAGGGTTGATGGGGGGCACCTGCCCTCCTGGATCCGCGTACGGAGGAGGCAGGGGCCATGCCCCCCAAATGGCAAAATTTTTACCAATCTTTTAACAATACTATAGTAGTTTTGTATATATACATATACATATAGTATTTTGTACATATAGTTTATTTGTACATATTTATGAGTTCTAGTGGTGTTTATGGGCATCCGAAAAGTGCACGGTAATCAGATTCCCGAACACTTCCTGAGGCTAATACTCCCAAAAGTTGTGATCTAATCAAGGTCAAAGTTTTCATATTCGGCTTCAGGGCCAATTAGAACCCCGTAAGCCCATTTCAAAGAAAACCGACTGGACACCGTGTAGAACCCGGTCGATTTGTGATGGAATTGCCCTAATTAAGTTTGAACGCTTTAAATAAAAAATACAAATAAGAAATCAGTTTTACCCAAGAATGCATGAAATACAGCCAGACGCTATTAAAAATGCATATTCATTTACTATTACAAAGAATCAGCAGAAATCGCGACACAAACAAACCACAGCAAAACCACAGGGAAAATCACACAGCCTGGCGCCTGTTCTCTGGCATCCACATCACCTGAGATCAAACACCTGTTCTCCGAGGAGTCTATATCACTCGATGAATCAACGGCACGGTTTTTGCTGGCACTTTTGTTCCGTCCTGTATTCCAAGTATCAGTGCTTGTACATAGTGACCGATGATTTTGCTCCACGGTGGAAACTTGGAGTTGAACACCGTTGTCGGCGAAGGTAGCCATCTCCATTTTCCCCGCATAGACCGCACGACCCACGAGTTTCAGGCCGGTCTTGTCCTCCACGGTTTTTTGCCTGAGCGACAGTTCACCCAGAATCAGGGATAGCTGGGGTTATATTTACCCTGGAAAAAATAGGCAAAACAATATTTTATTTTCAATTCGGTGGCTGGACCAGCTTTATTCAACATAAAACATATGTGCGTGATATTCAGTTGATTCGGAGTTGTATTTAAATTTGAATGTGACTATTTTTGACTAGTGATTTTCCGTTGCCCGTTTGCTGGCTTATTTGTTGTTTGTTTGAACATAAGATTCGTTTTCCAGGGCAGAAGTTTTTGAGAAATATCGAGAAGTTTCGTGCCGGGTATGGATCACTGGAGCCATCCTGTCAATGCCATGGCCCCCTCCAAAGCAGGCCCGTAACCAGGCAAAAACCTCCAGAGGACGTGCAACCAAAGACAGGCACTAGCTGAGAGTCAAGCTTTTTAAAGTTCATCTTTCGGGAAGTCTCTATGCCTTCGGTACGGGGCACAGGTGCCGGAACATCTTTTAAGCTCGGGGAGGGGGCAAGAGCCGTCGCCGATGGTAGGGTGAAAGGAAATTCAACCTACCACTTAATTTGATAGGTACCGAAAATGCTCTGAAATCAGCTCAAAGTTGGGAATTGGGGGAGGGGGGGCACTGCCCACACAGTTCGACAGCTAGAGGCAGCCACTGCCAATACCACTCCGGTTTCTGCGCCCATGCTACATGGGACATGCATGGACATACATGGGACATTCTGCGCCCATGCCCAGGGAAGTGCTCTGAGCTCGCAGAGAGTGACCACGCGCCGAGCGCACCCACGTGGCTACGAAACTGCTCTAAACCAAACCAGGTTTACATAATGGATAAACTCGTCTGTTCGCAAGAATATATTGAAGCGTTTTTATTCGTTCCCAGCATAAACATTTTAAAAGGGACCAGAGAGGTGAGGCCACGTGTCGTCCAAAGATTTCCTGATCTCATTCCAATTGAGAGGGAACAGGAAATTTTAGGTATCTTTATTCCCGAACATTGGTCCTGAGACGACACCAACATCGATTTATGGATTTAACTGAGGGTCTCGGGGGCTGAGCCTAGACTCGTACGGTCTGTCATGGGCCTTTTGATGGTCATCGCCCTCCCGGGTCGAATCCTGGCTATGCCGCTACTCCTTGATGCCCGAAAAAGATTTTTTCGAAGGCTCTCTCACTCTCAGAAGCACTCTCAATTATTTGTTCTCTCCAAAAACTTAACACAACACGGTATTGATTCCGCATTTCCACAGACTAATCCCAATGCGATTTTCGCCCACACTAGCAAAATGCACCTAGACTCTGCCAAAAATAAAAAGGGGTAGGAGTAGATCATTTTCATATTGCTGCTGGCAAGAGATTTTCCACGCTTGGATACAAAACTTATCGGATTTGAGCTCATTGTTGCCTTTCGCAGTGTCTAGTAATACAATTTTCCGGTTTCATCCCAATTGAGCTGAGATAGGAATTTTTGGACGAAAAAGGGCAGCCCGGACCGCTGACCCCTCTTTTCCCTGCTATTGGTATGGATGGCAATTATACAATGAAATTGAAATCTAACAGGGAAATATGTTTAACCTGAAAGCAGTCACGGTCCAGGTCTTACCGGGTACAGTGACAGACCCAAGGGAGGGGAAAGGGGGCCGCGGCCTCCTCACGCCTAAGAGGCGCCAATCTGGGGGCAAAAAGGCCCCCAAAACAACGGTTTACACTAGGTCTTCGAGGAAAAAATATCCGATGTCCTCTCCCCTAGGATACGACATGTGGCGCCCCTGGGTGAAAAAAGTCAGCTCCTTTGGCGCGAAAAGGTGCATCCTTCGTTTGGCAAAGTGTGCCCTCTGAGGCTCGCTCGCCCTTCACTCTTACCGAAATCCTAGACCCGTCACTTCACGTGTATGAGTATTCGACAGATGAGGCCATATTGGACGATGGTGCTTATGAAATTAAACGGACTAGAAATGTATGTTCGGAAAGTTACACTAGTTGTATGAGATTCTCACGGTTCAATTTGAGAGGGCCGACATCCTCCTTGCTCGTCAGGAACAATATTCACCTTCATACACCGCATTATCATAGAATAAGTTACACAAGAGGATCATGGCTATTTCACAGAAATAGCTACACTTAAAAACCACTCCACAAACGCCTTCTGACCTTAACACAGACAAATAAGACAGCACTCTTGCTATCAACCGCCCGACTTGACGTTGAAAGGGAAAATGGCTAACAGGCTGCATGGATTCTGGTGTAACGTAAACCCCCTGATGAGGCCCAATTTCTTCCGTAAGGGTCTAATTACTATATGTATCGGTAAAAGTGTTTTTCATACTCTACCTTGTGGTCCTTGTTTCCAAAAGACGGGTGAATTCACTCAATTTATTGTTACTGCTCCAGCTTTTAGAGAATCAATACGCTAGTAGAGTAAGCTCACTCTTTTTAAGCCACTTTTCTGTTTTCCCGCCAAAATTCACTCCTTTTCTTGTGGTATGAAGCCTCTCTAATGAGGCGTTATGACCAAAAAGGCGTTGGAATACTACACCGGGAGTGATTTTTTCTCAGTGTAAGACCTAATCACTCAACTCCAAAATATTGTAAACAGTGAAAATGTTTTCAGAAGTTGTGGGCAGCAGCGATCATATATTTCATTCTATCGTATTTGTTCTTTACCGTGCTAGCAAAACAGGACGCTTAATCAATTGCCTTTTCTCTCGAGCTTTGGTTTAGAGCCCTCTGGTGATGCCCATGATAAGGCCAATCTTTTAATGATGTGCACCAATGCTCGACACTGCCTTGACCTTTACCGTGGACACAATACTCCCAACGGAATCTTTCAGCACGGGTCCCGCAGGAATTGCTCCGACGGCATTGGACACATCTCTCAACGGATCTGGACCGAGGAAAGAGCCTGCCACAAAAGATATGGGCGCAGGCAATCCTCATAAAAATCATCCGCAGTCTCGAAATCAAACTCTGCAGCCGAGCACACCGAAACTGCTCTTTTGAACTTCTATGTGTGATTTGTGTGCCACTATTGATAGCAGCATACATCGCCTGATGATAAGCTAACACACAAAAAACGTCAGATCATGAAATGAGTCTCGAGCTTAGGCTGAAATAGATTTTGAAAGGTGTAAGTGAAGAACAAATTACGTTACGGTTTTTGGGTTTTGAAAACTCCCCAAAGAGAGCATAGATGATTATATCAATTAAAGAGCAAATATACCTGTCGATTAAAGGCACTGATTTGAAATCTGAAGTTTGCCGTCAGCCATCTGATTACAATTATTGGAATTCCGAACGATCCGTGGGCTATTCTATCTTGGAAAATTAAGCAAACGGGCCTAGTTGGATTCTATCGCTTTTCTGAAAATCTCAGCTCTTAAAGGGAATCTGACACTGTGGTCGAATCCAGGAATTTAGTGTAATTAGGGGTATTTTTGCTGAAAATTATCAAAACGTCCATGATTTCTCTGAAAAATAAGCAATGAGTTCAATAATTTGATTTTAAAATGCTCCTCTAGGGTGAAAATAAGGCTCTGCCTGTGGTTGACGTCATGATTTGGCAACTACTACCATATTCAACAGGCTTCGAGGGCTTCAATTGGCTGATTACTCACCGTGACGTCGGCGCAGTCGCCACACCAACAGCTGACAACTGTGGCCGCCTGGCTGGGGTACACTTGGTGTGCATTTGAGGTAGGTTTTAGCTTTTCTCCGCGGCAAGTTTGAGTTTCAAGACAAATGATATATTGAGAACCGGGTTTTCCGGCATGCGTTACAACTTGGCTATCTCAGTTAAAATCACGTTATAAAGGTGCCACATTACCTTTAAGCGGTAGGCCCCCGCTGATTATCAAATCGAGCACAGTTGCTATAGCAAGAGTTGGCGTCCAAGCGAGTATCAATGGGAAGACTGGTGCGACACATAAATTTAAAGGTGATCTCAACTTGACTTAAAAAGAGCGTCTCAATTCTATAATTTGTTTTTTACTGGGATAGTTTTATAGAGCGTGTCTAGAAATCAATGTTGACAGATTTCATTTCACCCAAAGCTCTCGGTATCAAACTTCCGCACGCTTCAGAGTTCTCACTAAAGAAGGCTATTCGACTATTTCAAACCATGAGCAAATCCCTTTTCATCTGGCAGCGTATGTCATCGTGATAAATGTTAACAAATGACATCGCCTCCGCAATGTTACATGTCGCAAACTGCCACAGGCAGCTAGATTCGCAGTCAAACGTGATGCTGAGGTAAACCCAGAGAAGTAAGAGAAGAGGAAAGCTATTTGTTTTGAGCAATTAGAAGTGGGAATAAAATGCGATTTCCTCATTTTCAAACTTATTTTTTCCTCAAATCGTTTTTTTAGGATTACGATAATGTGGTCCTTTCCCTTTAAGGTCAACTCAACTTAAGGTCATGTCACTGCTTTGTTGTAAACCTGATCGGTCTCTCACGCCTCATGAGCTGATATCTGAATCTTTATTGTAATTTTTTTATAATACAACAAACGAACTGTTGTTAATAATTACAATTGAATCATGATATTGTGATTCTTTTTCAGGACCAAATGTGAATACAAAATTCAAGTACTGATTATCCACGCAACATATTGAGCAGTCAGTGTGGATAATTATCATGCATAGAGTGATATACATACTGAAGGGAAGGACGAAATGAAGTTCCTGCAGTTCCTATAAATGTAGAAACGTTTTCCAGAATTTTTCACCAGGGGTGGAATATATTTTCACGTTGTATCAACAAACTTTACTTTTAAACAACACACTACTTATACAGCCGTTCTCTTCACGTTCAGAGATTCTCCACGTGTTAAAAAAATTCAGAGTGGGAGGCCATGAGAATTCCGAATCACATGTTGAATAGAGAAGTGAAAAACTTCAATGTCAAAATAGT
The DNA here is from genome assembly GCA_034440635.1 of Lepas anatifera. Classification (NCBI taxonomy): domain Eukaryota; kingdom Metazoa; phylum Arthropoda; class Thecostraca; family Lepadidae; genus Lepas; species Lepas anatifera. Next base: position 84,103 of record JAOTON010000142.1, read on the forward strand.
AAAGATCACTTGAACCCGTTTTCTTCCATCATGATTTCCAACAGCTGGAAACAACGGTGGTCGATTAGATTTGACATTTTCAGAAGCAAATGCTGCCATCAAAGATGGCTGCATGTCGATACAACACTTGGCTTATCTCCAGGAAGATACATTTCGCAATTTTATTTCCTTACCCGCTTGAAGCCCTCTGCCGCATTGACCACTATCGTCAGCAATAGCGTACGACCTTGACCAGCCGGCAACAGGGCGGTGAGTCACGTGACCTCTAGACGGGTCATCTCTCCAGACTAGTGGGTCGGCGCGGCAACGGCATGTCGCATGGTGGTTCATTAGACAGAATATTGTAAGCTGAAAGGGGTGGGCCGGTTCGAATCCGTGGTTTACATTGCCGTACTTATGGATTCGTTGCGGGAGTAAAAATGTTAATGCCGACCTGTATGCTTATGAAGTGATGCTTTTTCAAGTATTATTATATGGACCCGTACCATGTTACTACACCGACTACGGGGAATTCAAAGGTACCTAAATATGGTTAGTTTCCATACATTATCATTTGGTTCTTTTGTGCTTGACCTCCGTTAGCTAAAGCCGCAGACCAGGGATACGTACATACTTCGAACAGATTACTGTATATACCTATTTGTGCTGAGCTTTATGTGAGCAGCGTTCATTTCAGGTCACTCAGTCTAATCTGCTGCGGTCGATCCACCACGGATATTTTAACGTTGCCGCGGCCAGTATCCAATACTGCAATTTAAAAAGCAGCCAAGTCTTCAAAACCACAAATTAGAAATGTGACATCGAAAATCAAAAGATATCCGGGCCGGGCAGACGCCATGCTACCGTGGGGAGGATTTTGCAACGCGAGCTCGTTTGACAAAGCTACCATCTCTTCTTTGTCTGGGGGCTGCGACAGCTCGCCTGCCCGAACTAGGCAGTGGTTTGGATGATTTGTGCATCTCACTTGCAGAAAACCTATGAGCGGATGTGCATTATATACTTTCCATGTCCATACATCCGCATCGAATGTCCACCAAGAACATGGTGCCATATTTCTGCCAAATGAGATAAAGCAGTTGTGGCGACAGAGCTTCCCTGATAACTGGACGTTACCGGACAAGAAACCTCGCATTCCCCCGCCCGCCCTCCCATGGTAGGTGATCCTCCGAACTACATATACGGTGCAAAGAACAGCCAGGAGTCTTGTTGCTCTGTTTTAGGTGATAGCTCGCTTACAGCTATGGTCAAGAATGGTTCACGACATATAGTTTTGCAAAAACAGTGCCACACAATGGTCTTCTACGACAGGAAGCAACCAAACCCCGGTCAAACCTTACTGCAACAGCCACAAGCTCGAAGGTAAGTCACAGGCATTTGGGAGCAATTCTGTCTGATAATCTCAGGTTTCATAAGCACATTAACACGCGCATTGACCACCTGAGGGTACGCGCTTCCGGCGAGACACCTTCGCTTTGACGGGGGGGGGTGGGTACCCGCCCCCTAAGATCTCAAAACCACGCTACATAGCGAAAAACAGTAAACGGCGTTGGATAGCCCATCCACCTCTCTTCAAAAATATTTGAATAATTGTCAGGTCAAATTTGAGGTCACTAGAGGTAAATACATGCCGTCATAGGGATAAGATGTAAATGAAGGTTTTCGGTCATTACATCTGAACAAGTAAAGATGGAGCAAAACAATTTAAACCTTTTGAATCCCCGCAGAAAGCCGAATCGAATGATATATAATATGGCCTTGCTATGTCAAATATGATATTTGACCTGACCTGAGGTCAGGTCAAAGTCAACTTAGGTAAAGTGCCTATCATTAGAACTGCAATGATACGCCGAATCTAATGCAGTAAAAATAAAGGCTCCATCGCCATGTATTAATAAGTCATTCAGTTAAAACCATTTTTCCCATGTATTTCCAATGGAAAGGCCATGGCTCGTACCTGACCTTAGGTCATCGATATAAAAATACTGGAACATATTTTAGAGAACTCGGTGGGTCCATTATGTGATGTAAGTTTCAACTGGATAAGTTCATCCTGCTATGACTTATGCTATCTAAACTTTTGGGGTCAGGCCACTTGACCTGGACTGGTGACCTGACCTGAGATGACCCAACCTTTAATTTTGGCAAAAGTTGTTAAAATGATCAGGAAAACGGCGGTCCTACGCACCACCGTTTTTGGCATACCTACCTCGAAAAAATACAGAGGGGGCGGGTACCCGCTCCCCGTCAACGCGCGTGTTAATCATGTTATAAAGCAGTCCAACAGGGCACTTGGAACAACATCCTCGTCTGCACGAGTGGAAACATTGCCCAGTCAAGGGGTGGCCACCATGCACGATACCTTGATTGACTTTTTGGGGGTAATCTGTAAGATTGCTCTGCAGCACTAATAACTGTTGTTTCCTTCTGGACTCAACTGAATCTTTTAGTAAAAAAAAATAGTGTCTTGCTTAAACCCCACCCATTGTGGTGCTGGATGTAAGTTTGCTTTGCCTGCTAAGCGTGCCAAGCGCGTGTCAAGCAACAAGGCAGGTAGGGGATAATGCATTTAATATTATATAAAGAGATAAGTTTATTCCAGAGGGAAACAACAGCTACCTATTCATGCCGTAGCCCAATCTTCCAGCTTGCCCAAAAAGTTGGCTCTTGGTAACGAGCATGTTCGCCGACATCTTCCGAGCGTGAGAATTACCTTCAAGGCCATTGCGTTTAAACAAGACTATTGCGTCTCATTGCTTCATACATACTTAAGTCCATTGTTGACCAGATCTAAACCATTTGTGTCAGACATTACGTTAACTACTGTGACATAATAATTGACGAACCTTTAACAAGGACAGACGCAATGCGACTAGAAAGAACATGACCTGACTAGAAATAACGGAGCAGCTGGGATCATTGCAGGAACAATGCTGAAAGCGCCGACTGCAGCTATACGAAGAAACTTGGTGGACATATCCGACTGAAAGACTGAAAATCCACAGACGTAGCGTGTATTAGGACGTGTAATGTTCGGAAAAATTGTTAGGGCTTACTGAAGAGGTATTTTTTCGATCTCTGTCACAGAACCTTGTCAGCAGGCTCGAATAATAGCAAAAGTTTTGATGTTTTTTTATTAAATGTCACATTTGGTGCGATTAGACTCCGCTGACGAGGTTCTGTAATACAGATCTATACCTCAGATCCGAAAAACATCTTGTGAAGTAAGTCCTAACGAACTTTATCCGAACATCCAAATTCCACAGCATGTCCTTTCAACGTCAATGTCAAACTTAGAGAGTTTCCACCTTTACTCGGTCTAGCATTCTTTTCCCAAGATTCAAAGATGCCAGTAGAAGCATATGAAACGTAAAAAATATGAGCCAAACCATCCTACAAAATTATTTAGAAGCTTGTTTGTACCTAAGACTGGAAGAGTTGATAATATGTTTAATGAACTGCCGCCTCGAATCCTGGATGCAAAATATAGCAAATACACTAAGATAATAAAATCGGATGCAACCCTTCATTAGAATCCTCATAATCTGTTTTAGTTTATCTTAGGAGGAAAAAACACTCCGTGTGCAACTCGAATGTTCTTTTACTAGGAACAGCATGGCCTTTCAATGGTTTTCAATGTTCAACTTCAAAAGTACAGCGCCCGCGACTGAATACGACTGAAGTGATCCCGTCCGACTTTTTAAAGTTTCGCCAGGATCAGCATGCCACTGAAGACAGGGCCGGCAGCCATCTTTGGATGCTTTCAATTGCATTTCAAGGCGTTGGCCGGCTGGACGGTGGTACGGCGAGTCTATTTAAGTTTATTTGTTCTCGTTTCAGATGTCGAATCAGGAATTGTTTTACTGAATGTGAAATGAAAATGTCACACGGATGAAAACTGCGGACTGCATAATCCCTACAAGCGTGTGCTTGGAAAGGCAGTGAGTGCCTGATTTCTTCAGTAAGTTAGAGCGTTGGCCCTGATGTTGACTTGTGGGCTTGTCGCTGCCAATTCAACAATAATTAAATAATGCATGCTAGGGGTCAGCGAAAACGGAGGGAGTCACTAATACCTAGCTCATGGGTGGATCGAGGATTTCTGATGAGGAAATGACTCAGTCGGAGGGGGGCACCATTTCAATAGTGCATGGGACTGGCTGTTCACAGGAGCCCTGTTGGTGGCCGATGGGAGTGAAGCCTCAGGGTGCCGGCCTATATCATCCGGGGGCGCCTCGTGTTCTCCATGGAGCACCCTCCGGACGCAGTTTTTACATTTCTTAAGGCGTGGATGTTTCAAAAGTCGTGCTAGAAATAGGGAGCAAATTGAGTCAACCTGCTCAATGGCTGGCGGGAAGGGTTAAGAATAGGTTTAAGTAGAGTTTAAGTAGGGTTTCAGGACAGTTTCAAAAGAGCCAGCAGAGCGTTTAAAAAAGAGTTCGGGGACTTTTGGAAGAGCTCTAGGGGTTCAGCCCGAGTATGGGGAGAGTAGAAGTGTTCTAATAGAGCTTGAGGAGAGTTCCACCGGACTTCCGGGCGGGTAGGGTGTTCTATTTGAGTCTGAGGCAGGGGCGTCGCCACAATGGAGGTCATGATGCCATGGCCCCATGGATTTTCTAGAGGCCCTCCACCTAACTCAGGGGGCCCCTTTGATGCTTAAGAGTCTGAAAAAGTCCCCTGAGTATCAAAGAGCCTAGTCCCCCTGCTCATAAAGGAGTTCTACTAATTGGCCTGTGCAGGAGGCCCTATAGCGGTCGGCCTAATGGACCCCTTTACTTATAAAGGAGGTCCTCTAAACAGCCAGCATACGAGGCCCCTTTACTTATGAAGAAAGTCCCCTAGACGGCCTATCCAGGAGGCCCCTTGCTTATAAAGGAGGCCCACTGGATGACCTACTTGGATGCGCCTTTACTTATAAAGGAAGCCTCTCAACGACCAACACAGGAGGCCCCTTACATATAAAGGAAGTCCCCAAATGACCTAAAAAATGGAGGCCCCCAGAAACTAGTAGGTCCCCTCGGGAGCATGGATAAGAGGCCCCCTCCGATCCTGAAAAGAAACCCGTGGGGACACCCCTGGCCTAAGGAGAGTTCTACCAGAGCTTTGAGTGGCTTCAATCGACTTTGGACAGAGTTTAACACGCGCATTGACGGGGGTCTGAGCCACCTTCGCTTTGACGAGGGGGGCGGGTACCTGCCCCCTAAGATCTCAAGAACCACGGTAGGTAGCGAAAAACGGTAAACGGCGTTGGGTAGCCCATCCACTTTTCCATCGAAAACATTCGAACCGTTTTTTTGTCAGGTCACATGTAAGGTCACGAGAGGTCAAAACATGCCGTAATAGGGATAACATGTAAATTAAGTTTTTCGGCCATTACATCTAAACAAGTAAAGATAGAGCAAAACGACTTAAACCATATGAATCCTCGCAGCAAACCAAATCGAATGATATATAATTTGACCTTGCTAGGTCAAATCAAGGATTTTACCTGACCTGAGGTCAGGTCAGGGTCAAATTACATAAAATGCATATCATTAGAACCGCAAAGCCAAGGCTAGTCTAATGCAGCTAAAATAAACGCTCTATCACTATCTGTTACTGAGTTATACAGTAAAAAACATTTTCCCTATGTATTTCCAATGGAGAGGTCATGCCTCGTGCCTGACCTTAGGTCATCCATATCAAAAATACCGGAACAAATTTTTGAGAACTCGGTGGGCCCAATATGTGATATGAGTTTCAATCGGATAACTTCACCCTGCTGCGTCTTATGCTATCTTAAACTTTTTTAGGTCAGGTCACTTGACCTGTACTGGTGACCTGACCTGAGATGACCTAACCTTAAAATTTTCACAGAAGTTGTAAAAATGATGATGGAAAAGGTATGCCAAGTACGGCGGCGCTACGCGGCGCCGTTTTTCTACTTTTCCGAAAAACCCGAGCGGGGGTACCCGTCCCCCGTCAATGCGCGTGTTATGAGTTCTGGAATTGTTTGTGAAGTATCGCAGGGTGATCAACTTTAGCCAATTCTCCCTAATTCGCTTCGAGAGTCAAGTTTTTCTCTTTGCAGATCTCGCATGGGCACATTGACTTCAAACCAAACCATGTTTCTTACTTGACGTAAGCTCACGACCAGAAGTCATCAGTGCTAAGTTATAAAGTCGCATCCTGTGTCTCGTGTTCGACTTAGTGTCTCCAGTGTTAAAGTTGTAAATGATTGCAACTCCCTATCGGAACAATTTTTGGTGCAACAACAACCAACACTGTCGAGACCCGACTGGATCAAAAGCGCATCAACCAGTGCAATTGTATGTAAACACGATACCAAACACTGACTGAAGCGAGTCTTACACCACAGGAGCTCACCAAGATCGGACTGCACAGGCCTAGTGCCTCATATCGTCCGTTATATTTCAAGTTCATAATTTTCTGGACGTTTTTTCTCCAGCTGGGAACATCAGTTTACAAAAAAAAATTAAATAGAAATCGGGGTACTGCAAGGGCTTAACACCGTAAGAAATGGCAAGAAATAATCCAGTGCTTGTACTGACCTGGTAGTGAGGAGAGACACGCCGGGGAAAACCAGCTAATAGGTACTTAATCAAGTCCTATCCTAGATCTAATCATGAAACATCACCCAGCAACAGCGCAATTCCTGCAGGGTTCGTTTGGGACAAGCTTGTGTGTGAGCATCAGTGTATCGGCAGTTTGCACCTAATGAACCTAGGTGTTAGACCCTGCTTCAAGCGAAGAGGCACCTGGTGAAATCATGCTTTATATTCATCCTTCATTTTTTGGAGTCATTTTCCAGATGAGAAAAGTGTACTCAGGGCGCTTGGGGTTATGACCTTTTGCCAATCTGGATGGGACAACCCAAGGAGATCTGTTAACGATTATCGGTATCCACCAGATCATATTTAGTCATCATAAGAAACTGCTTCAGCATACATGGCTGGGGACCAGAGCGTATCCGGCGGAATCACGGCTATTTCCTTAGCTGCAGAGATGTGTCATCTTTGCCAGGGTTCGACCCAGACGCACCGGGCCTGTGGCTTATAAGAAACCGACACTGGAACAAGCAGCGACAGACAATGCCCGGAGAAAGCCTGGTTTTTCCTGAGGGTGAGGAGCCTGAATGAGAGCCCGATAAAAACCATATACTGGAGAAGTATAAGTAACACAAGAAATACCGTGCTGTATTATTTGTCTCATTGTATGTTTCTCCTGAGCCACAGATTATGCGTTCGACGGATCCGCTGAAATAATAATTAATTTTGGGGCTTTACGGCACACCATCTACAAAGGTATAAAGCGTTTACCAAAAGGGAGGGTAAGGGATAGTCGCCGATCATCAGCTACAAGTAATCCTTTGCCGTTTTCCTCTGTTTTTGTTCATTTTAAGTATATGTCAAGATGAATTTTATTTATGTACTTTTAATTTTGTGCTGGGATTTTACGACACAACTTGGGGTGCTGTTTTGGGCTATGCATATTTGTTTAGAAAATGGCAAACGTGCAAAAAATGTATATGCTTTGCCGAGGGGGAGTATGCCAGTCCTTGTTCTGTCTTGCAGGCTTCATAAATTATACACTATAGTGAGGCATCATTACAAAAAAATTAAATCATATTCAGCGACATAAAGAAACCGCTCTTTGAACCAGAAAAACACCGCGAATTTTCTAGAGGGGGAGTGACGAGCCTAAACTTAAAACATACATTCCTTATGCACTTTTCTACATGTTTAACACGCGCATTGACGGGGGTCTGAGCCACCTTCGCATTGACGGGGGAGGGGCGGGTACCCGCCCCCTAAGATCTCGAGAAACACGGTAGGTAGCGAAAAACGGTAAACGGCGTTGGGCTGCCCAGCCACTTCTCCATCGAAAACATTTGAACCATTTTTTTCAGGTCACATTTAAGGTCACGAGAGGTCAAAACATGCCCGTCATAGGGATAACATGTAAATTAAGTTTTTCGGCCATTACATCTGAACAAGTAAAGATAGAGCAAAACGACTTAAACTGTATGAATCCTCGCAGCAAGCCGAATCGAATGATATATAATTTGACATTGCTAGGTCAAATCAAGGATTTGACCTGACCTGAGGTCAGGTCAGGGTCAAATTATATAAAATGCATATCATTAGAACCGCAAAGCCCAGGCGAGTCTAATGCAGCTAAAATAAATGCTCTATCACCATCCGTTACTGAGTTATTCCGTAAAAAAACATTTCCCATGTATTTCCAATGGAGAGGTCATGCCTCGTACCTGACCTTAGGTCATCGATATCAAAAATACCGGAACATATTTTAGAGAACTCGGTGGGGCCATTATGTGATATGAGTTTCAATCGGCTAAGTTCACCCTGCTCCGATTTATGCTATCTTAAACTTTTTTTGAGGTCGGGTCACTTGACCTGTACTGGTGACCTGACCTGAGATGACCTAACCTTAAAATTTTCACAGAAGTTGTAAAAATGATGAGGAAAAAGGGATACCAAGTACGGCGGCGCTACGCGCCGCCGTTTTTCTGCTGTCTCCGAAAAACCCGAGGGGGTGGCGGGTACCCGCCCCCGTCAATGCGCGTGTTAATAGGTCAAAAAGGGTAGTAAAACACGTTTTGGCATGTCGAACACAGCTGCAATCACATATAAATCTGATTGAAATTTGACAGTTGGAAAGAGCCAAAATTTTCCTCGGTAATCTTGAAAAAGGTTTCGATATCAGGCAAAAATAGCCAGGAGTTAATTCTCAAAAGACACGTCGAGGAAGACAGTGAAAAATAATCCTAGAACGGCCGGATGTTCTATAAAGACAATTTCACAGCGAAAAAGAAGTTGTGCGATTGCGAGGTCATCATGGACAAGAAATCGCAAACGAGGGGGGAAAACGGAACCGACAAGCGAATAAAGAAGTGGAAAAGGAAGGAAGTGAAGATGAGCCAATGAGCCATCAAATCAAGAATACGTTTTTCTATTCCATTTCCTATGCTATTGTTGTGATAGCGAGGGCCCGAAGCGAGCTTCTGCAGCTCCCAACATTCTCCTGCCCGGACTAGAATCGGACCGGGCCTGGCTGCGGGGCGACATGTCTTAGTCTGCACACAAGGTTACGGCTCTAACAAAAGGATAGCCGACTTCGACAAGAAGCTGCTCGAGGCACCTATACCCAGCCTTCCTGCTGAGAGAAGCTTAGAGCTCATCATCTACGTTCTCCTAGATGACCTCAGAGGGGTCCTCTGGGGCTACTTAAGCAGTTTTCAGGCTCGGGTCAATAACTATGCTGGGAATGGTGATATATATTTTATTTTGATACCATGACGTTTTTAATGCTATTGCGAATCGATTGATATGTATTTTGACTATGTTAGATCAAAAAGTGACCTTGAACTGACCTGAGGTGAGGTCATTTTTGTGTTTTGACCTAGCATAGTCATATCATTTATCATTCGATCCGCTGTGACGAGAATCAATCAATCAATCAATGGCTTTTTATTAGGCGTTCTGTGCATAGCACCTTTCCCCGCCTCTAAAGGAGTGCGAGGGAGAATTTTAGAATTTTGTGTGAGGGCAAGCTACGTTAGTCTGTTAAAGCAATGGGAGTTATTTCAAGTAATGGGTTGCAAGATGTTTTAGCTTGCGAATGGATCGGTCGTGGCAATGGCATAGCCATGCCAAGGGAGGTCTTTTAATAAGTTTAGACCCGCAGAGTGCGAAGGTTATTTCTGTGGTTTAAGACCTTAAATTTAGAATTTGGAATTTAGAATTTAGAATTTTGTGTGTCAGCTACTGATGTCCGCTTGTCTACGTTACTCGAAATCCTCCATTAACTCAATAATTTTCGTATTTTAGAAAGTGCGCTAAACACCTGGCCAGGGTGCCGCGAATTTACCCTGCAACCCGGAGGTGAGGTTGCAGCTCCCCTCTCCGGCTGGGCAGCCGCCGCGCAGAGGAAAAGAAGTGTGGGAGGATAGTTAGATTGTTAGTAAGAGTATAAGTGTGGTTAGCATAGACCCGCAGTGAAAGGTATCACTGCGGTGAAGAAATCTAACCTATTTAACCTAACCTGATTTCAAAGCTAGCTTAACATAACCTATCCTTAGCCTACGATAAACCATTTAAAGGTTAAACAACTATTGCTTTAATTTTGCGGTGGATCATCTATGATTGGAAAATAGGCAAGTCCTACTTTGGGGGTGCACCATGCACCCTCCATCATATAAACTGGGAGGGGTGATTTATAGAAACTTCTCTAGCCCAGAGTCCTTTAGAAATGTAAAGACTTTTTCGAGTAGCTCAGGATGGTCGTTACCGAGCAGAGTTTTTAGGTCTACAGGGATGTTTTGGATTCGGCAGTAATCTAGCATGGGTTGCCGATGGGTATTGTGCTGGGGACAATCGATGAGAATGTGATAGGGATTCTTCATTGCGTCGCAGGTACCACAGGTACCCGCGTTCCAATAGGCATTTAATTTTGTGTGTCCATTTCTGAGTCTGGTTAGAATAACCTCGCGCCGGCGACTCTTTTGGATGGAACTGGGCCAGTAGCCGATGTTAGGCTTGATATAGAATAGGTGGGCGCTGTGGTTTGTGGTCCAGTTATTTTGAATTTGCTTCCGGATACTGTCCTGGAGGAGAGCTTTGCTATCATCTCCAGACCACATTAAGGGTGCGATGGCTCTAAGTTCTAGGGACTTTTTTGCCTGCTCATCGGGCTTTTCATTTCCTTGAATTTTGCAGTGGCCCGGGATCCAAAGAAAAGAAACATCAGGGGTATCATCGATACCTTTCTGAATATCTGCTATAACGTGGTGGCCTGGGTTGACTACGTTACTGACGGCCTGCAGGACAGATTTAGAGTCTGAACACATGACGGCTGAGTTGATATTTTGGGTTCTGATTATGGCTAACGCATTTAGGATGGCAACAGCCTCGGCTGTGAAGATAGAGCAGTTGTCCGGAAGTCTTTTCTGTAGGCAAATATTTTGCCCCCAGATGCCGAGGCCTACTTTTTCGCCTATTTTGGAGCCGTCTGTAAATATAAAGGTCTTGTCCGCGTTACAAGATCGGAACTCTAGGAATTTCTGGGAGACTTCTTCCTCTGAGAAGTCCGTTTTACGGGAAGTGAAAAGAAATTCCACTTTGGGCTCTTTCCGAGTCCAGAAGCGGGAGAATGGGGGTTTGCCTATTGTTGCTGGCAGTGCGAGATTGAGGCTTTCCAGGGTTTTCGCTAATCTGTGCTTAAATGGGGGCCACTTCTGTAGAGTGGCTTTATTTGCTCGTCTGGGATGGGCAAAACATTGTTTTGCCGGTTGGTTTTCGGTGGATTGGACCTTAATGTAGTAAGAAATAAGCTGGGCGTCGCGTCTTGTCTGCAGTGGGCATAGCCCGCTATCAGTTAGCAGGCTGGTGATTGGGGATTACCTGAGCGCGCCTGTGGCTGCCCGGATACTGGCATTTTGGACTCGCTCTAGCTTTAATTTATTGGTCTTGTTCGTCGAGTCAAAAACGAACGAATTATATTCGAGAATGGACCGTATCAGGGACTTGTAGAGCATAAGCAGGGTCTTTCGATCCCCGCCATACTCTGTGCCGCCGAGCATGCGGAGAATGTTGACTCGCTTTTGACAGCTAGAGACGACTTTGGTGATATGCTCATTGAAACTCAATCGGGAATCTAGGGTGACGCCCAAGAATTTGAAGCTATTGGTGCATTCAATAGGTTTACCCGAGATTTGGAGCCGTGGAGGGTCGTGTCTGGAATGCGCTCTGGCAAAGACAACGACTGATGATTTTTCCGCCGAGAGTGATAGACCCATTAAACTACACCAATTATCGATGTCGTTTAAGCTATCCTGCAACTGCGTAGTTGCATGTTGAAATTCTGGTTCATTATACCGCCTGGTATCGATTGCAGTGGATTTCCAAATGGCGACATCGTCCGCAAAAAGGGAGTAATTTATTCCAGGCGGTAGCTTTTTGGCGAAGAGATCATTGATCATTACTAGAAAGAGGGTGGGGGACAGAACGCTACCCTGGGGTGTGCCTTGGTCTTGGGTTGCCAGGTAGGAGAATGTGGTGCCACAACGGACTTTGAATTTTCGGTTCTTGAGGAAGTTTTCAATGAATTTTGCAAGGTGGCCACGAATTCCTAGCTTGCTTAATTTAAACAAAAGGGCGTCTTTTTGTACGCGATCGAATGCCGATTTAATGTCTAAGAATGCAGCTATTGTTACTTGCTTTTTGTAAAAGCCATTCTGGATGTCACTGACTAGTTTCACCAAAATGTCAGTGGTGGCTCGCCCGCGCCAGAAGCCTGATTGCATAGCATCAAGTTTCTTTTCGCGGATCTCGTGAAGTCTAACGTTTACCATGCGCTCGACAAGCTTGCTAGCACAGCTAGTAAGCGAAATTGGGCGATATCCTTTTGGGTCTGTTTTTTCTTTGCCAGGTTTTGGAAGGGGAATGATAATACTCTCTCGCCACGATGTGGGGAAAGAGTCGCTAAGAAACATGTTGTTAATGGCCGAAAGCAGGTACTTTAGTGCTGTTTGGCTGAGGTGCCTGAAGAAAGAGTAGTGAATTTCGTCAGGGCCCACTGCAGTGTTTCCACACTTGCTAATGGCGTAATTTAGCTCGGTCATTGTAAATGGTACTTTATAGTACTCTTGATTACCATAATTGATGAATGTGTGCTTTTGCACCATTCTGCCTGGTCTTTGGAGCGCTGGCTGTATGAGTTATTAGCTGCGACACTGGCGTAATGATCAGCAAATTTATCCATGACTTCCTTAGGTTCGGTGATGGGTTGGCCAGCTATTTTTAGTTGAGGGAAAGGTCCACGGGGTGGCCGCTTCGCAGAGAAAGCTCTGATGGTTTTCCAAACTTGGGTGGTGGGAGTGAAGCGGTTGAATTTGGAGGCAAAAGAGTTAAAGCTGTCCTTTTGAACCCGCTTGCACGTGTTTCGAAAGTGTTCTTTTGCTGCCCGAAGTGCACATCGAGTAGGGCTGTGTGCCCTCCTCTCATATGCCTTGCGGGCTCTTATCATTTGAGCTTTGGCGTGTGCCGTCTCTGCGTTCCACCATGGGGCTCCGTTTTTCTTTCGGGGTCCTCTGGTTTTTGGTATTGCTACTTGTGCTGCTGAGCTTATGGCTCTTAGTATTAATTCAATGTCTGCCGAGTGTGGGTCACCTTCGGTGACCAGTGTGAGGTCGACCTCTGCCTCAAATTTTGTCCAGTCCGCTCTTTTTAGACTCCAGGAAGAGGTAAACAGATCAACGCGGTCGAGTGCTCCTTGGGGGATATCAATTTTGATTGGGAGGTGATCGCTCATGCCTGGGTTGTCTTCAACATCCCAGGTAAACAGTGACGCAATACTAGGCGTGCAGCACGAAATATCAATGGCTGAGTCTAAATATCCGCTTTGCGTTGCTTGGCGGGTTGGTGGGCCGTTCTTTAGGATAACTAAATTTTGAGAACCTATTGCGTCATATATAATTTCACCTCTACGGTTTGGTGTGGCGCTGCCCCAGGATGGGTGGTGACCATTCAAGTCTCCAAGTAATAACAAAGGCCCGTTTATTTGATTAAATAGTTGAGCGAGTTCCCGATCCGTTGGATCAGGGTCGGAAGGAGATATGTATGTTGAAACTACCGTCAATTGGACGTGTTGTATTTTCAAGCTAATAGCTACACAGTCCAGTGATGTTACCAAAGGCACGTGACTGTGTGGGATGCTATTTTCTATTAGGATGGCTGTGCCTCCCTTACGGACAGCAGCGTTTACGTTATGGCGATACCAAGAGTAACCCGAGATTTTGTATTTATCGTTATCTTTATCAGTAAAGTGGGTCTCTTGTAATGCTGCTAGCGCCGGTTTTTTCTCAGAAAATATTGAATGAAAAAGCGGGAATTTCCCGACAAGGCCATTTGTGTTCCATTGCAGAATTGAACCCATGGTGGTTTTTAACGTTTGTGCTTAGGGAATCTACGCTTGCGAAGGTTATAGGAGCACCTGCTGCTGCTGCTATCGCTGGCAGGAGAAACTGGGGTAGAGTGCCTAGAAAAGCTAATTTTCCTTGCTACGGGTGAGCTGCCGGGGCTGGAGGTGCCGGGGCTGGGGGTTTCCAGGAGGGGAGCACTAGAAGTGTTTACAACAGTTTTTGCAGAGCTCGTCTCTGATGCACTGCTGGCGTCAGAGTCGGTCTCTGTCCCGGACAGCTCGTGGTCAGACTGACTTTTGTCATCTGACGTTTCAAGTTCACTTGAGAACTGAAACTGGATAAAATGACCTATGAGGTCGGTTTGAGATCCGCAAGTGCGGGTGGTCGGTGCTATTTGGGAAGAAGCGTCGCTTCTTTCCAAGGAGAGGGGAGCAGTTTCAGTTTGGGTTGAAGTATTTACTTTTTGGACTTTGGTTTGAGTGGCAGCCGTTTTACCCTGAGGGGGTGGGCTGTCACTCGTTAGAGGCCTTCTCGGTGCCTGCCTTTGGCGGCGCCTGGGAAGGGGAGCACCGGTGAATTTAGAGTGCTTGGGGGCAGGTAGCAAAGGAAAATCAGTCTTGTTAGGCACTCGAGCTGAGTGGCTTTGCCACCCTGCTGCGGGTGTCCAGGTCTTCCTGGTGATTTTAGGTGCCTGAGGGGCGAGAGGATTTTCGGTCGGAAGACCTGGCGGAGAACTAGTGCGGGTCGGGAGGTCCTCCCAGCCCGCAACGGGCGTCCACCTGCGCCAAAATGTGATTGCGCCACGTGGTGGGGGGGAGGGGGACGGACGGCCTGATGGGCGCCAAGAAAAGTGGCTCCATTAGAGGGCGGATGTGGCGGCTTGTGTTTTTGGGTGGCTGAAGCTGCTCCAAAGTGGGATGTTCCTGGCCGGCTGTCTTGGGGGCTGCTGTGGTGGCCTTGCTACCACAGCTTTTTGGGACTGTGCGGCTTTTTTCTTTTTGCAGCACTTGTTTGCGGGCCAGGTCTGTGACGAGAGAAAGCAAATGGTGCTAAACAATGCGTCTAACCTAACTGTCAGACGCTAGAGCCCAAATCACACTACCCTAACATGCCACCTTCTTTAACCTGTCATGACTTTAATATTGACCAGAGCCAAAGAAGACTGATATCGTCTCGTTATGAACTTGTATGAGCTATCCACCAGTATTCAAGTTTTTTTTCGCTATCTCGCATAGGAGCCGAGTTTGAGGGGGGGTGTTCAAATACCACTCACCAGGGCGAAGGTGGCTCGGAGGCTCAACGGGGCGCGGATTAATAGTGTCCAAAAGCTCACCAAACAGGGATAGTTCCATTAGAGTCAACTATAAATCGAATTGTTCGCCCGAAGCTCTCGGCTAGCATGAAAGCCTGTTATGAGGCCGCACGGTACCACTCAACAGTAGTGAGGTTTGGTAATAGGCGTGCTAAAATGTCTTAAGCACGTGCAGTGAAGGGGGTCCTAAAGTGCCTCCCCCAAAACCATCTAATATCTCAGAAAGCAATGGGCTTAGACAAATGTTCGTTGGGAAGTGCGGGGTGATGACGATCTACCTAAGTCAATATCTTCAAGGTCAAACGAGGTCGTAAAGGTTAAGTCTTTGCCGTGCTGGATACCTGTTGAAAAATGCCGTGATTACGCGGTAAAAGTCGGAAATACACCAAAAGCTTACTAAGGTCATAGAGGGAAGGTCCCACACAATGTTCTCATAACTTTTGTCGTCAAGGTTATTCAAGGTCAATCTCCAATGACGCAAAAATATAACATATTCTCCATAATGTACAATATAACAGACGTTATAGCAGCTTTGACCCTGAAATAGACCTTAAACCTTGACCTGTGACTTCGACCTTGACGTTGAGTAGCCTTAATCATGAAGTCATAGCGTGACATACATCGCACTGAATAATACCATCTGTCTGGAGTACTGGGGTCAATGACCTTGACCTGTGACCTTTGACCATGACCTTCATGTAGGTTGAACTTGACCTATAAACTGATTATATGACATCATTACGCCACCACTCGGTATACAGTGCAGGCAAACCGGCGCGACCGCGCGATTGCGACGGTCTCAAAATATAGGTCTGATTTTGGAAGCCTATAGGTAAAAAATATTGACCAATTTTAAACTTATTGCACCAATCAACGTGCTCATAAATTCTCCCGATTGTGGCTGAGCAGCGTTTTCCGGCGGCGAACGTTTCTTCAGCCTCCTCGGAAAAAAAACAGTTAAAGGGGGCGCTTCAGGACCTACTTCACTGCGCGTGTTAGCTTTGAATGATCAGTTTATAAGGCTGCTTAAGAAAGTACCCTCGCAAACGACGTCTCTAATTATATGGCCCCGTGCATGCTTGAGTGAGATCATGCTTGGTGATAATGGGACCAGGCTTATAGGGCAAGTAAGAAGAGCTTAACTGATAAGAACAGTTGTTACGGTCGATATAAACGACCACAGAAGCACTGGCGTAGATAATGGGGTCCGCGGCCCCCTGGGCCGACCATAGGCACTTCAAAGGATTCTCTGGTCACGGGGGCCCCTAGTCCCAGAGGGCCCCCAAAAGTTGCTCTCAGGCGGCCCTCTGAGAGTCGGTCTCAGGGGCCCTTGATATTCGGTCTCAGGGGCCCCCGAGAGTCGGGCTCAGGGGGACCCCACATCGGTCTCGGTTTGTTGAAAATTATATTCAAAACAGATGCATCTCCTACTTCCGAGGCACCCTTTACCAGCAAGAGCAATAAACACAAAGGCTAACTAAATGCTCTTCAAAAAATTGATGCGGAATAGTTGATTGTAGTCCTTTGATGGTGTAAATCTCACAATGTCAAAAAAAATAGCCACGAAAAATTTTTGAAACAGAAGTATTTCCCGGCAACACAATGAAGCAGGCATTACAGCATAAAAACATACTTTGCTAGCGTCAGCAATGTTAGCAGTATTGGACCCATGGCAACACCCAACACAACAATAACAGAACCCTATACGAGGAGCAGTCAATCCCACCAACCGACCAATGTGCGGGGGCAGATACTCACCCAGTCGGAACTGGAGAGGAGCCCTGACCTTATCAGACACTCGTTAAGCTCCTTATCGGCAATCACAGGATGTCGTCACCGAGAGCTGAACACTCACCACCGGCACAGTTGGGACGCGCTGACCGACGTCGCGCACGACGCAGCGTCCCTGACGCCGCCGAAAGACTCCACGCGTCGCTTCTTCTCGGCCGTGGCGCCCGCATGCGAGCCGCGTCGCGCGCAGCTAACGATTTTTGCTCCGGACCACCGTCTTTGGAGATCGGCACGACGACAATGAGTCTTTAATGACGCCGCGCCCGATGGCCCAACAGCATAAAGGGGTGATCCTGGCACTAATGCACCGGATTTATTGGCAGCATGTGTCTCTTCCGCTACCGTGCCTATGGAGGCGTGAGGGGGAGGGGAGGGTAGAATCGGCTGTAACAGTGCAGTTTATCTGGTTTAGTTTTACCAGCATACTAAAAAGTCATGAAGAGATGGTCTAATCCATGAGCAAGTACAAAATAAGAAAAACAAGCGCGTTCTGTAAACTAAAGCGGGGTCGTATTGGGAGCCAGTTAGCATCCCCCATGGATAAGAGCTTCACGTGTCAGCTCACACGCACACCACTTAAAACTGCCCCGTTCGAAAACGCGATATGCTGGTACCTGATGTCCTATGCATTATTCCATGCCTCGTTAACCACCATGAAGCATCAGCCATCCTGTCAATGGCTGGTGGCTGCCCTCTTGCCATCAGTTTCAATATCCTTAACTTGACCGCGACATTCCGATAAAGATTGTGAGCATGGGAAGAAAAAGAGAGATGCATGGGAAAGAAGTTTGAAAAAGGTCTGCCTGGGACGAAAAACGGGGTAATTACAAACCTGAAAGGAATGGAATGGATCGGCCAGGGTTTCGTCGATACGGGACGGAGCAAGATAATGTTTTACATGTCACACGGGTGATTTGAATGGAACTGGACGGGACGGGACCAACTCTTGCACATAAGTTGTCGGATTGAACGGTACAAAATGGTACTGATGATAAAATTTCCCATGCTGAGCTTTAGCTGGTTTATTCAGATTAAGTCCATTCCATCAAACATCTATTCTATCTATTCTGCTTATTTAAGATTCTATTCTACCAAGGGCGGCTGACGAAGGGGCCGAAGGGCTCACGAAGGGTAGAGGGGTTATCAGATGATGGAGGGGGTGGCATTCAAAGGGTGTGAAACGCATGTGAAAGGGAGCAGCCAGGAGCGTCGCCACGCAATTATTTTCTGGGGATTTGGACCCTGGACTGGTGATGACCAGAGGTAGTGGTAGGAAGGCGAACCCCCCTACCCCTTCATAATGTTGAGAAGGTAGGGGGTGGGAGGCGAACTTTTAATCATACCAGCCACCTTGAAAAAGCTACCGACGATAAACTCCACCATCACATTTTTGTAGGTCCACGCTGCTTATTGAGAGAAAATGCAAATTAAACTTAGGTTGAGTACCACAATTTTAGGGGAGAGCTTAACCCTGATTCACGAACTGGGGGACGCATCCCTCCGCTGCCCACCCCCTGCCCTCCGCTTTCAACGCCTGTGGGTGAAACCATTTTAAAGCTAACTTTCGCCCTGGCGGAGTAGGTTTTTTCCCGTGAAAATACTTGGATTGGGAAAAAAGTTTATAGTATCAAATTTACACTGGACGTAGATTTTACATGTATTTATACCCATACAGAAGAATAGAAATGAGTGGGGCAATGAATACGCAAAGCTCGCAGTTGAAGAGTGATATGTCGTTGGTGGGAGGGGACGATAGACGAGTCGTTGTCCGACATACGGTATAGATGACTTGAATCTCATACACAGGAGCGTTGGAACTATGTTCGAAGTTGGGGGGGGCAGCGGGAATTTTTAAGTAATTTATTTCCAGTCAACGACATATGGTTAATGGTTAAGAATCATGAAAATTGGGGGGGGCGGGCAGCTGCCCCCCGTGCCCCCCGCCCGTTCCTACGTCCCTGTTCATACAACTTGACAAACCCGCCATACTCCGAAAAAGGCCAAAAATGGCCTGCCAGGCCAAAATTTTTCGCTGATGATACTGCTCTCGTATATACAGCTGACAATATTGACCAACTTCAAAGTATAACTACAAATAGCCTACCAGAAGTGTATAATTGGCTGGTGGGAAATCGTCTCACGCTGAACGCTAATAAATCTGTCTACCAGGTATACCATTACTCTGAACCTGCCTCTCAGATTCAGATTTCAATTAATAATACCATCATACAAAAATTTTTTAGTGCTAAATACCTTGGGATAACTACTGACGAGGACCTTAAGTGGAAATCTCATATAAAAAACACAGAACACACGATCGCCTGGAACATTGGGCTTATAAACCGTATCAAATACATTCTGGATTCAAGATACATCCTCATGCTCTACAATTCACTTACACTCCCATATCTTAATTACTGCTCCGAACTCTGGGGAGTAACGTATTCCTCTCGGCTGACTAGACTTATAACTCTCCAAAAGAAGATAGTGAGAATAATTGCTAAGGTCGGCGTTCGTGATCACACATCGAATCTTTTTAAGGAATTAAAAATTCTGAAACTTCATTATCTTGTTAAACATTCGCTCCTCCTCATCCTCCACTCACACCTTGCAAATACTCTCCCCTTCCTCTAGCTGAAAAATTTACAATCACCCAATCAAATCATGACAGAGTCATGAGAACCGGAAATCACTTTACGGTTCCATTCGCTCCCACTAATTACCGCAATTTCTCACTCTTCATAGCTGCTCCAATCACCTGGAATGATATAATCGTCCCAAATAAACGGTCTCTAGATGACGTTCCTGTCTCTCGATCGTTTTTCAAGACTGTTACTAAGCGTATATTTTTAGACACCTATTAGAATTATTGTCCCGATTTGCTACGATATTTGCTTCTTCGCATCTCACCATTCCCATCGCCCGTAGATTCTACAATAAGATTTAAGGCCACCAACTATTAACATCTTATTTACCCAAAGCTACTTATGATATATCACACTGCCTGCACCAGTTCCATGGGATTAAACACCCTTATTAATATAGTAAATAGTCTTACGTTTTGACTTCAATATGTGCACAGACAAGCAGGATGCCCTTCAAGCTCTGCTTCTTGCCCCTCCTTGTCTTAATTTCTATCAGCTATATCAAGGACTAATTCCTAATATGAAGACGGTGCCAACAGAAATATCAATGTACTCCAACCTCAACTAGCCTAGGATTGTACTCGCTGTCCATCGAATCTACTGGCCCTGGTGGCGCTGACCCGCTGTCGACATGCCTACCACTCCGTCATAGCGCCGATAGGTGGCGCCAGTCTGTGGCAGGTCACCCAAGCAGTGACATGAGTTGCCCTTGAGGTCAACCGGCAGGAAATCTGGGGAGAACATGGAGCAAGTGTTTCAACCAAGAGTAGTGCTTCTAGGAAGAGAAGGAACAGAAGATCCTCTGCCTTTACCAGCTCACTCCACAACACAGAGAAGCAAAAGACGAGTATTCACTCATAGACTTTCTCTCCATCACTGGGCGCAGGTCTCGAAAGCTCGACATGTTGTCTCGATCCAGCATCAAAGGTAGGCTCTTCAGCCCAGACTTCTTGTCCACCTGAGCTCAGCTACCAGATGCTACAGGTTTACAGCTGGTTATGGAAAAACTGGCATCCTTGCCCTTCCTTGGAGGACGTGTTGTGCGTGTGGCAAACAAAAATACGTGATTTTTTGCCCAATATTGTAGATTGGGGGAAATACAATTCCAGTGAATAGTTTCAGCCTGTGCACGTTCACCTTTGAATAAGTCCTGTGCTTGAAATGATTGATTTTTTTGTTAGTCTTTGATTGTCTTTTTGTATTCTAGAATGTGCGCATGTTTCGTATTTAAGTGTTTTGGAGGGATGGGGGTTCTAGAGGTTCTAGAGACTTTCTAAACTCTTTCTTCTGTTAGTCTGTAGCAACCTGTAGTTCGGCCGAGCGGCATTTGTGGTGTGTCCCGGACGTTACTTGTTTACATTTTGATTCTCAAATCTGTTTTGTCGTGTGGGCCGTGTGGGCAACCGCCGATACTACCGTCCAGTTGTTATTCCGGGCCAGGACACGTTTATTTCTCGGCCCTTCTCAGCTCATAAACATATATAGTGGTAGGTATGTATAGATAACTGGTGTGCAACAT
This sequence comes from Lepas anatifera, assembly GCA_034440635.1. Classification (NCBI taxonomy): domain Eukaryota; kingdom Metazoa; phylum Arthropoda; class Thecostraca; family Lepadidae; genus Lepas; species Lepas anatifera. The sequence continues at coordinate 105,306 of JAOTON010000142.1, forward strand.
CTATGGGCTGACTGATCACCCTCTTTGCTCGCTGACCTTGCCGGAGGGTTTGCCACCGCAATGTAAATTGGGCTACTCCCGCCCTATTTTCGGGTCCCCTCCTCATTTTTCTACCTACATATTTGGTGTGGCTGTGATAGGTACAGATATTCATCTACCATGCCCTCCAACAACTCTAAATACATTGATTCCCGGTTTGACTGACTGTCTGAGGAGAATGCTGAACTAAGGAGGGAAGTCCAAAACCTGAAAGAATCTTTAGCCACCTTAACACGCGCATTGACGGGGGTCTGAGCCACCTTCGCATTGACGGGGGGCGGGTACCCGCCCCTAAGATCTCGAGAACCACGGTAGGTAGCGAAAAACGGTAAACGGCGTTGGGCTGCCCATCCACTTCTCCATCGAAAACATTTGAACCATTTTTTTGTCAGGTCACATTTAAGGTCACGAGAGGTCAAAACATGCCCGTCATAGGGATAACATGTAAAATTCAGTTTTTCGGGCATTACATCTGAACAAGTAAAGATAGAGCAAAACGACTTGAACTATATGAATCCTCTTAGCAAGCCGAATCGAATGATATATAATTTGACCTTGCTAGGTCAAATCAAGGATTTGACCTGACCTGAGGTCAGGTCAGGGTCAAATTATATAAAATGCATATCATTAGAACTGCAAAGCCCAGGCGAGTCTAATGCAGCTAAAATAAATGCTCTATCACCATCCGTTACTGAGTTATTCCGTAAAAACAATTTTTCCCATGTATTTCCAATGGAGAGGTCATGCGTCGTACCTGACCTTGGGTCATCAATATCAAAAATACCGGAACATATTTTAGAGAACTCGGTGGGGCCATTATGTGATATGAGTTTCAATCGGATAAGTTCACCCTGCTCCGACTTATGCTATCTTAAACTTTTTTGAGGTCGGGTCACTTGACCTGTACTGGCGACCTGACCTGAGATGACCTAACCTTAAAATTTTCACAGAAGTTGTAAAAATGATGAGGGAAAAGGTATACCAAGTACGGCGGCGCTACGCGCCGCGTTTTTTCTATCTCCGAAAAACCCGAGGGGGCGGGTACCCCCCCGTCAATGCGCGTGTTAAAATCTGAAATGGAGGGTCTCCAGTTTGTGGTGTCCGAAAATGTGATGAGGAGGGAGTGTGCCGAGAATGACCTGTCCACGCTACATTCAAAATGCTCTTCTCTGGAGGGTAAGGTTACCACTGTCCAGTCTCAGTGTGAGGGGATTAGGGGATCCCAGGGTCGACTGGCCAGTGCAGTTGAGGTTCAGGCCCAGTACAGCCGCCGCTCCACCTTGCTGCTGTCTGGGAGCGCTGTCCCCGCCTACCAGCCCGGGGAGGATACGTTGTCTGGATCCCTTAGAATTATCAAGGACTACTTGGGCATCCAGATTCATCCCCTGGCCATCTCGGCTTGCCATAGGCTTAGGAATAGGAACGTCATCCTCCTGAGATTCCTGAACTATGCGGAGAGGGACTCAGTCTACAGGAGGCGCGTCAAGCCGTTAAAGGGTGGACTCTCAGTTCATGAAAGCCTCACTGCTGAGAGGCTGGCTGTCATCAAAATCATCAGATCCCTCCACTATCCCAAGGAAGGTAGCCCATTGGATACCTTCTACACCAGTCAGGGAAACATCTTTATTAAGCCAAGGGGGTGCCAAAGGGCAATCGAAGTTAAAGTTGGTGCATCCAAAGAGGATATCCTCTCTCTTGTGAGGTCTGGGGCTCCTGCAGAGCGCAGTCCTGCATCTGTGCTGGGGGTCCTGGGTGGGGGGGCGACCACCTCCGGTGGGGGGTTGGTGCTGAGTCCCTGTCCAGGTCTTCTGTGGGGACGGAGTCCCTGGCTGTTTCGGCATCGGGGAGGCGGCTGTCTCGGGGGCGGACGCCTCAGCCTTGGGGGCGGCTGTCTCGGGGGCGGGTGCCTTACCTGTCCGGCCCGGGCATGGTGATGATGTCCCTCTGTCTCAGGGGCGGCGCTCCTTGTTGGACGTTAGGAAGGGTGCCCCTGTCGTGGTCGGTGATGGGGGAGGCGTGATGGTCTGGTCTTGGGATCTGTGGCGGGGGAAGTGGGCTTGGCCACCCCGGTCTCTGTCCCAGTGGAGACGGGGCCCGGCCGGGGGTCTCCCCCTGCCTTGCATTGGCGTTCTCTCTATCCCAACCACGAGTGGTGCTGAAGCCGGGGGGGGTTGAGGCTCCTGTACCCTCCCTTACCCAGGGTGACGTCTCTCGTGGATCTGGACCAGTGGCAATGGATCCTCTGCCTGACATTGCTGGAGTGGGGGCAGATATTAGTTTGGGGGCCCAACCTGATCCGGAAGCTGTGATTGATCCTGCACCCATGGCGGGCACGCTCAGTGTGGCCCCTTGCACAGTCGGGGAGCCTGGTACCAATCAGGTAGCGCCGGGCGAGATAGCGCGGAGCAGGAGTGGGCGGCCAGTTAGACCCCCTCCACATCGATCTGATACTTAATGACCCCAGCTGTTTGCCTCTGATTGGTTAGTTTGGACATTCTCAACTCTTTTGCGGGGCCATTGCTCCCACTTGGTCGCTTGAACCCGAGTCTGTTGGGATTGGTTGATCGGTTGGCCCTTGAATGTTGCTCTGCTGTTTACTGCCTGTGTCTCTTGTCTGCTATTTTTTCTTTTGCTTTTGTTAAGTGTACTTTGCCTACCGATCCCCTGTTTACTGAGTGTATCTTCATAATAGCTCCCTGCAATCTGGTTTACTTCATCCGTACCGTGTGTGATATTTTTGCTAACCTTTTGTATTTCTGCTAACCTTTTGAGCTCATAGCTATTGCTCGGAAGTTAAGTCTTAACTTCTCTGTCCTCAATACTGGCGATGATACCACTCATTCCCTCTTTCAGACAATTTTGGATAATTGCAATCATCTGGACTTGAATGTAACTGCTTCAAACCAACCAGCATACAACAGTCAACCCCAGGGCATTTCTTTTCTTCATGTAAATATTCGTTCCCTCCCAAAGAATTTTGACAGGCTGGAATATCTCTTACATAAACTCCCTTCTAAACCTGATATCATTCTGTTGAGCGAGACATGGGTCGACGATAGTCTGGCCCAATCATTTAGCTTGCAAAATTATAGACTAAAAACTTCATCTCCAGTCCAAACCAGAGGAAAGGGGTCTGCTATTTATGTTCACAGCTCTATCTCATATTCCAGAAGAACCAATTTGGAAACCAATCGACTTGAATTTCAGTCAGTTATTCTAGAACTTAAAGTCCCAAATAGGAAAAACTTAATAATTGGGTCAGCGTACATGTCTCCCTCTTTTCCAGTGATTGACTTTTTCGAGTACGCAGAGTTTACCCTATCCCAGATTAATCTTGAACAAAAACACTGTCTACTAGGTGGCGACTTTAACATCGACATTCTGAACCATCAATCCTCTGAATCCTCTGCACTTTTCTTAAACACCCTTGGAGCCCTAGGCTTCTTTCCATGCAAATCATTACCTACTAGGGTCACCGCCCATTCTAGCTCGCTCATTGACAATTTTTTTGCAACAATCCTTCCTTGGTTGAAAATTCAAAGGTTGTGATATCCGACGTTAGTGACCACCTGCCAATTGCTGTAACCCTAAAAGAACCCAACCATAGAGAAAAGAGAGTACAAAAGGGTAACCAATTAAGCTTTGATTTTAGGAAAGTTGAAACGCTTAAAACGTCTCTCACGAACAAACTCGCTGATATCACTCAAATTCAGGAAGTGGAAACTGCTGCTTCATTCTTAGTTAACACTATCAACAGTGAAATAGAAAAATTAAGCGTAAAGACGGCCAACAGAAAGACAACCCCAATACAACCATGGATCTCTTTTGCACTTGTACAAAGTATTAACAAAAAAATTATCTGCACAAGCTCTCCCTTCAAGTAGCTAATGACGAAAATAAGAGGAGTTTCATCATATATAGAAACAGGCTAAATAGTTCAATCAGAGCTGCAAAAAAGCTATATTTCGACCGCAAACTAAACGAATACAAATCAAATCCTGTCAAACTGTGGAAAACCTTGTTCTTACTAGTGCACAAAAAAAAGAGAGAACCTGGAACTACCGTCCCATTTTCATCATGACCCACAGAGAATCACCTCACCACTTGAAATTGCTAACAAATTTAACTCCTTCTTTGGTTCTATTGCCTCCACACTTGATGAACGAATCGCACAATCTAACATAGATCTTATGACGCTTATGGCTAACCAACCCCAAGTAGATAACCATCTAATACTGAACCCTACTGACATCCAATCCATCTTGACCATCATTCAAGACATATCTAACTCATCTGCCACATCTGACTGCCTTACTCCTAAAATTCTCAAACTTACATCAACTACACTAGCACCCGCGCTGCTACATGTTTTCAACTTGTGCCTTGCTTCTGGAGCCTTCCCTTCTGTCTTCAAAAAGGCAACTGTGGTTCCAATTTATAAATCAGGCGACCCATCACTGTTTGGAAACTACCGTCTGATTAGCTTGCTCAATCTGTTATCTAAGATTCTAGAGAAAATTGTATCTGCCTAGCTAACAGAATTCATTGAAGCCAACAATATTATCAACCACAGTCAATATGGATTCAGGAAATCTCACAGTACTTTCATGCCTATTACTCTCCTCCACGACCAAATTACCTCGGCTCTGTCTCTAAATCAAGTTAGTGCTGCCATCTACCTAGATTTTTCGAAGGCCTTCGACACCGTCAATCATCAAATTCTTCTTAAAAAATTAGACCACTATGGCATAAAAATAACTCCCTTTCTTTCTTCCGAACTTACCTGGAAGGGCGCACCCAACTAGTCAAGTTCAACTCTTCTTTTTCTACAATTCCGGTATCGATTAAATATGGCGTCCCACAAAGTTCTATTCTCGGCCCAGCCCTCTTTCTCTTATACATCAATGACATTATCTTGAGCGCATCAAATTGCAATTTCCTACAATTTGCTGATGACACTGTCGCCATTTTCACAGCCAAAAACACATCAGATTTGCAAGCCAAAATCAACCCCGATCTCCCTAAAGTCGCTCAGTGGCTCTCCACGAATCGCTTATCTGTTAACGCCAAAAAGTCTGCCTACCAGCTTTTCTCTAAAAACGCCATTCAGTCCAATCTTAACATCTCTTTAAACGCTGAGCCAATCTCTCGTCAAAATTCTGTCAAATACCTAGGCGTCATAATGGACGAAGAATTCAAATGAGAACCACACATCCGGTCTGCCGAAAACACGATCTCGCGAAACATCGGACTAATCTCACGAGTAAGACATATCCTCAAACCCGAACACCTTAAACTTCTCTATCACTCCTTGGTATTGCCACATTTGACATATGGATTAGAAGCCTGGGGCTCCACCTTCCCTTCCAGGCTCCATAGGTTGAAAATTCTTCAGAAAAAAATTAGAGTTATGGACAATGCTGACCGCCTAGCCCCCTCCAGCCCTATCTTCAAAAAGCTCAGTCTGATTAAATTACCTGATCTACACAAACTGGCACAAATTAAGGTCCTCCATAACTTCTTAAACAACTCATTGCCTGAACCCTTAGCATCAAAATTCATTATAACGGCCAACCGTAGGGAAAGAAGGGTTCGAATACCTAGACACTTTGAAATCCCTTTTACAGCATTTGTCTATAGAAAATTTTCCCTGTTTCTCTCCGCACCAAAGATATGGAACGAACAAATCGCCTCCAAAATCAGAAATGTAAATGACGTGCCTCTTAACAAATTGTTCTTCAAAAAGGTATGCAGGAAAATTTTTCTAGACCAGTATTGAGCCTCTTCTTGGTCATCTCAGCTCGCCCCTTTCTCTCTCTCTCTCCTCTCTCTCTCTCTTCTCTCTCTCTCTCTCTCTCTCTCTCTCTCTCTCTCTCTCGCTCTCGCTCTCTCTCTCTCTCTCTCTCTCTCTCTCTCTCTCTCTCACACAGCTTGGCCTGTCTTTGGTGTAATTGGTTGTCGTTCTGTCCCCGCTGTGTTCTGTCTGGGTGCTGCCGATGAATTGGTGTTTTGTGTGTGAGTGTATGTATTTTCTTCCTTCCTTTGATGTGTACTTGTCTTGTCCTATGTGTATTCATACCTCCCATGAAATGCATCGTCCTATGCTGCTCAGGGGATCGTGCACGGGCTTGAGTGGTTCACTCGATTGCAACAAAGTATCTGACTTAATAACTATGGTTATCGGGAAGCGAACTCAGGCTCTTCCAGCCTTCCCGCCTCGTGTTAGCCGCACACGCGTCAGTCCAAAAATGTATTCTCCTGCATAAGCTGTTCCACTCTGCTACCCGTACCATGATCGATAAGCGCCCTCCCAGTCGCCGAACTGGACCCCCCCCGAGCTGGGTCTCTTTGGTCCGCTCCTCTCGGAGCGAGCTCCTGTACCTTTGGGCCGGACAGACGGTGATATAATTGTCAATCGCCCCGGCAGCTGATCTCGTCGCCGCTACGTTGAGGCGGCGACCCTCCTGATCGTCTCTGGTGGCGCGATGGGCTCGCCTGGTGGCCGGACTGCGTCCCTTCGGCGCCGGCCGGGCGCCTGGCCAGTAGGGTGTTTCAGCCCACTATAGTAAAATTTTGTTTGTTTGGAACGAAGTCATATCGACTTTCCCCCAGCTCTATACGTGAAACTGAATCGATTTACACCCTTAAAAGCAAAATAAAAGGACATTTAGAGTTCGCGCACTTTTATCACCAAAAACCATTACACTTGAAAGAGGCGCATTATTTCTTGGTGCGCTTGGGTAGAGCCCATCGATGGAGTTCCACCACCCGGAGCAGGTACTGCTTCTGCTTCTCGTCCTTGACGAATCCGTTGAACCTCTTGATGAGGGTGATCTCCCTTTCCCGCTGTTTTTGTCCTGAGTCGAAAGTTAGAGTCGTTGTGGCGTCCCATTTGATATAATGATCCTTCCCATATGTAGAAGGAGTATCGCAACAGATTCGACGCATATGTTCTAAATTCAACGTAAGAACATATCTTAAGGCACATCAAACGATCAAACAATTACTGGTCAAACCAAAGGACAGGATAGACAACCGGAAAAACCAGGCCCAGTATACAAGATGGAATGTAATGACTGTTCAAAAATATACATTTGAGAAAGCAAAAGGATGATGGAAGTCCGACAAGACGAACACCGAAAATCTCGACAAAAACTAATCCGAGAGTCAATTGACGAGAGAGCAGCGGAGGCCACAGCAAAACAATCATTCAAAAAGGATCATTATATCAAATGGGACGCCACAACGACTTTAACTTCCGACTCAAGACAAAAACAGCGGGAAATAAAAGAGGCAACTTACATCCAAACCACCACGGAACCAAAAATGGATAGAAATATCGGCAAAGTTACCATCTTCTCTGGATTTTTGGGCCTCTTAAAACGCCAGCCAAACAAGAGATTGAATTGAAAAATAACACGTGTTTAGAGCTAATAATTATAAAATGATTCATCATGCTCATAGCTAAGATTGCTCTTTCAAAGTTTACCCTGTCTTCGTGTTTTTCGCTTAGTTAGGTTTATGTCATAGTGTTTTCTTCATCTCCCTTGAAAACGGGGGCGGGATGCTCCTGAAATTGGTCGGGTTTTATGCTCAGGCTAGTCTTGTGCAGTAATAAATGTTTTATTTAATTTTAAGAATATTTCAGATGTGAAATAGAAAACCAAGCAAAAGAAAACCAGCGCCAGTATCAGTGTGGAAATGTGTACATTCATAGGCGTAGGAACAGGGGGGCAGGGGGCCATAGCCCCCCCCAATATTCTTGATTCTTAACCCTTAACCCTATGGCGTTTACTGGAAAGAAATGACTTCCAAACGCACCTTGGCCTCCCCAATATTCTGGACGTTTCTACGCTTATGTGTACATTTGAATACATTTGATAAAAAAACTGCAAAAAAGCGCGACCTCTAAATATTATCTAAATACATGGAAATTTTGCACTGAAGCTTGTAAGCAGATGAGGTTTGAGGGGAACGTCGATATGCGTCAAAATATTGCATTTTGGAACAATGAAACACCCTACTGGCCAGCGTACCGGAGGGCAGCAGCAGCGGCGGTGCGGTGCCCGGTCGCCATATGCCGCGGCATCCGCTGGTCGACCGGCCTACCTTCGAGTCGTAGGCCGAGCACAGGCCACCGGCGACCTCAGCCGGCTCAAATAGTGTTTGAGCATTACCGGCCGAGGAGCGGCCGGTGATGTCCCACACCTTTACCTACTGCCGGCTGGGAAGCCTGGGGGGCAGGTTCGGGAGCCTGCTGCCGCTGGTCGCCTGCTACTTCAACACCGGCCCCTCGTGCTACATGTGGGTGCGACTGGGGTTCGACCCGAGGAGAGACCTGGCCGCCTGGACATTCCGGACCATCGACTTCCACACACGCAGTGCGGTGCTGAAAAACAAGATGAAAAATGAAATGATGCAAGAAGGAAAAAACGTGCGTCGGCAGCTGAGCGACTCCGCCTGTCTGCCTGGGGTGATGTGGCGGCGCCCTGGCGGGCTGCACATCCGGACGCGGACTCTGGAGGGGACGGCCGCAGCCCTGTCCGGCTGCCTCCGCGATCCGCCGCCCGTGCCCCCTGCTGTCTGGCCGGGGCCCGCCCGGGGGCGGGCGCTCTGGCCCGGTCTGTGACCCACTCGACGGAGGGTTGGCGGCGGACCTCGTGCTGGTCTTTCGCTGGGAGCTGACGGCGACCATCTGGCGGATATGACGTTGACCATCCGGCGTACATGGCAGTGATCATCTGGCGGACATGAGCGGCAGACATGTGTCCCGATTGCGCACACGGGGACTTCGGTCTGACTGATCGGTGGCGGAGCTGACAGGCAGCTCGACTCTGTGCGACCGGACTCCGTGGTCTAGTGGGGTTGGGAGCGGGCCGGCGCACAGACGGGATCATCGCGTGGGGACTGGTGCAGGATCCCGGGTTCCGTTGTCGAGTGGTGGTCGGTCGGCTCGTCCCCGGGGACGGTGGCGGGCCGGGGGCGGTGGTCGCGTGGGTCGAACAGGGACCGAAGTTTCCAACGAGCGATGTGTTTGTTGGTTGTGATGGGTGTGATGTGTGATGTGATGTGGGTGTGATGTGGCCGATGCTGGCACTTCCGCTTGAGGTCCTTCTTTGGGCCCATTGTATCTCTCGTGCACTACATTCTATGATGTTAAGGTGTCCCAAGCTCCGTGTCGGAAGCGGTATTTTTGGTGACCCAAGAGGTAGTTCTCCCACGTTACTGACTTGGTGCATCGCGTCCACCATTGTCCATCCCACCCTTACTCTTGGTCTGTCACTCATCTTGGTCATCTGCACAATTTATGTCAGCACCGCGCTCCTTCGCACGCATTCACACGTCCTGGTCTGAGCTTCACTCACGCGTTTTGATCACCTACACTATTTATGTTAGCGTCACGCCCTTCACCAGTCTGCCCACTCACATACACGCTCGGGTCCGCGTCCGTGCCCTCCTGGGCGTAACTGTTTAAGAGGCCTCGCGCTGAACGGGCGGTCACGGACGCGGCCCGCTTCCACTAGCTAAATCGCACTTCACCTTGCCCACTCCTATTTCATACCGCTTTTCTTCAGTCGTCAGCGACCGCACGCGTGTTCGGGTCTGTCCCGGGGGTGCTCTCTCTGCTGGCTGGGTGTGTGGCGCAGTCAAAAATCTTAATCTTGGTGGGTTTCGGACGTACGTTTTCTCCGCTGAGTCACGTTTGCGCTCGATTAGCCGAAGCTCCACCCGACCGGCATCGTACACGTTCCGCCTCCCTTCAACGTGGGGTTCTCCCTCACTTACGTTCCTTTGTGTGCTGCCAATCGCGATGTGTGTCTAATAATAAACATACGGTACCAATACCAGTGGTGGAAGCACTGAGCCAGTGGGATGCACAAACTGGCTTTTTTGGATAATTGCATTGTCAAAAAGTGTTTGTATATATACAACATAGGTCATGGTTACTATACTACGGCAAACATCTGCGGCTAAAATCGTGTGAGAACTATCTTATTAATTTCTTGTCTTACCTTGTAGCGAGCTCCGTCCTCAAATGTTTTCAAGCTCTTTTTAACGGAACTTGTGTGTGTGTGTGTGTGTGTGTGTGTGTGTGTGTGTGTGTGTGTGTGTGTGTGTGTGTGTGTGTGTGTGTGTGTGTGTGTGTGTGTGTGTGTGTGTGTGTGTGTGTGTGTGTGTGTGTGTGTGTGTGTGTGTGTGTGTGTGTGTGTGTGTGTGTGTGTGTGTGTGTGTCTGTGTAATAATAAACGTGTATGGCTTCAATGGCCAAGCCTAATGAAAAATGCATTCAGCAGATTCTAGTACGAATCAAGATTAACACGCGCATTGACGGGGGGCAAGTACCCCCCCTCGGGTTTTTCGGAGATAGTAGAAAAACGGCGGCGCGTAGCGCCGCCGTACTTGGTATACCTTTTCCCTCATCGTTTTTACAGCTTCTGTGAAAATTTTAAGGTTAGGTCATCTCAGGTCAGGTCACCAGTACAGGTCAAGTGACCCGACCTCAAAAAAAGTTTAAGATAGCATAAGTCGGAGCAGGGTGAATTTATCCGATTGAAACTCATATCACATAATGGCCCCACCGAGTTCTCTAACATATGTTCCGGTATTTTTGATATCGATGACCTAAGGTCAGGTACGAGGCATGACCTCTCCATTGGAAATACATAAGAAAAATGGTTTTTACGGAATAACTCAGTAACGGATGGTGATAGAGCATTTATTTTAGCTGCATTAGACTCGCCTGGGCTTTGCGGTTCTAATGATATCCATTTTATATAATTTGACCCTGACCTGACCTCAGGTCAGGTCAAATCCTTGATTTGACCTAGCAAGGTCAAATTATATATTATTCGATTCGACTTGCTAAGAGGATTCATATAGTTCAAGTCGTTTTGCTCTATCTTTACTTGTTCAGATGTAATATCCGAAAAACTGAATTTTACATGTTATCCCTATGGCGGGCATGTTTTGACCTCTCGTGACCTTAAATGTGACCTGACAAAAAATGGTTCAAATGTTTTCGATGGAGAAGTGGATGGGCAGCCCAACGCCGTTTACCGTTTTTCGCTACCTACCGTGGTTCTCGAGATCTTAGGGGGGCGGGTACCCGCCCCCCCGTCAATGCGAAGGTGGCTCAGACCCCCGTCAATGCGCGTGTTAAAAACGCATTCGCAACGCAAACGCATTACTGAGCGTGCTCGTGTAGGATCAATATGATCTGCTTCACTGCAGGCGTTGAAGCGGTTATTGATACTTGCCGGCGGCGATAAGGTCAGGGGCTGCCGACAGCACGACAGCGTATCAGTTGCATCACCCAGCGCCGCCTCCAGACACCGGGCGACTGCTCCCGCGTCAGTCGACCAATATTCCGGGCCCACGCTATTTGAACCACGGTGATGGGGTAATCAGATCAAGTCCGACACCTTCCCGAGGAGCTCGTTGGACGCGCTCTAGCAGAGGAAGGGGTGGCGCCTCAGACATTCACTCTTTTTTCTGACAGAGTTATGAAACACGAGCGCTTGACGCTAGAAACCGGATGCTTTCAGGCTCGGAGTTTCATATTGTGTAAGAGATTCAGTTTCAGATTCAGTTGGCTTAGGCAGAAGGGTGGTTGAATAAATCAAGTGAACTAAAAAGGTCAAATTAGCGCCACTATAGGGCCCTTTACCGAAAGTTGTTGTGACCCAGAAGCGAGGTCTATCAAGCTGAATACAGAACATTAATTTCTGAGAAAAAAACAGAGTGGCCTCCCAAGCATTACCCGGGCAGCACCAAAAGAATGGGGTTCGATCTGCCCCATCCCTTGATTTTTTGCGAATGATTCCGAGCTAATCCAAAATAGGAGGTAAGTCGCCTCTGTATACTTGTCAGGTATTGATTTGACAGCTTATGGCTGAGAATTGATATCGAATCCGGTCAGTCCAACGAGTAATGACGTCATTTTAAGCCCACTTAAGGCGATTTTGTTCTAAAATCAAACATACGTAACTGGGATGTAGTTTGGCCAGCTAAAAGAGCTATATCAACTTTCTAAACACAATTCGAATGCTGTTAAAAGAAGAATGTCTAAGCTTCCAAACGTTTTGAGGTCAGTGAATGGGAGGTCTCTAAATGTCTGTAAGATACATACACCAGATTACTCTAGGTCCCGGAAGGTCACTCTTTCCAAATGGGGTTGTGTCCAGGGACGTAGCCAGGATTTCGCTCAGGGGGAGGGGGCGGCGTCCCGAAAGGGGCCCCTCCGACAGCGCCAAAAGGGCCCTGATGGGTAAAAAGTGCCCTACTTGTTACAGAATCTGTCCTCAGGAGGGCCTTTCGGGCCCTCAGAGGGGTGGGGGTGGGCGGCTTTCCCTGCCGCCCCCCTTGGCTACGCCCCTGGTTGTGTCTATATTTTTAACGAGAAATAAGATACAGCAATATTTTTCATGTCATAGTAAGGAACGTGATTTAAAAATTCGATTGATATATAACGTATCTGTTATCTATTTGTTATCTATCTACTACTTTATCTGTGCCATCAATGCAATGTTGCATACCATCCACATCCTGGGGAGAAAGACTTATAGAATATTGAGGCCCTTAACACTGCTCTAGACATTATGGTTCCCCAGTTATAAGGGATTTACTAAATCTGCCTAAGTTTGAACCATTTTGGCCCATTGTGACATCTTAGTCCCACGGACAGGGGCGTAGCCAAGGGGGGGCGGCAGGGACAGCCCCTCCGAGTAGAGGGGATGATAAATCTCAATGTCATCGTTGCTCAGTTGCCACTTAAGACATGGTTCTATATGAAAAATGACAACTATTAGTGGTTTTGTTATGGGTCTAGCTTTAAAAAAAACTTCGTCCATCGGCAATTGAAAATTTTCCTTTCTGCCAGTCATTTCCCCGTACCGCCCGGGTGTCCAATCGGTCCTGTCCCTCTCAGTTTTTCGCGAATATTTGTGAGCGTAATTACACCAAAGAAACAACAATTTGTAAAATGTCTGGAGATAAAAATCGTGTCAAGTCAGGGTACTGACTTATGACGTCATTATTTAACATTTCCACTGCAGAGGGGTCTGGCACCAACGCACAATAGAGGGGGCCTGGTAAGCCCCTCCGGAATGCGTTGATCTCGGAAACTAAGAGGCGTAGAAAAACACCGCTTGGAGGGTGGGTGGAGGCTATGTCGGTCTAAATCATGGATAATTTTCATTTACCTAGGTCAATATATTCAAGGTCAAACGAGGTCATAAAGGTCAACTATTGGCTATGCTGGGCACCTATTGGAAAATCATGTGATTATGCGGGAAAAAGTCGGGAATAAGCTAAAGGCGGAACAGGGTCATAGATGGAAGACCGAAAATAATCCTTCTTGCCATTTTGAGGTCAAGGCCATTTAAGGCCCTTGACCTATAAGGTGACAATATGGTATACTACCTATAATGCACACTATTACGAACACTATAGCAACTGTTTGATGATTATTGGAGTTTTAGGGCACTGCAGCTACAAAGGCTATATGTGCCCGCAATAGTAACTGTTTGATGGGATATGAGGATTGACCTTTACCAATTAACTTCGACCGTGGCCTTTGACCTCGACCTTTACATTGAGGTACCTTAACACGCGCATTGACGGGGGTCTGAGCCACCTTCGCATTGACGGGGGGGCGGGTACCCGCCCCCTAAGATCTCGAGAACCACGGTAGGTAGCAAAAAACGGTAAACGGCGTTGGGCTGCCCATCCACTTCTCCATCGAAAACATTTGAACCATTTTTTTGTCAGGTCACATTTAAGGTCACAAGAGGTCAAAACATGCCCGTCATAGGGATAACATGTAAAATTCAGTTTTTAGGGCATTACATCTGAACAAGTAAAGATAGAGCAAAACGACTTTAACTATATGAATCCTCTTAGCAAGCCGAATCGAATGATATATAATTTGACCTTGCTAGGTCAAATCAAGAATTTGACCTGACCTGAGGTCAGGTCAGGGTCAAATTATATAAAATGCATATCATTAGAACCGCAAAGCCCAGGCGAGTCTAATTCAGCTAAAATAAATGCTCTATCACCATCCGTTACTGAGTTATTCCGTAAAAACCATTTTTCCCATGTATTTCCAATGGAGAGGTCATGCCTCGTACCTGACCTTAGGTCATCGATATAAAAAATACCGGAACATATTTTAGAGAACTCGGTGGGGCCATTATGTGATATGAGTTTCAATCGGATAAGTTCACCCTGCTCCGACTTATGCTATCTTAAACTTTTTTTGAGGTCGGGTCACTTGACCTGTACTGGTGACCCTGACCTGAGATGACCTAACCTTAAAATTTTCACAGAAGTTGTAAAAATGATGAGGGAAAGGTATACCAAGTACGGCGGCGCTACGCGCCGCCGTTTTTCTACTATCTCCGAAAAACCCGAGGGGGGCGGGTACCCGCCCCCCGTCAATGCGCGTGTTAACTGTGATGTCTTAGCATAATATACGTCAGACCGGGTAACGCTATATGACCGGGGTAAATGACATTGAAAGTATTGATATGACCTTAACCTGTGACCTTTGATAATGACCTTGACCTTCATTTGAGGTGAACTTAACATATCATCCCGGTTATATGGCGTTATGACGTCACCACTCGGTCCCCAATGCAAGTGAACTGGTCCGACCGCGCGATTGCGGCGATCTCAAAATGCAGGTCTGACTTTGAAAGCCTATAGGTAAAACGATATTCAACCGATTAAAAAAATCGCAAATCGACAGCCGTTAAAGGGAATGTGGCACCTTGCTCGAATCCTAAGATTTAGTGTAATTAGGGGTAATCTTAGCCGAAAATCACGGGAGCGCCCCTGATTTCTCTGAAAATGTACAATAAGCTCAATATTTTTATTTTTAAAATGCTCCTCCAGGAAAAAATTAAAATATCTGCCTGTGGATGATGTCATGATCTGGCAACCACTACCATATTCAATAAGCTTCAAGGTCTTCGCTTGGCTGATACTCACCGTGACGTCAGCATATGTCGTCACACCAACAGCCCTGACAACTGTGGCCTGCTGCTAAGGGTACATGAGAGGTACATTTCAGCTAGGTTTTAGCTTTTTTCTATGGAAAGCTCGAGTTCCAAGACAAATGATGCATTGAGTACCGGGTTTTCCGACTTGCTTTACAACTTGGCTATCTCAGTTAACCCTTGCCCCGGTGGCGGGTACGAGCCACCTTCGCCCTGGTGGGGGCTAAAAAAGACCCCCCACGATATAAAAAATTAAGAGAGTTAGAAAAAAGCGCAAAACGGCAATCGAAAGCTCTTCGAAAATGATATCGAAAATAGTTCGGTCATTTTTCTTGTCAGGTCAATATCAAGGTCACCAGAGGTCAAAATAGGTCAAAATCGCTAATATGAGGTGTACTGAGAAAACCTCATATATCTCAGAAACTATGATAGCTAGAAACATTTTCCTAACACCATTCGAAAGCTCTTGAGATGCGCTTTCATTACAGAAGCATTCATTTTCGTGTCAGGTCAAAGCCTAGAGAGCTACAGGTCACTAAATATTGGGCAAATTCTTGGGAATGTCCATAGCCACCCATGCATAAGGGCGTTTACTTTTTCGCTAATGGCTTCCAAAACCAAACAAGATATAGCCCTATTTTATGCACCATTGCAATCCTCTCGTCAATACGAATCGAATGATATATGATATTGCTATGCCAGGTCAAATTTAGGAATTTGACCTGACCCAGGTCAACGGTCTGACCCAACTTGACCTGGTATAGTCATGATCTATATCATTTGACTTCCAGTGACTATACAAACACTTCGGTGACAAAATAAAAGCTCTATCTTTTTTTATTCAAAATTTATAGAGAAAAACACCAAAAAATGCTTATTTGACCTAAGGTAACCTTTTAAAGGTCACAAGTCAAAAACATTGGCATCAGCTTCAGAAATGGGCTAAGAGCAAGTCGCAACCGATGTTTGAAGTTGATTCCATCCATACTTAATGAGAAAAGCTCATTTCGTGATTTTCCCCATGTATTGACGATGGGGAGGTCATGCTCTGCACATGACCTTAGGTCACCAATATTAAAAATCCCGGAAAAAATGTTGTAGCTCCTGGTGGGCCCAATATGTGGTATGAGTTTCAACTTGATCGATTAACCCTTCTTTTAGTTATGTGGTCCTAAGTATTTTTTTAGGTGAGGTCACTTGACTTGACCTGGTGACATGACCTGACATGACCTTGAGCCAAAATTTTCAGGAAAGATGTAAAAATGATGAAGGAACAGCTAGACCAAGTTTGGCGGCGCTGCGCGCCGCCGTTTTTGGTCACTTCGGAAAAACCCGAGGGGGTCTAAAAAGACCCCCACCCGGGCGAAGGTTAAAATCACGGTATGATGGTGCCACATTCCCTTTAAATGCTCTCAAATGTGGTCAAGTATCGCCTTTCGGCTACGAGCAGTTCTCCGGCCACCTTGGAAAATAGGTGCGGGGGGCTCCGAGGTGTCCTCCAGTCCGCGTGTTAACCCTTTAAGCCAATTTTGCTATCATAAAAAGTGGAAGACTAAACCAGAGTGCAACTCGGCTGCTAAAAGAGCTAGATTTCAATTTTTCCGATCATCTGAAAGCTCATGGAATAAATAATCGGAATGCTGACAATAATTTTGAGGTCAGGTCAACAATGAGGCAACCATATGTCACCAACGTACACAATTATCAAATAAATTTTTAATATATTTTCGAATACATAGATACAGCAATCCTTTTGCTTCATGACACAGGACTTCAAATGGTATGCAACATGACCTTGATATGCCGTTATTTGACCCTGACCCGAGGTCTTTGACATCAGGTCATGGTTAAATATAAGGGTATCCCGTAACCTAAGAAGGCCATGTCGCATTTCATTCGACTCGTTGAGCTGAAAAAAACATTAATGCAGCCAAATATGTTCTAAATCTTCGCACCGGACCGTCGGAGCAAAAATGAACCTTGTCCGTTTCCTTGCTGAGGCCAGATGAGGCTCCCTTTCACGCTTAGACACATTGTTACAGTGGAAATAAAGGTAAAATCAAACGGAAATAACTACTTCTGAAAGCCCCTGCAGAGGAAAAAATCAGTTACTGTCCAAGCACATTATATTAAGTCAAGTTAATGCAGTAACATTCTTATGCAGAACATACCAACTCCACCAGGACTCTCCCGGTACCCGTCACCTTCTGGGGGAGAGGAACAAGGCCGAGAGTTCAAGTAGTAGGGTGGTATTGATGTAAGATCGAAGGCATAAATTACCCCAACAAAGCAATAGCATGCATAACCCTGATTAGTATAGGCCAAAAGGTTTCCATGACACCAAAATCATAGTTATGCTGCGTTTAATTGAAATTTTTAAACACTCTCAGATAATTTTGTTTACTCTTGGTCACCTCTGCAGACATAGCTATGGACCTAACCAGACATCTGTTTGTGACACATCAAAGTTTTCAATTCAGCAGCCTTTGCATGCTATCCATAAATTTCGTCTTGCATTTCTAAGAGCGAGGTAGATTTCCACTTCTTCGAAATCCCTATGCATGGGCATAGAAACGACGTCATAACTCAGTGACCTGACCTGAGCTAGCTATGTATTGTTTTTTTTCAAAAAATGCTGCAAAATTTGTCAGGTAACAGATACACAGACTGACATTGCCTCAATACAAATACTCTTGAAATTATTTGCAAGAGAAACTGAGAGTAGCAGGTCAAATGGAACACTCAGCAGGTACTGGAAAACAAGCATCAGAGACGAACTTTTCACTTGCCCATGGTCGAAGTTTTTTGCAAGGTAGAACAATATCTCCTGCACTGAGTCTCCATTTTAACCCCAGAATCACCTCCTGAGTGGCAATAGGTCTATTCCAAAAATTATTTTTTCACCATCATCATCATCCCCCTACCTGAGGGCCCGAAGGTCCCCCCTGAGGACACGAACTGCGCTTCGCGCGGCTCGCTCGCACTATGCTCTGTGGCCAAATTTGGCATTTCATACCAGACAGGTCCCTCTTAAGCCCTCTTTAGCACTATTCTGTAACAAGCAGGGCCCTCTTTACCCATCAGGGCCCTTTTGGCGCTGTCGCAGGGGCCCTTTTTGGGGCGCCACCGCCCTGAGCGAAATCCTGGCTACGCCCCTTCCCACAGATATCGTCAAAGATGGCTCAAGAGCCGGAGACGATAGGCCGCTCCCAGCGTCATTCCAAATTTGTTCTGTACCACCGTTACCCCTGGTTACCGTGGTTACTGTGATCGTAGGGGGATCGAGCACCCAAGGCTGACTTCTTCTCCCTGCCTCGTGAAAACCTAAGAAATATGCACCGCTGCAGCTGTGGGTTCCTTGCAGTAAGTATATTTTTATCGGTTTAAGTTTCGGCTCGGTAAGACCTAGGTATGCGACTTAGGTGACCTCGGTGAGGTTGGGTCGTAGCACGCGCACTTTCAGCTCCAAATTGCAAGCGGAAGCCGACTACTGTATCGTCCAGGGGCGGATCCAGGATTTCCTCAAAGAGCGGGCGAATTCAAGACTCGGGAGGCCCGTCGTTTGGGGAGGAGGCCTGCGACTCGGAGGCCTGTGAAAAAAAGTTAAATGTGATGGAACCCAGGTTTAAAACAAAGAAATTGTGACCCAAGCCCAACCCGGGATCATTTTACAGGTTACCACCACACCTACACGCTCGCACGCATTTTATAGTCAGTATTTACTTATATAGACAGGGCGTTTCACTCATAGCCTTCTTGCGGGGGGCCCGGCAGCTACGGTGGGAGGCGTTTCTTTCCAGTGCTTAAGGTCGGCCCAAGGTGGGGGCGATTGCCCCATCGCCCCCACCTTGGATACGCCCCCGGTATCATCTAAATGAAATGTCATCGAAGAACGGATCACGAAACCAAGTTTGCCAATTCCTTAGCCTCGGAACTGAGTATATATTCAATAGTGTTCACTAAGTAAGACATTGCATCATCTTCTTCATCTCTCCCAAGAGTCAAGGACTTGGCGACGTCTAATAGCTGGTAGTTTCCAACAGCTTAAGTTCGACACCTGCAATCATTGAAATCAAGTGCATGCGATTAGTGACGCAAGCTGGAGCCACTTAAGCAGGCGGTCGTTAAAACACGGACAAGTTCGGTGCCATAGCTTCGACTGTAAATTAGCTGAAATGTAGAGGACAGTTGCAGACTGTACGGAGTACATCCTAACCAAAGCTGGTGCTACTGCGGCATCCCGTGGACATTTTGAGGCTCACAAGGTTTAGATTTCCAGCTGTAAGACTGAATTCAGAGCATCGTTCCACAGTTGGCCAAAGCAAAGAATTGTCAGCGAATCGATATCACGTGACACCAACTCTGGCGTGTCGTTTAAGCCGTGTCTGAAGGAGACACCACAGGCAGAAGGGACCCACGTGACTTCTAGTCGCATGATAGTCTCATAGCTGTAAATTCAAGGACATATTCAGACGGGATTATTTGCTGGCAGAAGGAGGCGGCGGCAGCAATACCAAAATCGCAAACAACTTCTTTATTACCATCTCCGGACAAATACCTTTCCCTGTATGTGCACATCGAGTATGTTTAGGACTTTCACCGACAAAACCATTGGCCATTCAAAATACATAAATCCTGTCATGCCCCGTTGCATATCTTTTCACACCACTGGATTTCAAAGAGAGCTGTCAACAGGCTCATTTGATATCAGCCAGAATTCGCCCAAGCCACGGGACTTTCAGCCCGGACTTAGTCCACATATCTATATGTTAGATAGGCCCATGCCCTACCCCACCCTTGGAATTTAAAGGCAGTATGCTACCTCCCGAATGGGTTTCGAAGTGAGGTAGCCATAAGATAGAACATGCCATGAAACCACTTGATCAATATCTAATTTATCCCAGAACTTAACTGTCGCGGAGAAAAACGGTACAAGTTCACCCCCTACCGATCCCCTCCTCCCCGGGTGGTCATGTGGTATGAAAAGTTACCTTGAGAAAATGTCTTCATCAAGCCACAAAGCGCGTGCTGCACCAAAAATTTTCCTTGCTTGGACCTCTTTAAAACCTACGTGCTAAACGTGGCTTTGGTAATTGTGATAATAAATGCGTATCATTTGCTTCAATGAATGAAAGTGGCAATGTTTTAACCCTCACCCCGGTTTGAACACCCCTCGGGTTTTTCCGGCAGCAAGAAAATACGGCGGCGCAAAGCGCCGCCATACTTGACACACCTTCTCCTTGATCGATTCTGCAACTTTACCAAAAATTTTAAGGTTGGGTCATCTCATGTCAGGTCACCAGTGCAGGTCAATCGACCTCATTTCCAATTTTTTTAAAGAGGCATAAGTAAGAAATAGGCGAATCTATCAGATTGAAACTTATACCACATAATGGGCCCTCCGAATGCTACAAAATTCATCCCAGGATTTCTCATATTGATGGCCTAAGGTCAAGTACGGACCATGACCTCTCCATTGGAAATATATGGGAAAAACAGAAATTGGGCTATATTTGTGTAAATGCAGCTGAGAATACCTTCATATTCTCAAAATCGTAATATCGTGGGCCCAGTTAAATGCTGCAATTTTTTACTTGTAACCCGTGAGAAGTCATCTGGGGCTATTTCAGCAGTTTTCAGACTTGGGTCAATAACTTTGCAGAAAATGATGATACAAATTATAGTATGATGTCATTAGGTTTGATTGCTATTGGGAGTCAATTGATATGCATATTGACTATGCTAGGTTTAAAAGTGACCTCAACCTGGCCTGAGGTCAGATCATTTCTGTATTTTGACCTAGCATGGTCATATTATATATCATTCGTTTCACCGTGACAAGAGGAAGCGAATGGTGCCTAAAAATTGTTCTAGCTCAACTCTGACAGATTTAAGAGTCCAAAAGCACTTCACATCATCAGAAACAATATCATGACATTGAGCCAATGTGGACGTTTCTAACCTCTAGCAAAGGAATTCTAACTACTGGGCTTATTAGCCATTTTTGTAGCAGAAAGAAGACCGAATTAATAATTTCTAATAAAAATTATCCCATAAACGACCCAAGGCTACAATTGCCCCAAGGTGCCACAGTCCCTTTAAATACGGACTTAAGCTGAGTTGGCTATACCAAAAAACCATCGCTTTAAGTTTATACCATGCACGTTTCACACCTCTAATTTATCGACAAAATGGCAGTCAAGTAGTTTGGGCCCAGAAAAGTCACACTCGTGGGCCGGGCCAATTATGCCCCACTTGAGATCTCAGAAACCAAGTAAGTTAAGGAAAGGGCCGTGATTGTGCTGACTACAGTGATCTACATCTTACGCAATTTGAATCCTTATAGGACAATATCTTCAAGGTCAAACAAAGTCAAAACAGTCAAACCTATTTCATGCTGGGATGCTCTTGAGAAATGTCGTGATTAGGAGGAAACAAGTCACAAACGCACTCCAAACGGAATAAGATAAGGAATAGGATGGTCCCTGCTGTACCCACAGAAAAGTTAGGGTTTAGGTCATTCAAGGCCATTGACTTATGCCCCCAGAACGTGCGATACTTCTCACACTGACAATGTTACTAACATTGTAGCACCCGTTTGGCTAAAAAATGTGGGCCTGACCTTAATCCATCACATTTAACCTTGGCGTATGATCCTAAGCAATAGGGGTCCTTGTCTGTGACGTCATTGTATAATATAGTCACATTGGGTGAAATCATCTGGCCGGAAGCACTTATGTCAAAAACCTTGAAATTTCTGGTATGATCTTGACATGTCACCCTTGGCCTTGACCTTCACCTTCGTGTACATAGCCCTTAACACGCACATTGACGGGGGCGGGTACCCGCTCACTCGAGTTTTTTGGAGACAGCATAGAAACGGCGGCGCGTAGCGCCGCCGTACTTCGTATACCTTTTCTCTTATAATGTTTACAAATTTTTTCAAAATTTCAAATTTAAGTCATCTCAGGTCAAGTCACCAGTACAGGTCAAGTGATCTGACCTAAAAAATAGTTTAAGATAGCATAAGTCAGAACAGGGTGAACTCATCCGATTGAAACCTCGTACCACATAATGGGCCTCTAAAATATGTTCTGGTATTTTTTATATCGATGACCTAAGGCCAGATACCAGTCATGACCTATCCATTGGAAATACATGAGACAAATGGTTTTAACTGAATAACTTAGTAATGAATGATGATAGAGCGTTTATTTTGGCTGCATTACATTTGTCTTATCTTTGCTGTTCTAATGATATGAATTTTAACCTAATTTGACCTTAACCTGACCTCATGTCAGGTCAAATCACATATTTGACCTGATTTGACCTAGCAAGGCCATATCATATATCATTCGATTTGGATTAATTCGAGGATTCCATTGGTTTATATTGTTTTGCTCCATCTTAACTTATTCAGATGAAATGACCGAAAACCTTCATCTACAGGTAATCCCTATGACGGCATGTCTTGACCTCTAGTGACCTTAAATGTGACCTGACAAAAAATGGTTTTAATATTTTTGATATCAAAGTAGATGGGCTACCCAACGCAGTTTACCGTTTTCCGCTATCTAGCGTGGTTCTTGAGATCTTGGGGGGGGGGCGGGTACACCCATCAAAGCGAAGGTGGCTCAGACCCCGGTCAATGCGTATGTTCATATAATTGCTCCGATCATATAGCGTTCTCTGGCGCCACTCCCTGGTCTAAGATATATTTTGGAATGGTATAGCCTAGAAACTCGTTGCCATGCCTCAAAAAGATGCGCCTGGAGTCACTAATGGGTCAGGTAGAATTTGCGTTCAAAGCGAATTTTGCCCCAAATCGATCACCAGGAAAATTCAAAAAGCGCAAAACAGCCATCCTTTTTGCTAAGCCACAGCACGAAAAAAACCATCAGGGGTCAGAACGAGAGGGGCATCAGCCTCCTCCACTGCACGAGGGTTAATTATATCTCTCATGTTTGAAACAGGGCTTCAATGAATCTCGTTTCCTCAAGGGTTGACTCCTCAACGATCCCTGATCCACCCCGAATCCATTTACATCCCATATATTAGAGCCCAATCGTAACATCTATGTAGGCTACGCTGCAGGGAGCACAATCCTATTTCTGATTTCGACATTTCCCGGCTGATAAATCCGGGTGCTATGAGCTAGCCATGACTGGATGCCTTGGTACATACTGATGCAGCTCATATTAGTGGTACTTGCGGTGATCAATACTACCCGTGATAGAGACCAATGCTATGCTATAGGTCTGGAAACTTGTTTGGTCAATGTTCTAATGTGGAAACGTGATTTATAGTAACATATCTCATCAGCATCTCCCTTCTTTTTCTTACCAAAATGGGCTACAATGGGACGATCTATTTCGATTTTTTCTATTAATATCTTTTAATTATCTATTAATATCTATCTACTAATATATTATTATAATATCTATTATATTATTATCTATTAATATCTATCAGTACTATTAATATTATCTTTTAATATTCTAATAATCTATTTCGATAAGTTTCGGATAGAAGTACGTGTAGCGCTAGGGCGGGCCGTTCTGAGGGGTAAAAATGCATTTTTCGAATTTTTCTTAGCACACTTGTGAAAATATGTATTAAGGCATGGGGAATCTGAATATGATACTTGTTTTCCCCTCAAAATGACTTTTATCTACTGGGTTTTCATTTGAAAATTTCAAGTTTTTTCCCATACATCCGAAATTTTCACTTTTTGAACTAATGAAGATAGATAGGGAAAATAATACCTTTTCTGAATTGCCTCACCGAGAGAAGTTTATTGGAGGCAGTTTCAGGACTCTACGACTTATAGTTCAAAAGTGATGACGACCAAAATTTCGAGAAAACAATTCGGTGTCAGGACTTATACCGGTACCTTTTCAGTGGATGGTCAGAGGAGTTCAGCTATCTATGTTTGAAACGAATATAAAAGCCGCAGGTGGTGAAATTAACATGCATTTATCACAAATAAAATATATACGATCCAAAACAGTCCCCATACATATGCCAACACATTGTCTCACAAACTTTGCAAGACCAATTTGTATACCCTGTGCTAAGAACACACATCACGTTGGTAATATGCTCAAGCACTGTCTCACACATTATATACCTGCAAAGTACAGTTACAGCTCTTAAGGTTTCACGCCGATAAAATTGACACAGAGAAACGGCAGCAATAAACATGCATCATTGTATACACATGACATAATATGACAATACAATTGCAGCTTATGAGGACTACACAGGTTGCATGCATTATCAAGGTAGGAAGATCTTACTGGAAGGTATGTCCTTCGGCTTCCGGCTACTGTCCTCACTTACGAAGACTGGAACATCACCATTTTCATCAAGTCCTGTTTCGATTCCAGGCCATGGAGGTGTCGACTTGCCTGATGAAGACGCACAGCACCATCCCTTTTCCTGTATGAGAAAAATTTTGTCGAGGCTTCGGTCACCATCTTTATCACCCTCTCGACATCTTGGGTATGGCTAAGTGGCCAACTTAGGCACCTCCATCGGCTTCACAACGAACTCCTTCACTTGTTCCAGAGTGAGGTTACACGTGAGTGGAGGCTCATACACTTTTCCCTTCCACTCGATCAGATTCTTGACCCTTTGAGCTTCAGGGTTCACTAGCTGACCTGACATGTACGGTATCTGCCGTGGCCGAGGTGAGCTGTCTCCAGTCCTGTTTCCCTGTCTGATGCTCTGGATCATCTGCACGGCTTCAGCACGCTCGATTTCATCGTTGAAGGAGAGCATGGTCTGTATGATCGCCTCGCTGTGGCCATACCACGCTGATCGCTGGACGCTATTCATGACAGCGTCCACTACCTCTTGCCGTTGCACCTGCAGACACTGTACCTGGTAGAGGAGGTGTCGAGGCCCTTCCGTCCAGTTTGGGCTGATCTTGATAACAAACCAGCACGGGTAGTACACACCCACGACATACTCCACGAGCCACGGGATGTTGCTCAGATGGACACCTTTCAGCGAATGTTTGGAGACTCACAACCTGAAAATTCTGTTTGCGGTGTTGAGCCATCGGCTATGACAGAGTGGGCCAATCTCCATTGCCGCCAGTGAGCTTGATATTTTCCCGGATCGCACCGCTTTCACCATGTGGTACCTGTAGTGTTGATCGGTTGACAAATCTTTAACTACGTCATCGGAGAGATCTGGAAGAGGCGGGCCGATTGCGACGGGTTTGAATCTCGGGCTGATTCCAAGAGAAGTGACGCTGGGCAGGACTTTGCCTATTTCTCCACTCCAAAGTGTCACTCTAAAGTGTCGGATTGTGTTTTCCCGTCGATGCTGGTGATAAGGTGCCGGAGAGGAACCTCGTTTGTGTGCAGGTCACACACAAGCCATACCAGTTTTCGACCAAGCATCTTCTCCAGCCTTGTCATGACACCTCCGCTGACTCCTGTATTTACATTTGTGGAATCTCCAGCAATGGCTTGGATGGATCTGGTCAGGTTTCGGCTGTCCATCCAGCTGTACAGTTCTTTCGCTATTTGCACTGCATGCGGTTCAGACTTTGTCGCAGGTTTGGGAGTAAAGTGGAATAAGTACCGACTGCCTGGTTCTGAGCAAACAGACACATGTTCCTCCTTCATGATTCCTGGGTATGATTGACCGGTTGATTCGTCGTCTATCATGATATTGGTATCGTCTTTTCGCCCATCGAAAGCTATACAGCTGAGACCTGTGTATTTGAGTTCTGCTTCAGAGCTACTCTCACTTTGGGCCATCAATTTGTCTTGGGCCCATCGTACCTTGTTCTTATCGATGACTAGAGAAGCGTCTTCTGCAGTAACCAGACCATTGTCGACGAGTGCTGCTGTGGCGATAGCGGATGCAAGTCGGACGGACGCACCTAGTCTGAGACCTGTTAGAGTGACTGATGGTATTTCTGTCCAATTTATTTTGTGTCTCTTCGCTGCCGGTTCTTCATTCGATTCTTGCTTCAGTGTTTCACTTGATTTTTCGCGAGGCGTTTGCGGGATGGCATTGTCTTCATCTTCATTGCTAACCTGTTCCAGAAATTCTCTCACAGCTGCCTGCGCACTGGTACTAGTTTCCTCTAGTTTCTGTCTTCGTTGTTCCCATATTTCTGCTTTACGGTCTTCTCTTTCTTTTGCTCCTGTTTGCTTGTTGTGCTCTTTCCAATCAGCTTTTCCGATCTGGCACTTCCCTTTGCTTCCAATTTTCTCTCTTTGAGCCTTGATGAATTAAAGCTCCATGCTTGGGATCTTCGACTCTTTTTTGCATGAGCAGCTCATGTGGATCCCACTACCACATCCCTCGCAGTCGACTGCCTTGCATGACTCAATGCTGCAGCTACATGTCAAAATATCAATAGTTTTTCTAGGTTAGTATCGAATGTGATTTTTTTGCTCTTTAGCCTTCCTCCAAGAGACAAGAGATGCCATTTTCCACAGACACTGAATGTTCCGTTGCACCGTGACACCATGTTTTGTCACTGAATATTGGAAGAGATGACTCGCCTTGGTCCATTGCTCAATCAGGTGTGACAGAATATCTCTTGACAGTTCAGATGTCGACTCCCTGCCAAAGTGCTTCGTCTCCTGCAACATTAACCCCAGGCGGATCACATCCCTGGCTGTAGGTAGCTCTGAGGGTAAGAAATATCTCCCACACCCCACGTACTCACTAATGACGGCAGTGACCCAAAATAGGTTTTGCGCTAGGGTGTCGAGTGGAAAATTCAGCTCGGAATGTATGGCGAGTGAGTGGAAAATTCCCCGCAAAATGTATGGCGGAGTAAAAAATTTCCAATTTGGGTACTCAGGTGGTAAACTCTCAGAGCCTTTGTTTGAACTGAGGGATGGATATTTCCTTTGATTTTCTCAAAGTAAATATTTTTAAATCGTCCCCAAGCAGCATTGTTTGACCATTACCATGTGAAAAATTTGGGTTAAGCAGGTAAATCTTTACCAACTGAAGCCCCCTGATGCAGTCTTAAATTTTATTTAAGGAATTGGTGAATTTCCACAAGTAAAAACTTTTTAAGGGCCTCTGAGACCAACCTTTGGGGGAAAGAACTCTGGGAGCCAAGAAGACTAAAATTTGTGGGATGAAGATCAACTCTCGGGGGACTTCCCTAGACCAACTCTTGTGCCCCTCCTCTCCTCTCCCACAAGACCAGCTCTAAAGGGCCCCTGAGACGAATTATCGGGGCCCCCCTTAGACCAACTCTGCAGAGGGGGCCTCCGAGACCGGCAGGTGGTGAAAAATGAAAAGGGATTTTTTCATGCAATACCTAGTGCCAAAATTAATTATCTAACCATACACTGTATAGTTTTTCTGTCCGGGACAACGCTTCTCCTACACCTATACCTATAGTTATCGGAATTTTGGAGGCCACTCCTGACCTCAATCACTGCACCTCGCATACACCTATGCTAGGGCCCAGTAGAGCCTTGGTTTACACTTAACTAACCCAGACGAAACAACAAACTTTCTATCATGGCAGTAAACTCTTCCAGACTCTTGCTAAAAAGTTTCTTTTCTTTACCTGTCAATCCCCTGCTCCTCTTCACATATCTACTCACCTTCATATGAATATTCTGCTTTCTATCAATCTAATCGAAGCTACAGCCTTCTTTCTGTTGTTTATTTCTTTCGTCTACAATCAGCCAGGTGCGGCGGGTTGCGACAGCGTCGGAGCGACTACTACTTTAAATTTCTGATCGCTTGCCGCTTGCCGGTGGCATGAGCTACATAATTATCATTTCAAAAATTGTTCTAAATTAATTTTATAAATCCTTATAGACTAGAAAATTATACAACTAAACGCACACCAAGAGGAAGACTAGCAATGTTTTGTCAATAACGAATAAGAAACCGGCCTTTCAAAAAGCCTAAGGATGCCGCTTTTATTTACTAGATGTAAAGACGGCGATTTGGTAAGTCCAAGCCGTAGATCAGCCATACAAAAAAGCGCCGATGTTTGAAGGGTAACTGGATGCATCTTGTTGCCCAAAAATCATTTAATGAAAATGTAGAGTTTCAATGTATTCAAGTACCGGACACTTTCAGTTCAACTTAAATATCAGCGTATTTATGCCTAGGGTGTCGTAGGGTGTCGTAAGTGGATTTGGGTGTCACAGGGCGTGGACGCAGCAATGAAGGGCTGATATGGATAAAAATTATTTTCTTCGCAATAAATGGTCAATTTTCTACGATACAATGTAAAAAAATGCTGCATAGCATACAAATTTCAAGATAATTACTTTTAACAAGATGACCAAAAATGGTTTTTTCACTATTCTCGGTACCAGAAATACAAAAACAACTTTTCAAGGACGTAAGCCTAGAAATCATGTGCACAGATAAACTGTTTTCCAGAAATGTATCTTTCAAAGCTGTCACCTCATTTTTTGGCAACACAAGGCTAGGGTGTTCCAATTTTCCACTCACCAATTTTGTGAGTGGTGGAATTTAGTGGAGGTGTTCACCCATTGGAACTTTCGCCGGTGGGGCAGGGGGCACTGAGCGCCTTGCCCGCGCCAGAATTTCGATTCAGTTGTTCCACTGAAATCGGTGAAGATAAGGATGCCAGGTATAATTGGCCAGAAAAATAGAAATCGCTTTCAGAAAAACGAAAGAAGCCCATAAGAGCCGAGTTAATTTGGCAATCTTCTAGTCGATTCTGCTGCTCTCTTTTTCCAGTGGACGCTGGTAGAGGAGGCAATGGAACTGGCCTTTGTAGTAAGTATTGTTGAGTAAAATTCAATAGTAGTAAGTATTGTTTGAAAGGAGTGGAAAATTCAGAAACAAATATAAAAGTGAGTGGAAAATACTGCTTGACTGGGTGTCGTTCTGCACCCAGCACCCCAGGTTTTGGGACACTGAATGACGGTACTGGACTGCTGTCTGGTTTTAACAGACATCTTCCTCCTGAAGGAAAAGAAATGCCAGTGGACGAACGGGCTCCAATGAATCGAGTAGATTTTTTCCCATTGTTTGAGATCTGCTGAGTCCAATGGTACCAAAATCATACAAATCAAAAAATTTCTAAGGGTCGCAGACTGGATTTGGAATTCTGAATTTGTACAAAATGGTAAAAAAACCTGTTTTGCCGCCACAGAGATATAGCTCTTCTGTTCAGAGCCAAGAAACCGAAATCCACCGGTCGTTTGCCATAAATCCTGTTTATTTGGAACGTATTTGTTTGAATTTAGAAGCCAGATTACTCTAAATATTAAGTAAACCATCATATTTTAGCAGAATGTAGGCATTTGCATGCCTATTTCGATGTGTATTTTAGTTATTAAGCACTCTGTGTACTATCATAGTAAGTGGGTTACTCTGTGTACTATCATAGTAAGTGGGTTACTTCGGTCACCTAAGGAGCATTTATACCATTTTGGTTGGTAAAAATGGCAAAGACTGTGTCAAGAATGGATGGTCATAAAGCTAAACAAATAAAGAATGTCTGATTCGCTCATATGTTTTATCCCGAACATGAACTATACCATCCTTAGATTCTGCCTCAATAAGCCCCATTTCACCACACCATATTACTAAGTACCTTTCCAATATGTACGCTTTGATTAAAAATAAACGTTTATGATTAATTAAGCAATAATAATAATAAATTAATCAATAATATTACTTAGTTAATAATAATTAGCAATAAGGCTTGCAGCTGCAATATCACAATTGTCGGAAGATCAGGTTACTAATTGATAACCGAAGTGATCTTCCACGGATCTTTTTTATTCCTGTGAGAAAATGTTTAGTTTTTGTTTAGCTCAATCACAGTCAACCAGTTACACAGTTACAGTCCACAGTTACGGAAACAGATGAAAATGACCCTGGCCAGTCAACAAATACGGGCAAATTTCCAGCGACTTGATCCACAACCCGCGTCTATCCGTAGTCAGCCTTCCTCCTCAATTACAGGGACCAAGTTTCCAACATCACGAAAAATTTGAAGTATTTATTTTACGTGGCTCATGGTTGTGATGATAGACAAGATACCTACGACAAGGCTGTAGAAAACGCCCTCCCATTCTGGCACATGGCTAGAATAAACACCTTCAGTGAGCGGAGCTGCCGGTATAGAATAGAAAAATTGCGGGAAGAGTGACAGAAACTCTTAAAAAGGTCGGAGCGAACCATGTCAGAAGAATGTATAAACATTTCAGTTCAGTTTATTTCAAACCACACCTGCCGATTCGGGAGAACAAGGCAATCTCCAGCTTCTATGCTGGCAGGTGCTCGAAGGATGTGCCGTGGTAGTTGAACGGGTAAGTTCTTGGCGTGACGCTTCGCTATGCGCGTCGCAGACTCGGTCTCCACAGCTTCCTCGTCGGATTGCACATCGTACATTTATTCTTCAGCAGAGCTTGCTGAGTCGAGTGTTCATACTCAAGCGCGGCACCAGCCGAAGAACTTCCCGCTGCTCTTCTTTGTACCGTCTGTCACTCGTTCTGCAGTCGTTCCTTTCCAGCGAGCTTTTTGTCATTACCGCTCGCGGTCTCTTACCTGGCGCCACGCTGGTCAGCGTAGAACACGATGTCTTCTTCCTTGTAATGGGATGTTAGTAGGTGGCTCTGTTGTAGTTCAACAATCACGTTTGGTGGTTATATGTCCCTTAGATTGTCCAACACTAACGGAAATTTTCTACCTTTTTCTGACATGGATGGCTCCGGCTTTTTGGCGTTTCCGCCACTCTTGCTACAGTTTTTCTAGTCTATGCCGGTAACTCCGCTCACCGATGGTATGTATTCTAGCCATATGCCAGAACGGGAGGACTTTTTCTACAACCTTTTCGTAGGCCTATTGTCTGTCATCACTATCATAGGCCATGTGGAAGAAATACTTGAGGACATTTCGTGCTGTTCGAAAAGACTGACCTACGTTATAGA
The DNA here is from genome assembly GCA_034440635.1 of Lepas anatifera. NCBI lineage: Eukaryota > Metazoa > Arthropoda > Thecostraca > Lepadidae > Lepas > Lepas anatifera. The sequence continues at coordinate 136,270 of JAOTON010000142.1, forward strand.
CGCGGGTAGTGGACCGAATCGCCGGTAATTTGCCCGTATTTGACTGGCCAGCAATGGTGGATCCAGGGTGGGGGGGAGGGGGCTCAATATCCGAGTTCCTGTAGTTTATAGGTCTTCTGTCTCCATAACTTAGCCTGTGATCAAGCTGAACCAAAATTGTCAGAGTTTCTCACCGGAATAAGAAAAAGATAGGTGGAAGGTCACTTCGGCTATCAATTAGTAACACGATCTTTAAAAAAAAACTGTGTTATTGCAGGCCCGAGCCTGGCTACAATAGGACAGTTTTCCTAAACATTTGAAGATGCTGCATTTTACTTCATTATTCGTAAACTTTTATTTTTTAATCAAAGAGTAAACATTGGAAAGGTACTTACTAATATGGTGTGGTGGAATGCGGCTTATTGAGACAGAATCTAAGGATGGTATAGTTCATGTTCGCGATAAAACATTTGGGCGAATCTTAGACATTCTTTATTGGTTTAGCCGTATGAACATCCATTCTTGACACAGTCTTTGCCATTTTTACCAACCAAAGTGTTATAAATGCTCTTCACGTGACCGAAGTAACCCACTTACTATGATAGTACACAGAGTGCGTAATAATTAAAATCCACATCGAAATAGGCATGCAAATGCCTACATTTTGCTAAACTATGATGGCTTACTTAATACTTAGAGTAATCTGGCTTCTAAATTCAACCAAATACGTTCCAAATAAACAGGATTTATGGCAAACAACTGGTGGATTTCGGTTTCATGGCTCTGAATAGAAGAGCTATATCTCTGTGGCGGCAAAGCAGGCTTTTTACCATTTTTTACAAATTCAGAATTTCAAATCCAATCCGCGACCCCTAGAAATTTTTTATTTGTATAATTTTGGTACCATTGGACTCAGGAGGTCTCAAGCAATGGGAAAAACCACTGCCACCCAATAATTTGCATGGTCGGTGCAAAATGAGGCACCTACTGTGCATGAGTCAATTCACTTGAGTTGGATAATAAAGGATAAATATGCCTCGTAATGTGGTGGCCTAACTTAAGCAGATTTGGCAGCTGCGGCTGCGCAGAAGCTTGGATTACAAACAAACAGAATCAGCTGGCGGCGAGAGCAGCACTTCAAGGACGGTTAAGGTGAAATGGAGAATGCTTTCGAATTCCCGCGATGTTTTGAATTTAACCAAAAGGAAAATTTGAGAACTTTGATAGGGTTTTATTCACATACCTAGTTAAGAAACAAATTCCATGAATTCAACTTTGCCGCGTCGTCAAAGTATCAAAGTATAGTAAGTAAGACGTCAAAGTCGTTAAAGTATGGTTCGTACAAACATGCCATATACATCGATCGATTTCCCTCGTCGAGGGGATTCCAAAAAACTATTGTTTTATATATCTAGCTTGGTTATTTTGGATGTTGAATTTTTCGGAAAAGTAAAAAAAAACATTAAATTTTAAAACGAAAACCCAGTGGATAAGGCCTATTCTGAGGACAAAATAAAAGTCATATTCGTGATCTCCATGCTTTAACCTTCGCCCGGATGGGGGTTCTTTTTAGACCCCCTTGGGTTTTTCCAAAATGACCAAAAAACAGCGGCGCACAGCGCCGCCAAACTTGGCCTAGCCGTTCTTTCATCATTTTTACATCTTTCCTGAAAATTTCAGCTCAAGGTTATATCAGGTCAGGTCACCAGGCCAGGTGAAGTGACCTCACCTCAAAAATTCAGAGTCCCGTGAAGGGAAACGAAGACTTTCCCCTTGTTCAAGCTATGAAAAGGCATCCACCCAACACGGCACTAAGAAACACCAAAAACCAGATTTCCTTTTCCGTGACACAAAGGGAAAGAAAATATGGGTGCCAAGAGTGCAAAAAGAGTTCCCCATTAAAATAAAGCAAGCGGGGTCCTTAGAAATTTTTGGAGAAGTCCAAAATGTTTGGCAAGATGTGCCACGCCCTTCTATTAGTGATGAGAGGCATTCCGGTCCGAGAGTCCAGGAAACATATATAAACAGAAACACAACTTTCGTTCGCCGCTCTCCGCCCAAGGGTCTCGGATATCCCGAGCGAACGGAGAGACCACCACAAGCATGGGATGCACGCACGGCTTGGTGCGTATCAGAAATGTACGACGGAAGAAGCTGGGAAACTTAGGTAGAATCTCGGCACATTAGTTTTTTAAGCTGCTGTTCTTGCTAAACAATGACTTATGCTAGCTTCTTTCTAAGGAGCTTTTGCTGACCGTATATAGTTGAAATCTAATATAATATTAACATTTGAGAATTTCCTGTAATGATGGGCACGAAATGGCCAAGACGCTGAAAGCGCCTTAAAACCCCAATACACACACACACCTCAAAAAATGCTTAGGACCACATAACTAAAAGAAGGGTTAATCGATCAAGTTCAAACTCATACCACATATTGGGCTCACCAGGAGCTACAACATTTGTTCCGAGATTTTTTATATTGGTGACCTAAGGTCATGTGCAGAGCATGACCTCCCCATTGTAAATACATGGGGAAAATCACGAAATGAGCTTTTCTCAGTAAGTATGGATGGAACCAACTTCAAACATTGGTTAAAACTTGCTCTTAGCCCATTTCTGAAGTTGATGCAAAACATTTTGACTTGTGACCCTTAAAAGGTCACCTTAGGTCAAATAAACATTTTTTGGTGTTTTACTCTATAAATTTTTAATAAACTAAGATAGAACTTTTATTTTGTCACCAAAGTGTTTGTATAGTTACTGCAAGTCAAATGATATACATCATGACTATACCTGGTCAAGTTGGGTCAGACCGTTGACCTGGGCCAGGTCAAATTCTTAGATTTGACCTGGCGTAGCAATGGTATATATCATTCGATTCGTATTGACGAGATGATTGCAATAGCGCATCAACTATGGCTGTATCTTGTTTGGTTTAGAAGTTATTAGCGAAAAAGGAAACGCCCTTATGCATGGGTGGCTATGGATATTCCAAAGAATATGCCCAACATTCAGTGACCTGTAGCTCCCTAGGCTTTGATATGACACAAAAAATGAATGTCACTATATGACAGAGCAACTCAAGAGCTTTCGAATGGTGTTGGGAAAATGTTTCAAGCTATCATAGTTTGAGATATATGAGGTTTTCTTAGTACACCTCATATTAGCGATTTTTACCTATTTTGACCTCTGGTGACCTGGATATTGATCTGACAAGAAAAATGACTTAAGTATTTTCAATATCATTTTTGAAGAGCTTTCGATTGCCGTTTTGCGCTTTTTCTAGCTCTCTTACTTTTTTAGATCGGGGGGTCTTTTTTGGCCCCCACCAGGACGAAGGTGGCTCGTACCCGCCACAGGGGCAAGGGTTAATACATATTTTCAGAGATGTGCTAAGCAAAATTCCAAAATTGAAAAATTCTGCCCGCCTTAGTGTAGCGCTGTCAGATTTTTTCCTTACTTCGGGTTAAAGAGTCACAGCCTTGACAGTAGCTACCATCACTAACAACATTTTTCACCAAAGACATAATAAAATTGTCTACCTGGATGATTTTTGACAAGGACAGACGTAAAAACCTAAACAATACTTCTTTTAAAATAAACAAAACACTCCGATGTGAGAAAAAGGAGAACTGAACGAAAATAAAACGGTATATGCAAAAGTGTCAATTCAAGAAGGGGGAACCGTAAAATGAAATAACAGCATGCCTTACTTGATACGTCCAGTGACAAAAGTCAAACGCGTATCTCAGATCCAAATCAGGTCAGATTAGAAACCAGTGAATGGCATCAGGAATAAGCTCTTCAGTGTTGAAAGGGGTCACCAAACTTTCTTTTGAAGCTGGTATTTATGTCCTGGAGAGAAATTTTGTCCAGCGACGTCTCATACCAGGCTCCGTAGGTATCGTTTTGATGTTGGCAACCCTAAAAATATAGATTAGTCATGAGTTTAATTCCTTAGTGGTTCCTTAGAAAGAATATTTCGGTTTTTTACCTTTCCCTTGCTACGTGTCATATCGTGCATGGAAAACATTTCCATTCTTTGACTGTTTTCTCATTTCTGAAATCTAAATCCTTGTGATAGCTTATACTTGGTTTCACCGCCAATGTTCCGATATGAATAATTTATGCGTAATCTTCTATGGTCAACAGGAATTTTATTTGCTTTTTGCAAAACTAACATTCAAAAGACAAAAAACTGATTCAGAACACAGATAAGATCAATCCTGTGTTCGTGTATTGTGACCGGGGCCAAAATTGTGTGTTTCCAAATCACTACATCATAACTGTGATTCAGAGTGAAGTTGAATCAGTCTGTTCCTGCGTTAGTGCGTTTTAAGCAGATGTTTAAATCAGGAATATATCCAAGAGGGCGGCGGGGGCGACTACCCCTCCTCCTTTGGGCTGACCTTAACACGCGCATTGACGGGGGGGGCGGGTACCCGCCCCCCTCGGGTTTTTCGGAGATAGCAGAAGAACGGCGGCGCTACGCGCCGCCGTACTTGGTATACCTTTTCCCTCATCATTTTTACAACTTCTGTGAAAATTTTAAGGTTAGGTCATCTCAGGTCAGGTCACCATTACAGGTCAAGTGACCCGACCTCAAAAAAAGTTTAAGATAGCATAAGTCGGAGCAGGGTGAACTTATCCGATTGAAACTCATATCACATAATGGCCCCACCGAGTTCTCTAAAATATGTTCCGGTATTTTTGATATCGATGACCTAAGGTCAGGTACGAGGCATGACCTCTCCATTGGAAATACATGGGAAAAATGGTTTTTACGGAATAACTCAGTAACGGATGGTGATAGAGCATTTATTTTAACTGCATTAGACTCGCCTGGGCTTTGCAGTTCTAATGATATGCATTTTATATAATTTGACCCTGACCTGACCTCAGGTCAGGTCAAATCCTTGATTTGACCTAGCAAGGTCAAATTATATATCATTCGATTCGGCTTGCTAAGAGGATTCATATAGTTTACGTCGTTTTGCTCTATCTTTAGTTGTTCAGATTTGATGGCCGAAAAACTGAATTTACATGTTATCCCTATGACGGGCATGTTTTGACCTCTCGTGACCTTAAATGTGACCTGACAAAAAAATGGTTCAAATGTTTTCGATGGAGAAGTGGATGGGCAGCCCAGCACCGTTTACCGTTTTTCGCTACCTACCGTGGTTCTCGAGATCTTAGGGGGGCGGGTACCCGCCCCCCGTCAATGCGAAGGTGGCTCAGACCCCCGTCAATGCGCGTGTTAACACACACCCCGCTGGGGTCCCTGGCATGACGCGCCCCGCTGGGGGGGCGAATTTCACCCCCCCCTCAGTATCTCATTTCCCAGGAAAGCTAAAGAAAAATTACGAAGGCCGTTTGAAAGCTCTTGACGATACGAAGAAAAATTATAGGAAACATTTTTATGTCAGGTCAATATTGAAGTCAGCATAGGTCAAATAAAGGTCCATAGGCTTACAACAGGGCAGTGTACGTTTCCCCCTCTAGATTTTTACTCAGCAAAGCTAGAGCAAACATGTATGCATCATTGGATTCCTCTCATCGTGAAAATCGAATGATGTATAATATGACCTTGCTGGGTCAAATTGTGAGAATGACCTGACATCAAGCTAGGTCAATGTAACAGGGTGAGCTGGTATGTTCATGTTGCATATCAATCGACTTACCGTGACAATACAAACACAATGCAAGTAAAATGGGAGCTTTATCTTAACACGCGCATTGACAGGGGCGGGTACCCGCCCACCCCTCGGTTTTTTCGGAGATAGCAAAAAAAAAAAAAACGGCGGCGCGTAGCGCCACCGTACTTGGCATACCTTTTCCCTCATCATTTTTATATCTTTTGTGAAAATTTTAAGGTTAGGTCATCTCAGGTCAGGGCACCAGTACAGATCAAGTGATCTGACCTCAAAAGTTTAAAATAACATAAGTCGGAGCGGGGTGAACTTATCCGATTGAAACTCATATCACACATTGGGCCCACCGAGACCTCTAAAATATGTTCCGATATTTTTGATATCGATGACCTAAGGTCAGGTACGAGGCATGACCTCTCCATTGGAAATATATGGGAAAAATGGTTTTTACTGTATAACTCAGTAACGGATAGTGATAGAACGTTTATTTTAGCTGCATTAGACTCGCCTTGGCTTTGCAGTTCTAATGATATGCATTTTATATAATTTGACCCTGACCTGACCTCAGGTCAGGTCAAATCTTTGATTTGACCTAGCAATGTCAAATTATATATAATTCAATTCGGCTTGCTGCGAGGATTCATATAGTTCAAATCGTTTTGCTCTATCTTTACTTGTTCAGATGTAATGGCCAAAAAACTAAATTTACATGTTATCCCTATTATGGCATGTTTTGACCTCTCGTGACCTTAAATGTGACCTGACAAAAAACGTTTAAATATTTTCGATGGAGAAGTGGATGGGCTACCCAACGCCGTTTACAGTTTTTCGCTACCTACCATGGTTCTCGAGATCTTAGGGGGGCGGGTACCCCCCTCGTCAAAGCAAAGGTGGCTCAGACCCCTGTCAATGCGCGTGTTAATTCAGTAAGAAGTTATTGACAGAACAATCACTGTATTCTCCTGTGACCTGACATGACCTTTGAGAGGTCACATGGTCAAAAACTCAACTTTATGGTCAAGATCGTGGTAAGAATACACCGTTTGAGCATTTTCAGCTTTATCTATCCTGTAAGAAATTTTAGCGACACTTTGGATTTTGGAGCAAGGACGTGTAGCGGCACCCAGGCGCTACCCTCAGCCACCTCAGCTGCCACCGATCGGCGGCGACGCAGGGCAACCGTTACGTCCCAGAATAGTTGCCGCCGTCGCACGGCACCGCACGCATAGCCTCGGGCAACAGCCGCGGCCGCTCATCGCCGGCTGGTGTCGTCGACCGCCGGGCCGAAGCTGCTGCCATGAGGACTTGACAGTGGTGCTGCCCGCTGTCACGAGATGGCAGCACGGCGGGTTCCAGGCCGGGCGGCCGACACGCCGCTAGGTGGCCAGGAGGAGCGGCAGGACCGGCAGTGTCGCCGGCCGAGGGCGGTACATAAGCGGCGTACCATCGAGCAGCGGGGGCTTTTGAGGACTGTTCGTTGAAATTTGAAGACGCGAGTGCGGGCGTGACGGCGGGGGTGCATCCCTGCGGGGACCCCTCTGGGAGAAGAGCACAGTTTCTATTTTCAAGAGCATTTGATATATTTTTGTATTGATCCAGATTCGGCAAGCCATAATTTTTCAGATGAGTATATTTCAAAGCGATTAGCACGACTCATGTAAGTAGCATTGGGCGTGTCTCATGTTTGAGCAAAGGAGTGTTGGTGTGAGAGTGTAAGAGGGTGTTAAGTGAACTGGGCGATCGTGAGTGTGAGGTGTGAGAGTTCAAGTACGATTCGTGGATTCAAATAGAAGTAGTGGGCTGTGCACAAAATCTGGGGTAACGTGATTATGTTTTATTATTGCATTTTTTTTGTAAACTGATAGCTTTCACTTTCGTCCTTATTGTCACTTATTGTCGTATTTCGTTTTCCTAGAATACACTGTTTTGATATGCCCTCTAGTCGGTTTGTTCTTTTCTTTCATTTATAAATTAGACAAATTTGAAAGAGTAGACTGAGCAGCGGAAAACTACGAAAAGAGCAGCAACATATTTGAAATCACTAATTTCGAGTGAAACAGACACATTAGAACGTATAGCTTTCAATTTAGGACTTAGACCTCGGCCATCGAAACCCCTGACAACGCAGAAATTAGTAAAGGGAAAAGTTTTCACATCTTGGTGTCAGAAGTGGGATGGAATCAAATCCAAATTTCCGAATCCTGACCGAAAAATCAGGCGAACTCAGGTGCCTAACGTAAGCACACAGCCCCGTTGTGACTGGTGTGAGTGATTGTAAATGTGAAGGAGTGAAAATGATGAATGTGTGGAAGGTTTTATTACTCCAAAGCCTTTAAAGTTTCGCTTATTGGCCCAGGTAACGTGTTTTGGCCTCTCTGTCGGCTGATGAAATTCATATTAACGTTCATTTCATTCGTTAATCAGAATTGAAGTTAATTCTGCGTCAGCCCAAAGCTCATGACTTATGTGTTCGCATGATGGAGCCTTGTTCTCTATAACTAACAGACATAAGCCCTTTGTCAAGGTTTATTTTATCACTGAAAACATTTTATGACGTCAACGGTCTTTGAATTTAAGTTTGTTTTACCAGTAACGGGTGATAAATTCGGAAGGTGCGTTATTGGATGAGTGGATAAGAAGGGTGAATGAGTGAATCATAGAGAAGTACCCCGACAAATTAACGATGTCCACTTTGCAGGTAATTACACTAAAGGTAAAATTCGTTTAAGCATGTTTTTCAGGCCTTGAAACTGCCTTTTGTTTGGTTGTTAAACCATAATTAGAGTGTCTAATAAGCATTTGTGACACCCCAACATTTTACTTGCATTTATGTGTCGAATAAATTCAGACTTGAATAGCATTGATGGCCAGATTGGTAGATAAAATTTACAAGTACGATTGGTTTGCTAGGTAGCCTTAACGTTCATACTTGCTAGTAGCGTTGATATATTTCTCTGGTACGTCTCTTGAAAGAAAAGTGGTCTTTCATTCTCTATAGAGAGCTTAATTAAGTTTTTTTCGCAAGTCAGTTAACATTGGAATAATTTTGTCTTTTAAAGTGGCTTATTTCGGTCTATTTTCCGGGTGAGGAGTCTTTTACCAAAGTGTCATTCAGTGTTAGTAGAGTTTTCATTCTCGTCAATAACAGCTTTTATGTGGTTAACAGTCATCGGATGAAATGTTTTTTTTAGAAGGGATTAAAATTCGATAAAGTTTTGGAAGGCGCGTGATTTAATGAGCAGAGAACGTAGAGTGAAAGCGTAATAATAAAGGAAGTGATAACATGTATTCCCTCTTTCAGTCTTAGGGATTGAACCGGCTCTAGTTCTTATTTTGCCTGAATTGTTATTCTTTCAAGTTGTGAATGTAACCGCTTCCTTCTAAAGTAAGGTCTGTTTTCCATCAGCATAAGTTTCCGTATTGCCACTATTACTATTTTATACCATCTTAGCGAAGCTATTGCTTTCTGTATCGAATGAAGTTTAGTTTAAGTATCTTTGAATAGCGAGTTTTCTTGGATTTATATGCAAGCAAGAGTCCATAAATGTCTTAACCTTGTGGCAAGTAAGAGACCACAAAAGAACCCGAATCATAGTTTGGAACAACATGGCAAGCAAGAGCCCATGAAGTTCCTAACTACTGTGGCAAGTAGGAGACCACAAAATGATTCAAATTATAGTTTGGGGAACAACATGGCAAGCAAGAGTTCATGAAATTCCTAATCAATGTGGCAAGTAAGAAACCACAAAATAATTCGAATCAAAGTTCTGGAACAACATGGCAAGTAAGGGCCCATGAAGTTCCTAACTACTGTGGCAAGTAAGAGACCACAAAATGATTCAAATTATAGCTTGGGGAATACCATGGCAAGCAAGGGTCCATGATATTCCTAATTATTGTGGCAAGTAAGAGACCACAAAAATAATTTGGATCATAGTTTTGGAACATCATGGTAAGCAAGGGTCCATGAAGTTCCTAACTACTGTGGCAAGCAAGAGACCACAAAATTATTCAAATTATAGCTTGGGGAATACTATGGCAAGCAAGAGTCCATGATATTCATAATTATTGTGGCAAGTAAGAGACCACAAAAATAATTTGGATCATAGTTTTGGAACATCATGGTAAGCAAGGGTCCATGAAGTTCCTAACTACTGTGGCAAGCAAGAGACCACAAAATGATTCAAATTATAGCTTGGGGAATACTATGGCAAGCAAGAGTCCATGATATTCATAATTATTGTGGCAAGTAAGAGACCGCAAAATAATTCAAGTTATAGCTTTGGGAACGACATGGCAAGCAAGAGTCCATGAAATTCCTAACCATTGTGGCAAGCAAGTGTCCACAAAATGTTTCAATTAGCAGTTTTGGAACAACATGTCAGGCAAGATTCCGTGAAATAGTTAATACTTCTGTGGCAAGCAAGAGACCACAACACGCCTCGAATTGTAGTATGCAATTTAGAGAGAGAGAGAGAGAGAGAGAGAGAGAGAGAGAGAGAGAGAGAGACCTTTGTCTGATGAGGCAGTACGAAATGAGCTAGACTTTGTGTGCTGTGAGGTTTACGTTTGCGTTACAGCAGGGATGGTCACTTGTGCGTAGATCGGCGAGTGAAAGTAACCGGTCGACGACCTTACCAGGAGGCAGCGGACACCGCCCCTGACTGTGACTGAGACGAGCGAGGGGCTAGCGCGCACAGCCAGCTTACGGAGGCTTCAACGCATGCGTCTAACCTTGCAGGCACAACAGTCCGGCCACCGTCTCAAGAGATTAAGTATCCCCCCCCAAAAGGCATCATATGTTCTTCTTCATGCATTAGCAGTGATAAATGTTAGCCGAGCTTGTTTTCTTAACATGTTGCGATAGTTTTATGCCAGATGGGTAAATATTTCCGGATTTAAGTTTCATGGGATTGTATGTTTTGTTTCGGATTGCTTTTTTAGCATGTTTTGAGACATGTGTGGTCCTTCAAACTAATATATTGCTAAGCAAGCACTTGCAATCGAGAAAGAGACCCGAATGACAACAGAGAGTTTGAAGTGAGGTATATGTTAACCTCGTTAAATTTTTTAAGCGATCCCCTCCATCTGTTGGTGGCAACAGACAAAGTTCGAGAATATAAGGTGTGCATACCCACATATGAACTGGCAAAGCTATGGAATGAGTGTTCCCAATCCCCCTTCTCGAATGGTTCCTATGGGTTTCTTTAGAACGGCCCGGGATTATTTTCAGCTCACGGAGTCTCTATGTAAGCCTTGCACACACCTCAAATGCAACCGTGAGCTGTATTTGTTTACCCAGTTGGCCAGAGACCGTTAAAGAACGCCAGTTGCTTTCAACAATCTCCACACAACTTAGCTGCTGTAAATGTGCTCTGGGAGACAACACTGCTGTTTTCCGTTGGCTCGTTACGCCTACACTGAAACACCAGGTGTGGGTGCGTAATGTTACTGGCAGAATTACATAGAAATGTTTTCATGTCACATGCTTTTTGGCACCAGGGCGACAGGAGGTTGCCAGACGGGTGACACAGGTCACAAAAGGTATACGGGGACACTCTCGGGGTCTTGGGTAGAAACTAAGGAGTGTTTTCACCCAAGAGGCAGACTATTACGGCTCCTGCCATACCCACGCAGGTGTGTGAGGGTATCCCAAGTCGCGAGTGGTCCCCAGGTCTTGGCCTTGGAGAGGTTTTTGACCGGGGTGTGTGTGAGAAAGAGGTGACAAGGTGGTCACAAATGGCAAGGAGAGAGTGTCATGATAACCCCTCTGCACCCGAAAAAGGGACAGAACAGGGTTATCAAAAATTTTGCAGGAGATTATCTGCTAACGCGATCACATCTTAAGCTCAGCAGAGATCTCTGTGCAAAACATAATGACGAGAGCTTCTTCTGTGTCTTTTCTGGCTGGTACCATTATTCACTCCCATCAAATGTAAAGTCGTTGGCTGTGGCGACCTTGGAGCTGCTTTGTCCCGTCATACCAAAGTATGTTTAAGCTTTTAAGTTCGGTGGAGAGTATTACATATTTTGGTGGTCTACAAAAAATATCCTTGTCATTCCTATCGTTTGACAAACTCCAGTGGTGGATCCAGTTCCAATGTTGGTATGCAGTCCGTTAAGAAGTACGAGTTCCATTTTCCCATCTGTTGTGAACGATCGGTTTTTTTGTTTTTGTTTTGTTAGTCGCTCAACTTGAATGTGTATCATGACAATAGTCGTATCAATAAGCATAAGGTGTTTACAGTGCTTGGTGCTGTTAGTTAACCGGCAAACTCTTGAATTAAGCGATGCAGGAGTTGTTTTTGTTTTACAGAATTATATAGTTTCGATAGGGCTTTGATGGCCAGGTAATATAGGCGAGTGTAAAAGTTCGGCAAACTACATTGCCTATCACTGTTAGTCTTTGTCGAAGAACTAATGATGCATGCACTGTCGACTCGAACATAAGTAACGCAAAAACCTCATGTACCGACAGCCCCCGATGACCGGAATCCTTTCCATCAATATAAAGATGGGAAGGATATGTAAGAAATTTTAGCGACACTGGATTTTGGAGCAAGGACGTGTAGCGGCACCCAGGCGCTACCCTCAGCCACCTCAGCTGCCACCGATCGGCGGCGACGCAGGGCAACCGTTACGTCCCAGAATAGTTGCCGCCGTCGCACGGCACCGCACGCATAGCCTCGGGCAACAGCCGCGGCCGCTCATCGCCGGCTGGTGTCGTCGACCGCCGGGCCGAAGCTGCTGCCATGAGGACTTGACAGTGGTGCTGCCCGCTGTCACGAGATGGCAGCACGGCGGGTTCCAGGCCGGGCGGCCGACACGCCGCTAGGTGGCCAGGAGGAGCGGCAGGACCGGCAGCGTCGCCGGCCGAGGGCGGTACATAAGCGGCGTACCATCGAGCAGCGGGGGCTTTTGAGGACTGTTCGTTGAAATTTGAAGACGCGAGTGCGGGCGTGACGGCGGGGGTGCATCCCTGCGGGGACCCCTCTGGGAGAAGAGCACAGTTTCTATTTTCAAGAGCATTTGATATATTTTTGTATTGATCCAGATTCGGCAAGCCATAATTTTTCAGATGAGTATATTTCAAAGCGATTAGCACGACTCATGTAAGTAGCATTGGGCGTGTCTCATGTTTGAGCAAAGGAGTGTTGGTGTGAGAGTGTAAGAGGGTGTTAAGTGAACTGGGCGATCGTGAGTGTGAGGTGTGAGAGTTCAAGTACGATTCGTGGATTCAAATAGAAGTAGTGGGCTGTGCACAAAATCTGGGGTAACGTGATTATGTTTTATTATTGCATTTTTTTTTTGTAAACTGATAGCTTTCACTTTCGTCCTTATTGTCACTTATTGTCGTATTTCGTTTTCCTAGAATACACTGTTTTGATATGCCCTCTAGTCGGTTTGTTCTTTTCTTTCATTTATAAATTAGACAAATTTGAAAGAGTAGACTGAGCAGCGGAAAACTACGAAAAGAGCAGCAACATATTTGAAATCACTAATTTCGAGTGAAACAGACACATTAGAACGTATAGCTTTCAATTTAGGACTTAGACCTCGGCCATCGAAACCCCTGACAACGCAGAAATTAGTAAAGGGAAAAGTTTTCACAATCCCGTATTTACCGAAAACGAGCCCTTGCAATTTGTCTCTATAAACTTAAAATGGGGTGACCAAAAAATTGTCCCCACCTTAAGTCAACAATATCTAAATTCCGAGATAGCAGATTTGTAGATCCTAATGATCTCATCATATTGTGCGAGTTTCAAACTGATTGGTTGGCTGATGCTCCTTAGGCGCCGCTTCAAACTCGTAATTTTAGGTCTTGAGGTTGGGTCGCTTGACCTTGAATAGCACCTTGACCTGACATGACCTGACCTAAAAATTTGGTGAGGTGCGTAGAATTGATCAGGGATAAGGTACTGTAAGTTTCGTTGCTTTGCGTCTCTCTGTTTTTGCGTTATCCGGGAAAAACCAGGAGGGGACGAATTTCGCCCCCAGCGGGGCGCGTGTTAAGCATTACATTGGGCTTCTCGCAGAGCGGTTATCAGCGGTGTCTGACGGGCGTTCCAACAGTTGATTTGGTGAACCCAAATATCATCCGAATGTCGATTTGGGGCCCTCCAAGAGATGGTTTCACGACCCAAGAGAAGTTGGTCTCGGGATGCCCGAATAGTTGGTCTCGGGGGTGTTAAAAGAGATGGCCTTATGGGCCCTCAAGACTTGACCTCGGGGGAGGGACCCAAGAGCTGGTTTCGGAGGAGGGCAAGAGTTGATCTCTGGGTGCTCCCAAGTGTTGGTCTCGGGGGCCCTAAGAGTTTGCTCTGGGTGCCCCCAAGTGTAAGTTTCAGGGTGCTCCCAAGTTTTGATCTCGAGGGCTCCCCTAGAGTTATCAGGTTATCAGATGGGAAAACAGAATGTGTGTGCACAAATTTGGCACCACTGCAACTCGCCGCGTTTTCATCTCTCTCTCGCCATGACGAGATAAGTGTTGTCTAAAGCAGGGGCGTAGTCAAGGGGGGCGGCAGAGACAGCCGCCCCCTGAGGACACGGGCCGCGCGAAGCGCGGCTCGCCCGCACTATGCTCTGTGGCCAAATTTGAAATTTCATACCAGACAGGGCCCTTTTAAACCCTCTTCAGCGCTCTATTCTGTAACTAACAAACAAGACCCTTTTTATCCATCGGGGCCCTTTGGCGCTGTCGCAGGGGCCCTTTTTCGGGGCGCCGCCCATCCCTGAGCGAAATCCTGGCTACGCCCCTGGTCTAAAAGCCCATTTACATCTGGCAGTATCTGACAATGTTTCTGCCGGCCGACGCTGTAAAAGCACGTGCAAAGATTATCTGCTGATGAAAATATTGACAGATTCTTACAAGTACGCGTGGGCCTTAAATAAACACGCAGTAAATAATGTAATGTTTCAGAATATGAGAACGTGGATTCGAGGTGCTACAAATATGCGACATTTACCTACAAACTTTGAATGATTCAGTCTGTGGCGGCAAACAATCAGATGGGAATACAATGTCAGTAGACGAGTCAGACCCCCTTTGTATCTTCTCTCATAGGCGGATCCAGGGGCAAGGGGGCACGTGCCCCCGATCGACCCTCGGCGCCCCCTGAAAGGTCGATGGCGCCCCCTGAAATGTCGCTTCCCACCCCCCTCCCCCAGGATACGAAAGTCGGCGTCCACCGACAGGATTTGGCACCCACCTGATAGGTTTTGCCGGTCATAAGTGGCGCCCCCTGGTCCGGATGGCGCCCCCCCCCACCCGGGAAGGTGCCCCCAGATCGGTAATCCTGGATCCGCCTATGTCTTCTCTTCATTTCTGGTGACCTCAGAAATTGGTCTTAACCTTACCTTTCAGGCAAAGACGCTAAACTGAGAAAATTAAATTAATGGTTAACTTCGCACAAAGCACAGTTCAACACACTCGAACCCAGTTCCAACGTAACCGGGGAGAGCCGCAGCAAGCCGCGGGTGGCAGTAGCCATTTTGCCGATGCTTTCGACGCTTAGAATCCTAGACAGCTTAATTTTGGGTGCCAGGAAAATCAGATGATGGTGACCACTGCTCAGTATAGACGGCACGGCGGGAGATGCGCAGACCTTTCTTCCCACAGCCGCTTGATCACCAATGGGCGGACAGCACGCACTACTGCTTCCAACTCGTACCAGAGATGGCAGCACAGTCAGCAGAAGTCGAGGGACGTCGGCCGGCCGAGGTCCGCGCCTCCTCCAGCGGCGGCTGCCGGCTTCATTGGGAGTGCCGGTGTTGTAGCGGGCAGGTGGGTGGAGGGATAGCGTTCGTCGTCGCCGCTTCAGCCTCAGCTGCGCGAGTGTGTAGAAGTTCGGCCCGACTCCCTGGGAGCCCTTCCTGTCCCAGGACACAGCCGGACCCCTGGACTGCATCTGAGCCGCCGGCCAAGCAACCGCTCGAGTTCCATACTTGTGTACTGTCGCCGACTCGCTCACACGCAGGTGAGGGCATGCCATTGCTCATGACTGGTGAATTATTTTATTGATGCATGAATCAGTCATTACGTTATGATTTCAGTCGCCGGCTCCAGACCTTTACATAATTATGCAGGAAATGGTACCAAGAGTGTCCTCCCTATCACAGAGACTCACAGCGGACTGAGCGTCTCCTTTTGCGTGCTGTACTTCTCCGGCGCCAGTGACAGTTCCCCACAATCTTCTACAAGCTGCTGCCTCCTCACAAAACCAGTGATTTGGTTAAGGCGAGGTGTATTGCAGGAGGACGATATATTTTCTCAGCGCATATTACATAATGTTCCCATTTCATGAACTGTCCCAGTGTACCCCGTGTGTAGCTCGGCTATGCCGCAATGTTTCGTCTGCACCCTACACTGTACCGCCGAGCGTGTCCTGCAGCTATACTGCGCCGCAGCACACATTCTGCGTGCGTACTGCGCCGCCGAACATAAGACGGTTCAGACATTTATCGCGCCTGCTGCCACTCCGCGTATGTGCCTGATCGGGAAACGTGGCAGCTGAGTGCGTGTTGCCTGTGCGATGCGTTGCAGTTAACACAGACTGAATCAAATAGACATTCTACCGGGGGAATTTACCATGTGAATAACAACCGGCGAAAGCATATAGCTCTTCCGCAATTCTGAGGTTTTATATCCACTCTCCTATGATTTTCAGCGGTATGTTCTCACATTTTCCGATAAATTAAACCAAATGTTTCGCCAAAATTATGAAGAAATCAATAATATAGTCAAAAGCAAAAAATAATAATGATGTTACATGAGTTCCGGATGGCAGTCTAGCACAACACTTCCTGATATAAATCCAACCCAGTCCAACACAATCTCTATACCCTTTCATTGAATTCCAAAAATGGTTAAACTCAACACCCTCATATTTGCTCAAAGTGCACGCAAATTATACAAATCAGATGTATTTTTATTTATTAGCGCTTAAATTATCATCCGCGATAGTTCAAAACATTTGGCACATACCAGGTAAGGATATCATTCTCGGGAAAATTTTAAGATGGACTGGAACAAGACAGATCCAGCAAAAACCACCATAGGTTGCTCAATTCCTTTCGGGGGCAACACCAATGAAACTTTTTAATAAAGTCCAAACAGTGGCAGATACAAGAGGAAGGGGGCTGAAAGAGCTCAAGCCCCCCACCCCGAAGGGTCCGAGTGCATATAGTAAATTCCTAGGCAGAGGCTGATCCGAGACAATGATGGGGGAGGCTCGAACACCCTAGTCCCCCCCAAATGAAATCCTGGATCTGCACTGAGTCCAAATGTAATTCTGTCTCTTAAATCGCAGGAAAATATGTAATCCGAACAGAATAAAAAAGACGACGGCTGTCCTATCCTACATAGTGAAATGTACATTGCTTATTTTTAGACGGTTTTTGAAGGATCGAACTGAGGCGTGAAGACATCTGCACGCCTTATACCTTACGTTGCATGCGAAAGCTTCATTAGTTGGCGAGTCCTGGTGATTCCGAGCCATGCAGCATTCAGCACCAGCACCAACGTCGTTGTAGAGACGTAGTCGGCAGCTAACTACCATTTCAGCTAGGGCAATCTTCTTTCTACCATGAATCTCACGGACTAACCCCGAGTCAGACACAATCCCCGCATGCACGGAAGCACGTTCATTGGATCGCCTGCCTCAGTCTCTGTTTCCTACGCATCTGAAGTTATCAGTGAGATGTCTTGCACGCCAGGGTTTTGGGGTAGACACATTTCCAGCCAGGTGATCCACTCTCTCGTTGAGCTGAACTCCTGCTTGACCACAACGGAACACCCACCTCTGGAGGAAGGGCTGGTGCCGTTTGGGGAGAGACACTGCTCTGGTGTTTCCGCAGCAGGGACTTGAAGTCAGATGACTGCCCCTGGCCCGCCTCAGGTCGGACGCAGGAGGCCAAGTCCTAGAAAGTCTGCCTCCACCTCGGTTAGCACACTGGAGAGGATAAGCCTGGATTCCCATTACTGCCCCGAGCGATGCAGCCCCATCTGGAACGAAGCTCATCGGGCATGTATGAGCCGTCTGTGGCGAGCATTGTAGAGTTTCTCGCACGATGCCGCGAATCCGGTCTGCAAGAAACTTCTCAAACATGTCGCTGACCGCGTTGTTGGAAGACCACGAGCTTTTCGGTTGAAGCTGTCAAAGGACAGGAATCACCGGTTGCTAGCCTCCTCTGTAGTTACAGATCATTGGGCAGCGCGGCGCATCCTGTGACCGCCAACGGAGCAGCAAGAAGTGACAACGCCACCGCCGCCCTGGGTATGCAGGCTTAGCCGGGGCGGTCCCTTGTCATAGACTCCTCCTGCGGCAGGGCGCTGGGGTGTTTGCAGTCTGGCAAAATGGTGCGGGTGGCCTCATGCCGAAATAACTTTAGAATATCCCCGATCGAAGGAGCCCAATCATTTGTCAAAAGCCGTGAAGAGGCGTGCACCTCGGGCAGACGCTAATTAGCCTAATATTTGCACACGATTGTGGGCACATATACCTTGCTTTGAAGATCTTGCGTCCCTTCCAATAGAATGAGAGGTTGTCACGCACGTGGCACCAGAATTCGCTGAGAGTAAGGGTTAAATCTTTCCTGATTGAAAATGCAAATCATTACATTTTAGGTTGACACTGCCGTTTCCAGGGACAGAAATTTGCCTCCAGGTAGACATGCTGGAAACGCAAGCACCATGCAAATGGATAAAGCTTAGAGCTCCTTTGGAAATTATTCTTACGAGTTGATGATCTCATCAAAATGAGCAAAGACCTGGTGATTAGTATAATGCAACAAACTAGTGGGCTGTCTGGCATGCATGAATATGGATTAAACCAGGAAGTAATACCGAAGTCAAATCGGCAACTCCATAATCAAACGAGTGGGCATCATGTTTTGATGAGAAAGATGCAGCTTGATGCCCGATAATTCAATATTTTGAATTTAGTCGAATAAAATTAGCGCCCATTTGCTGCATATCGCCTTTGTTTACGATGTGGGCTTTGTCCAGAAGATGGAAGGCGGGAAGAGGCGACACTAAAATGCCACAAGAATGCGCGGGCGCCGTCTCTCCCTTCCAGGTAATATCCGTAGAGTTAAACTGGAACAATAAAAACAATGATTCAGCGTTTAGGGATGAAATAATTTTCATTTTCTTTGCCTTACTTTCTACTGCAAATCTTCATGTCTCTAAGATTGGGTAACTGCCACTTGCCTGGGCACCGCCGCCCGGTGTGGTCGGGTGGTGGGCGCTCCTGCAAAATCGCGTGTCTTTGTGCCAGTGGATCGCTTAACACGCGCATTGAAGGGGGTCTGAGCCACCTTCGCATTGACGGGGGGCGGGTACCCGCCCCCCCTAAGATCTCGAGAACCACGGTAGGTAGCGAAAAACGGTAAACGGCGTTGGGCTGCCCATCCACTTCTCCATCGAAAACATTTGAACCGCTTTTTTGTCAGGTCATATTTAAGGTCACGAGAGGTCAAAACATGCCCGTCATAGGGATAACATGTAAAATTCAGTTTTTCGGGCATTGCATCTGAACAAGTAAAGATAGAGCAAAACGACTTGAACTATATGAATCCACTTAGCAAGCCGAATCGAATGATATATAATTTGACCTTGCTAGGTCAAATCAAGGATTTGACCTGACCTGAGGTCAGGTCAGGGTCAAATTATATAAAATGCATATCATTAGAACCGCAAAGCCCAGGCGAGTCTAATGCAGCTAAAATAAATGCTCTATCACCATCCGTTACTGAGTTATTCCGTAAAAACCATTTTTCCCATGTATTTCCAATGGAGAGGTCATGCCTCGTACCTGACCTTAGGTCATCGATATCAAAAATACCGGAACATATGTTAGAGAACTCGGTGGGGCCATTATGTGATATGAGTTTCAATCGGATAAGTTCACCCTGCTCTGACTTATGCTATCTTAAACTTTTTTTGAGGTCGGGTCACTTGACCTGTACTGGTGACCTGACCTGAGATGACCTAACCTTAAAATTTTCACAGAAGTTGTAAAAATGATGAGGGAAAAGGTATACCAAGTACGGCGGCGCTACGCGCCGCCGTTTTTCTACTGTCTCCGACAAACCCGAGGGGGGCGGGTACCCGCCCCCCGTCAATGCGCGTGTTAATTGGCGATTTGATGCATCTATGACCCCACTACGCTGGTTATGGACGACTTAAGAATAGCCTGAGCTCTTTCCATAGCCCTTGCCCCGGTGGCGGGTACGAGCCACCTTCGCCCTGGTGGGGGGGCTAAAAAAGACCCCCCACGATCTCAAAAACTAAGAGAGCTAGAAAAAAGCGCAAAACGGCAATCGAAAGCTCTTCGAAAATGATATGGAAAATACTTCGGTCATTTTTCTTGTCAGGTCAATATCAAGGTCACCAGAGGTCAAAATAGGTCAAAATCGCTAATACGAGGTGTACTAAGAAAAACTCCTATATCTCAGAAACTATGATAGCTAGAAACATTTTTCTAACACCATTCGAAAGCTCTTGAGATGCACTTTCATTACAGTGGCATTTATTTTCGTGTCAGGTCAAAGCCTAGGGAGCTACAGGTCACTAAATATTGGGCATATTCTTGGGAATGTCCATAGCCACCCATGCATAAGGGCGTTTACTTTTTCGCTAATAGCTTCCAAACCAAACAAGATACAGCCATAGTTTATGCACCATTGCAATCCTCTCGTCAATACGAATCGAATGATATATGATATTGCTATGCCAGGTCAAATTTAAGAATTTGACCTGACCCAGGTCAACGGTCTGACCCAACTTGACCTGGTATAGTCATGATGTATATCATTTGACTTCCAGTGACTATACAAACACTTCGGTGACAAAATAAAAGCTCTATCTTAGTTTGTTCAAAATTTATAGAGGAAAACACCAAAAAATGCTTATTTGACCTAAGGTGACCTTTTAAAGGTCACAAGTCAAAAATTTTAGTATCAGCTTCAGAAATTGGCTAAGAGCAAGTCGCAACCGATGTTTGAAGTTGATTCCATCCATACTTACTGAGAAAAGCTCATTTCGTGATTTTCTCCATGCATTGTCAATGGGGAGGTCATGCTCTGCACATGACCTTAGGTCACCAATATCAAAAATCCCGGAACAAATGTTGTAGCTCCTGGTGGGCCCAAGATGTGGTATGAGTTTCAACTTGATCGATTAACCCTTCTTTTAGTTATGCCGTCCTAAGTATTTTTTGAGGTGAGGTCACTTCACCTGACCTGGTGACCTGACCTGATATGACCTTGAGCCAAAATTTTCAGGAAAGATGTAAAAATGATGAAGGAACAGCTGGACCAAGTTTGGCGGCGCTGCGCGCCGCCGTTTTTTGGTCACTTCGGAAAAACCCGAGGGGGGGTCTAAAAAGACCCCCCACCCGGGCGAAGGATAGACTGTACGTACCAGAAAATAGGTTCTTAGTGTCTGGTGCGGATGAGGGTGTAACCGACGGTCGCCATGACAGGAGACCCCCTGTGACAGTGCAGCACGGTGAAAAAATATGTGATGATAAGAGCCCGCGACGGGTGCAGGAATAGTAGCCTAGTCGTTTAACGCGTCTCAGGTCGTGGCTCTCTGTTCCTGCTGGGGCGAGATGTCCCTGGTTCGAGTCCGTGTAGAGTCGCACGTTTTTAGCCGACTGCATTAGACCTTTCGCAAGTGTGCGGCCTTGCAGCCCAACAGACTTTAAAAAACTAGCATGGGCAAGCGAAAGAACCCTAGTCCACTTCAAAAGGCCAACGAGAAAACTCTTCGTCCGGAACCTCAGGAAGACATTTCATCGGATGAACAAGACAACGTGAGAGACAGCTCTAAAATTGAAGATTTGAAAGCGTTATCAGCCAAGAGCTTGCTAGAAATAAAAAGGAAATCACCGAGGAAATGAAAAGGGCATTTGAAGGAAGAATCACCGCAGTAGAAGAGTCTCTAAGCTTCGTTATGACCACGCACGAAGTAGTCAGTCAAAGGCTAACAGAAGCTGAAAAGAAAGCATCTGAAACTGAGGCAGAACTGACAAGCTGCAGACTGCGTCTCCGGTCTGTGGAGGAGCAACTAGACTGCGCCAATCAGGAGAAGCTGCTAGACTGGTTGGTTTTTTTTAGGGCCAGCAATACCAAAGCTAAGTAGAGAAGACATGCCCGAAGACGCACCACGTCTCCTCCACAGAGTGCTGTGGGACCTCATGAACTTTTGCCTGGACCCGAACCAGATCAGCGAAGTGCATAGGGATAGCGGTTAGATTTGGGTGCGTTTCACGCATAGCTTTCCGGGCTCAAACCGGGACTTGATTTTCCGCGGTAAGACACGGCTTCGCGGCACGGGCATTTCGTTAGAGAAAATCTAACAAAAGGAGACAGGAATGGTACACAGAGCTGTTAAAGCTCAGGAACCGAGGACCCCTAAACGTTGTTTTGACCCGGGCTGGCACCATCTTCTACATTGAGGCGGATGGTGCACGACCTGTGCCCATCCACAGCGAAGAAGCCCTCTTGAGGCTCACCAACCGGCTAACGACGACCAGACAAAGCGAGTCTACAGCTAGGAGACTGGTAGATCTGCAGGACGCTGCCGTAGGAGACCACCCAAATCGTAACGGTACCTCCACTGGCGTCAGAAGACACGAGGAAGGACCCCAGGAAGATGGAAGGCGGAGACCTCAGAGACCTCTTCAGTCTTACTACTCACCGCCCCGCGTGTCCGCGACGAGAGACTAATGGAGAGGAGCATGGACAGGAGGGAAGCACAACTGCCCGAGGGAGCTGAAATAGCAGATAGAGGCCAAGGAAGAGACGAACGACAGGAGCAACGACCCACATCAGAGGGACACTTTCAGCCAGCTAGACGGCAGAGCAGAGTGTTTCAGCATGGCCATCTGTCGGACAGGTCATGCAAAGAGAGGTGCATAGGCCAGCCGGTAGGGGCGCAGGTCTTCGTCGGCGTGTAGGCAACGATATTAGGAGTTTTCTGTGCACCTCACAGCGCACGCAGGAAAAACGATTAAGCTACGTCAAAGTGTAGGTAATAGAGAATTTGAGATGCATGTTTTCTATTTAATATCACTGCGAGTTTAGATTTGTTAAGATCATCATGAAGACGTGGTACTTTAGTTGCAACTGGTAATTTTTCAGAGCGATAACGAAGTATATTGTGTGATCGTTTTGTATTGTAAGGTCGATGTCGAGCCGGTTTTTGCGCACCTGTTGATGATAGCGTCTAAGGAAATTGACCTTGTGAACACGTTCTGAGCTCCTCTAGTCTTCAGTAGGGGAGGTTCCTTTAACTGTAGGGGCTTAAGTACTTTCCAAAAACGGCGGGATGTTTTGAACTACTCAAAAGGATCTGGCTTAAACATATTATTCCTCCAGGACATACACTGTCATCCCTCTAAGGAAGGCCTATTTCGGAACATATGGGGAAGGGATATTTTGATTGCTGGATTATCGAGCAATGCCAGGGGTGTTGCAATATTAACACAAGCAATTGAGGTATCTTTTAGTGAGACCCGGTTTGATAAAGGTGGTAATTATATCATTACTAAGGCTACCATTAACCCTCGCCCCACCGGGGGGCCATCGATGGCCCCCCGTAAGGTTTTTCCGGGATAGCAGAAAAACGACGAGGCGCAGCACCACAGTTGAGGGCTCTACCTCTCACTGCATCATTTTCCCATCATCCCTGAAATTTTTTACCCCGGGTCACCCAAGGTCAGGTCACCAGACGAGGTCAACCAAGGTCACCTCACTTCACTTTAGAGCTCTGTAAGAGCTACATTTCAAAGTCGATTGATTTGAAACTTCCTACACTTCATAACCCCTCCAGGGTCTACAAGGTTTATATCCGGGATTTTTTGATTTCGTGCCCTGAGGTCAGGTCACGAGGCGACCTCTCCCATTGGAAAAGCATAGGGAAAAGTTGTTTCATGATATAAAAGCCACAAAAATGATTGCAAATACTCAGACTACTCAGAACAGCGTTTTTGGACACCCTTTCACGGATCCCAGGGGTCATATTTGCCCTTTGACTTTTCCAAGGTCATCCAAGGTCACCAGAGGTCAAAAACAGTATTTTGGCAATAACTTTTGACCTAATTGAGCTAGAGCGGTGAAACAAACACCATCGTGTTTGTCTTGTCACTGGCTTTCATTTGATATACGGCAAGGTCACTTTCTGACCTTTCGTGACCTCAGGTCATATTAGGTCACGAGGTGACCTCTGGAGGTCAAACCACTGGCGGGAGGTCTTTACGTTCCACATAGCGGAAAAAGTACTGGCAATTTGCTATCAAATGTACTTTACCAGGCCTCAATAGCTCTAATGACATAAGAGTTATGCCCAGTTTGCTCAATCATTGCATATTTGAGTGAAAATAGCCGATCTTGACCTAATTTGACCTCTGGAGGTCAAACCATTGACCTGAGCACTAAAACATGCGAAGTAATTTCTTACTGAATTCACGCAAGCTTTCTATTGCACTTTGCAGATTTGCGCTAACGCCCATATTTTCGGAGTCATCATCGATGACTATCAGCCATATATCATCGATGGCCCCCGGTGGGGCGAAGGTGGCGCCGGACCCCCGGTGGGGCGCGGGTTAACAAAGATGTTGATTTAATACTTGCGAACATTTATGGCCCTAATGTTGACGACCCCGCATTTTATCAAGAGGTGGAACATATATGCAATAGCATGAAAGCAAATAATGAAACTCCAATCATTCTGGCAGGGGACTTTAATATCACTTTAAATTTTGAACTTGATACCAAAAACTATACAAGGCAGAACAATCCACATTCTAGAGAGAAGTTACTTGATATCATAGATAATCTAAATCTTATTGATATTTTTCGTGAAAGGAATCCCGAGGTTCAGAAATTCACGTGGACCGTCGGGAACCCACCAAGAAAGCAGGCTCGTCTTGATTTCTTCTTGACTTCAGAAAGCTTAGAACCTTATATTTCAGAGGTAAACCTTTTGGCAGGTTATCGATCAGATCACAGTATGGTGAGTTTACACCTACATTTTTCGTCGGCGCAGCGAGGAAAAGGTTTCTATAAAATGAACAGCTCTCTGTTGAAAGATAATAGTTACATTGAAAAAAGTTCACAAGCTTATTGAACAACACATACCAGCAGCAGACAAATGTCACTCAAAATGGCAGGATGAGTTGAGCACGCCCGAAATCGAATGGTCTCAGGTATACGAACGCTTGCACTGGGTCACATCGGATGTGAATCTGAAATGGTTTCAGTATCGCTTAATAAGGAGAATACTTCCGACCAACCGCCTCTTATATTATTACGGAATAATTGAGAGTGACAAATGCCATGCATGTCCATCAGTGTCAGAGACATTGAAGCACAAATTTTATGACTGCCCATCGGTAAAGGCTATCTGGCACTGTGTGCGAAATCTTCTAGGACTGCAAAACAATCTTTCGTACCCAAGCATTGTATTGGGAACCAAATCATCTAATGAAAAGCAATCCCGCCAAACAAGCTTGATAACTATCCTTGCGAGTCAATTCATTTGGAAAGAAAAGTGCAGGTCCCAGTGCATTAGGCTAACTTCTCTCAAATTAAAGAAATACATCAAACAGTACTTAGATATAGAAAAATACATCGCAAAAATATCAGGTAGGGAGCAAGACTTTCATGACCTGTGGGGAACAATTTACGAAAAAAACCAATGAGCGCGTAACATTCGTATAGAATTTGGGATATCTTTTCGATTCTTAACCTTTGTCTCCCCAGCACTGTTGGTCCTTTTCGATTTAGTGGACCTCTGATCGAGAGCGGGCGCGGGTGGTGCCGCGGCGCGGGAGCCATTACCGTACAGACGAGCGGGGGATCAATGTGTGCTGAAAATGGAACCTGATGATGGTTGGCGAGAGGGCGAGGTTTTCTCAAGTGTGTCAAGCTTTTGTATGTTTAATATGTATGTTTTCGTTGCATTGTGTGTCGAGCGGTAACACAATACGAGCGAAAAACATGAGTTGCTAGCTCGTTGTGCATGTGGAGAAGATGTGTGTGGTGACGACAGGGAAGGAGGGTGGGAGGGAGGGGAGGTTGGGTGTTAGGTTGTAATGAACAACGTCAGTGTCAATGTCTGTTAAAATTGGCTATTAAATAAATTATATTTATAATAAAAAAAAGGAAAAAAAAGTTAATGATTGTATACATAATACTCTATCAGTGTACTCTCTTCCTGTTTACACGGCCTCCTTTGTCCAGGATTATCCTCATTTGATAGATATAAACATATCGTGGCAGGAATTTTGGGATGTACTGGTCCTGAATATGCGGACAGAGACAATCTCCTACTCTATTTACAAGCGGCGTCAAATGAAAGGAGAGGAGTCTCGGTTAATCCTCAAGATTCAAGAATTAGAGAATATCGAACACCATCTATTGACAAATTGAGATCTTCGTGAATTAGCATCGCGCAAGGAGAGGCTAGAACATATACGATCAATTAAAATAGAAGGCATAATAACTAGGTCTAGAGTCCGATGGTATGAGCAAGGTGAGAAGCACTCTGCGTACTTCTTGAACTTAGAGAAACGTAATTATACCAGTAGGAAAATCATGTCATTACGGGAAGACGATACAAAACTTACTTCGGATCAAAGTGAAATAATGCATACATTAGTTCAGCACTACAGAGGACTCTTCACGGAGAGGGCAATTAATAGGGAGGAGGCGGGAGTTTTCATTGATACCATTGGTATAACTAAATTAACGGAATCCCGTAAGGCAGAATTGAGCTCACCGATTTCAATAGATGAGCTTTCCATGGCATTGAAGTCAATGGCTAACAATCGTGCGCCTGGCACTGATGGTTTTCCTAATGAATTTTACAAGGTTTTCTGGGGAAAGTTGAAGCATTTTTATTTCCGCATGGTAGAGGAGAGCTACCAGGTAGGACTGCTTCCAGCAACCCTAAGAGAGGATATATTAACACTGATTCCAAAACCACATAAACCAAGAACTGAGCTTAATTCATACCGACCCATTACTTTGCTCAACTCCAGTTATAAAATTGTATCCTCGGCCCTAGCAAATCGTGTAAAACGAGCACTGCCAGAAGTAATAGGACAAGAACAAACCGGTTTTATGAGTGAAAGATGTATTTCTGATAACAGCAGGTTAACCTATGATCTTATTCAGCAATTAGAGGTAGAAGAGAGGACTGCACTTTTTCTTAGCCTGGACATTAAAGACGCGTTTAATTCGGTGAATTGGGACTTTGCTCGCATAGTTATAAGAAAAACAAACTTTCCTCCGGTCATTGTTAACTGGTTTGATGCGCTTTATGTCGGCTCGTCATCTAGATTAGTGTACAATGGACATATATCGGAACGCATAGAGCTTCAGCGGTCCTGCCGACAGGGGGACCCATTCAGTCCATATATCTTTCTTTTGGTGATCGGGGTACTGCTAGAAAGGATTAAACATAATCCCAAAATTAAAGGTGTAAAGGTTAAGATGTTCCCTGGCCTCTCCCCTCGAATCCGGAAATGTAAAAAACACTGAAGATAATATATTCGGGCACAGCCCTTCATCTTAGCTGCAGTCAACGGAAAAATAGAAAATAAGAAGAACAGAAATATTCAAATAACCGATAAAGGTACTTCAGCGAGTTTTTCACTGTTAATCAAAAGCTAGTGTTTGGCTGAAATAATAGAAAAGACTGTCACAAATACTGCTCTAGGTTTGTCGTATTGTCGGCATGTACCAATATGGTTGTTGTCACGACATCCAATCTTATTTTTAACGATTCATTCTAAAAGGCATTTTTGTGTGAAGCTCAATTCGAGGTCTGGCTATACTAGGACTGAGAATTATTGATATTTACTCCACGGTTCTGATGAAGGGCTGTGCCCGAATATATAATCTTCAGTGTTTTTTACATTTCCGGATTCGAGGGGAGAGGCCAGGGAACATCTTAACAACTCATCATCATGCTCCTCGCCGCAGCACTTCAAAACTTATCAACGTGTAAAGGTTAAGTCAAAAGAGTATAAAGTGTCTGCATACGCAGACGACACATTGTGTTTTCTGGACGGTAGTATTAATAGCTGTCGAGCCCTCTTTCATGACCTAGGAACCTTCGCCAAATTCTCAGGGCTAGAGCCTAATATCACCAAAACACAGGCCTTCTGGGCAGGATATCAGACCACTAAAAGACAAGCTATCTGCAGTGATATACCTATGAAATGGACATCGAAACTAATTGTTTTAGGAATCGCATTTGCCAATAGCGACCTGGATGTAGTGTTGGAAAACTACGAAGCAAAGATTAGCAAAGCTAAGAGAATTATTAATGGATGGAAAAATAGATATCTCTCCATTATAGGAAAAAATAGTTATAATTAAAACGTTCTTAATACCATTATTCACTCACATATTCACATCTCTTCCTTGTCCCCCCGCCGGGTTGTTAAACGTGCTTAAAAGAGAGCTTTTTCAATTCATATGGAATGGGAAGACCGATAAGATTAAACGAAACAGTTTGTGCAGACCATGGTTAGCTGGTGGGCAGGGCATGATTGACATCGATGCATATATTACAGGGCTCAAAGTAAGCTGGGTAAAAAAGGAGATTTTGAGTGGTCACGACTGGGTTCGGCTCTTTACAGACACTATTTCACAAGGAAAATTCCTGTGGGAACGAAATTCACGAACAATGAAAAAATTGGCTGATGAATCTCGTAATGCTTTTTGGAAAGAAGTTTTCATGGCAGTAGCAGATTTCGATGACAGTATGGTGCCATATTTGGAGGAAATAGGTAGACATTGTCTCTGGTTTTCCAGCTTGACCAAGTTCAAAGACAGTGATATTTATTCATGGAACAAGAGAGGTTTAAAGTATATAAATGATTTAGTAAAATATAGTGGTCAGTTCATGACTTTTGAAGAACTCAAAGAGTCTTACCAGGTTCAAGGTATTCATTTCGACTATAATGGGTTAATCAGAAGCCTTCCTCTTGAGTGGAGAAGGGTCCAGAAAACAAAAGCAGCGAATCCGATTATACATCCAAACGTACAAGCCATTTTACAAAAAGGAAAGGAAACAAGCATATACATGATATTATACTCAATGCAAAGTTTAAAGATACCCGAAACACGTGGGAAGGTGCCTGGGAATCGGAATTCGGAGATATCGAGTGGCCAGAGATGTACAGTTTATCCAAAATAACTACTCCCTCAATAGCATACCAGGCGGTTCAATACAAAATCACGACGCGGATTATTATAACTAACAGAAAAATGTACCAAATGGGTTTAGCGGATTCGTATGGCTGCGATAGATGTAATAATGGAATCGAAACAATTCTACGTAAGTTCTGGGATTGTCCGATTGTAAAACAATTTTGGATATCTGTCTCAGAATTTCTTAGAAGGTCAGGAATCCAACCGTATCTGCAAGAGCTGACTTAATTTCAGGTGATTTTCGGTGTAGAGGGTTCTGCCTTGTTAAATCATGTTATAATGATCGGTAAAAGCATGATCACAAGAAAGGTATTTTTATCCACAGATGTTCTCTTTCTGCGGTTGCTGATGGATAAGCAAACCGAAAGAGCTATTGCTGGTAATGTAAATAAGGAGGGGGATTAGAGGGATAAATGGGAGGTTATAGACAGAATCACTACGGGGGTCCAAGCTCAAATTGAATCAGGTGGCAGATAAGCTTATTTTCACTGAATTAGGGTGGATTGAAGTGGCAATGGAAGCCAGGGATTTTTAGGCCCCAACAAAATCCTGGAACTGGAGCATGCTGGAGCTTCAGATCGTGGATGAAAAACACATGCTTATGCAGTCGAATCGTTCCTTTTTGATGTTGGTCTAGCGGGAGAATGATGCCTAATTTGTGTGTGCGTGGTACTGATGTGATCTTTTGCGACTGCTACTTACTTGGTAGAGTATTGCTGTGGGTATGTTGGTGAGTGACACAGTGATATTGTTTTTCTCTCACCGTATTGATTGTGGTTTCCAGAAGGTGATGCCTGGGTACTGAGTTACTCCACGTGACTTAATGTGCACATATTGGTTATAGTTTGTGCCTTCACAAAAAACGCTGTCCTTACAAAAAGTTTCACATGCTGCACGTTTTGACGTATTCATACCAGAATACTCAGATGGAAGATCCAGCTTAGTTTCTAACTTCCTTTTGTCGACAAATAGGGTTGAAGACTCGAATTCTGTACATTTAAAAAAAGATCGGGTAACTGTCTTTGCTTTACAACCAGCTGTAGGTATAAGACACTCATCAATAAGTAAAATAAGTTAATGCTTTTCCATGCGAAATTTGTGGCAAACTAAACTTCAAGGCATGTGGAATAACAATCACGGCCCAAAAAGTGTGAACACTAAATCACAATACAATTTACCTCGACTGGGAGCCCTCATATTTCGCAAGCCCCGTCCCATTCATTCACCGCCATAGTCCTCTAACGTGCGGCGGAGACAGCGGCGATTATAGAGCGCTCGACGCGGAAACTCTTGGCGGCCTCGGAGGCAGTTCTCTGACGACGGCTCCGTGCGGAACGCCGGACCTGGCGTCGTTGGCGACTGCAGCGTCGGCCGGTTCCCACGCCGGTCTGGTGTGACGGGGCCCACCTGCGGCGCCGCCGCATTCCGATGGGAGAACCGGTGTTAACCCACGTGCGAGTCCCACCCCCAGCTGCCGCCCCCATCCGCACCCGTCCGCGACAGCGTGCCCATGTCGCCCCCGGCTGCACCCACCCCGTCCGCGACAGCGTACCCGTCCCACCCCCCGGCTGCTGCCCACCCCGTCCTCACTCGTCTACGACAGCGTGCCCATGTCGCCCCCGGCTGCCGCCCACCCCGTCCGCGACAGCGTACCCGTCCCACCCCCCGGCTGCTGCCCACCCCGTCCTCACTCGTCTACGACAGCGTGCCCATGTCGCCCCCGGCTGCCGCCCACCCCGTCCGCGGCAGCGTGCCCGTCCCATCCCCAGCTGCCGCCCACCCCCTCCACACCCGTGTTGCCCCCAGCTGCCGCCCACCCCGTTCGCGGCAGCGTGCCCGTCCCACCCCCGGCTGCTGCCCACCCCGTCCTCACTCGTCTACGACAGCGTGTCCATGTCGCCCCCGGTTGCCGCCCACCCCGTCCGCGACAGCGTGTCCGTCCCACCCCCAGCTGCCGCCCACCCCGTCCTCACTCGTCTACGACAGCGTGCCCGTCCCACCCTCAGCTGCCGCCCACCCCGTCCGCGGCAGCGTGCCCGTCCCACCCCCGGCTGCGCCCACCCCGTCCTCACTCGTCTACGACAGCGTGTCCATGTCGCCCCCGGTTGCCGCCCACCCCGTCCGCGACAGCGTGTCCGTCCCACCCCAGCGCCGCCACCCCGTCTCACTCGTCTAGACAGCGTGCCCGTCCCACCCTGCTGCCGCCCACCCCGTCCTCACGACGACAGCGTGCCCGTCCCACCCTCGGTTGCTGCCCACCCCGTCCTCACTCGTCTACGACAGCGTGCCCGTCCCACCCTCAGCTGCCGCCCACCCCGTCCGCACCCGTCCTCGACAGCGTGCCCATGTCGCCCCCGGCTGCTGCCCACCCCGTCCGCGGCAGCGTGCCCGTCCCACCCCCCGGTTGCTGCCCACCCCGTCCTCACTCGTCTACGACAGCGTGCCCGTCCCACCCTCAGCTGCCGCCCACCCCGTCCGCACCCGTCCTCGACAGCGTGCCCATGTCGCCCCGGCTGCCGCCCACCCCGTCCGCGGCAGCGTGCCCGTCCCACCCCCCGGTTGCTGCCCACCCCGTCCTCACTCGTCTACGACAGCGTGCCTGTCCCACCCTCAGCTGCCGCCCACCCCGTCCGCACCCATCCTCGACAGCGTGCCCATGTCGCCCCCGGCTGCCGCCCACCCCGTTCGCGGCAGCGTGCCCATGTTGCCCCCAGCTGCCGCCCACCCCGTCCGCACCCGTGTCGCCCCCAGCTGCCGCCCACCCCGTCCGCGACAGCGTGCCCATGTCGCCCCCGGCTGCCGCCCACCCCGTCCGCGGCAGTGTGTCCGTGACGACCCGGGGGCCGCCCCCGAGTGACCCTGAGATGTTGAACGACAAAAGAAGGAAGATTAACAGAAAAACTCTGTGGTACAAGTCACTGCAGAATCATTTTTCAAATGCTTCATTTGGCTTCTGACTCGGTTTGGAGAAATGACGGCTTAAGTTTTCGACGGGCCGTCGACTGCTGATGTCATCTTACGTCGACAATACCCGCTTGTTGGAAAAAGGGATGCGAGGGCCGTGTTGCAATAATTTAAGGCCACTACCTATGGTTTGAAGACAGTAGAGATCGTTGCCCATGCCTCCAGGTTTCGTGTCATTCAAGTTCAGGTTCCAAGCTGTCATTCAACTTGTTTCGTGTCAGCTTGACTTTGATGAAAGCGATAAATTGCTCGACTTCAGGCCCTGAGCAAAGAAACACATCCTTATTCGGGTACGATAATGTAGCGCCTACAATCGGTTCTTTCTTTGGGTTTCTGTGCTAGCAAAGGATTGTTCTAGACAAAGTGATAGCAATAATCACACGTTGGCTTGAGGGAGGGCAAGGGGCTAACCAAGGCGGTCCTGGCTCTGTGCTACCAGTGTTGATAGCTACAACAGGTGGCGGTGCGTGACGTCTACAAGCTGCAAGGAGCAATCAACTCCCATCCACCATAACATTTTGATCCCCATGTAATGGAAAATCACTTACCGCAGCGCTTGTGCAGATGACAGTGATGACCAAATTAGGAATGACTGACGGCAAGGTTTCAAATATGATTCCCTGTCCTGGCCCATTCAGTTCTGGCTGTCATGTGATGGGTTCTGACACCTTTCCTTCGAGACGAGAGCTCTGTCACGTGTTTGGCGGGATTCAGACGTCGAGCGGTCCCACCCTGTGAATGGGAATAGACCAAACCCCAACGTCAGCGGCACTGTACCATTTATAAGCACGTTTCTGGCAGTTTCTGTCAGAAATGTGAGGAAAACGCGTTTCACCACACTCGTCATTTGACGTTAGTGAACTCCGCGCCACTACCCCGGCAGCCTAATGAAGCATCACGAACCAAGGACAGGACACATTTTGGCGAGTGGTATCGACGAAGTTCGTAATAACTATATCAATGTACTCAGTACTGGGGACACTAGGTACACGGATTGAAACCGTGAGTGTGATAAAGAGGGTAATCATTCTCCTTGGTCGGATACCGGTTAGACACTCAGGGTCGTCAGCGCAGAACATTTATTGGAAGGGAGCGGGCAGAGGATCTGAGACTGGCGATGACCCGGGCGAAAGGGGGGTGGGGGAGATGGGAGGCGAATTGTGAGCATATCAGGTGTCTCCCAAAAAAACTACCGACAATGCACTTCACCGACACATTTAAGTATGTTCACGCAGGTTTAAAATGCGAAAGGTAAAGGTAGAAAATGCGACTAACCTTGGTCGAGTCCCGAAATGGGGGAGATAAGTCCAGGCGATTTCAATGTAACATGAAAGCGAAACTCAGGAGGCTCATATGATCTGCGCATTGTGGTGGCTCCCACTATACGCTGAGCGGCAGCCAGACCGTGACCTATCATTCAGATAATCGCGACATAAAGCGAGCAGTTCATTCACTCCGCATGCATGGCCTGGAGAAGAGAATTCTTTCATTCACCCGCACGCGAACCGGCACCACAGCGCCGTAACGTGCGAATAAAAGTGTCTCGATACTAATGCTGAGCACGCTGCATCAGCGCGCGGACTGTTTCGTGGACACGCCCTCGTCTCGCGTCGGGTTACGCCTGCGCACTATTCACCAGAGAGCCAGGTGTGACAGGTAACGTGGTGAGGACGTGTCACGTGGCATGGGCCTGTTGGCCTCGCGCAACTGAGCGCATTCAAAATAGAATAGTCAATTGCTCGTTTATATTATGTCTATGGTCCTGTCCAGTGAGGTGATCCGAAATTCTGAAAGGGGCGATAGCATGGTGACCCGTCAGCTAGGAAGAAGCCAAATATCTACACATGGGATTTGAGGGCGCACGAACAGCCAAAGGTCATGATTGATTGATTATTGGGGAACTGGGGACTTGATCACTGGGCGGACAAACAGTTACATAGATTAAACATCCACAGTAAAACGTCAGCACTCACCAGTAAGCTCCACACTCTGCACCCCTGAGCAGAGTAATCACCCTGGGTCATATATGACTGTGAAACATATGGCTCTGAGAAAATCGAGGATCTGGCTGATCATATCAGCATTCCTACCTATCAAATCAATCAATGTCAGTTCTTGTTCTCGAGGGCCAAAGTATCTGTCTCTTTCAAGGTCATAGTCAGGGCACAACACCAGTACGTGGCGGACTGAGAGCGGTTCCAGGCAGCGTCGGCAGAGTGGTCTCGCCTCCCCGCAAATAAGATATCGGTGGGTCGCCAGGGTGTGACCAGTGCGTAATCGACAGAGTGCCACCTCTTCGCGCCGGCATTGCCGCGATGAACAGGGCCACTCACCAATCTCTGGCTTTATCTCCAGCAATTTATTGTGCGTATGCGTCATCCACCAGCGCTGCCAGGAATTCCGAAGGTGCAAAGAAAGATGGAGAAGTAGGTCTCGGGCCGGGATTGGTAGCCTGCGTGTACAGGGGCGGCTTGAGGCACGCTTGGCGGCTGCGTCCGCCCTCTCGTTCCCCTCTATTCCCACATGGCTGGGCACCCAACACAAAGTAACATTTTTACCATCTTTGGCCAGACAGGTTAAGCGGAGCTGCATCTTCTGAACAAAATTGTCTTTAGAATTAAAGCTCATTAAGGTCTGGATGCTACTCAACGAGTCGGTAAAAATGACAAAATCTGTTTGGTCAGAAATATCTAAAAAGCACAGAGCTTTGTCAATAGCAGTCAGTTCTGCTGTGAAAACAGAAGCAAGAGGGGGAAGTGAAAATGTCCGAGAAGTTGTGCCGATAACGAACGAACAACCTACCCCAGTGTCAGCCTTCGACCCATCTGTATAGAACATTGCATGTCGATGATATTGTGAAATATGTTCAAGAGTTAGAGCCTTCAATTCTTGGGGACTCATATCCGATTTAGCACTCTGGGCGAGAGTCGTGTCCACTGCTAGTGGGAGTATTTCCCAGGGAGGCATCTCCGATGGTTCGACGCGGGCAATGATTCGCTTTGTCACGGCACATTCCACGGCAAAATTCCGGGCCCTGACACCTAATGGGAGGCCTTTACTTACGCCGTTAAAGAGGCGGATCAGTTAGCGCGAAAAGACAGCACTATACGTCGGGTGGTTCGGAAACTGTGCTAATTTATATACATATCTCTGCCCAAGAAGTCGTCGCCGCATGTCTAACGGCGGTTCATTCGCTTCCACGAGCAGACTAGATATCGGAGTGGTGCGGAACGCACCTGTACAAATTCGAATAGCACTATGGTGGATCGTGTTGAGGCAACGCTTTACGGGTTCGTTTGCTGAATCATAAACAAAGCAGGCGTAGTCCATCTTGGACCTAATAAGAGCTCTGTTGAGGATGAGTAATGTCTTACGATCAGCCCCATATGATGTCCGAGAAACGCATTTAAGACAGTTCAAGGACTTGAAACACCTATCTCGCAGGTTCTGTTGTTGTTGTTGTTTGGGGTTTTAGGGCGCCTCGACTACTAGGTCATTTTGCGCCCATCTTAGTGTAAAAAAACAAAAATTAGTGGTAGTCAGCAGTAACCATTCAAAACATATCGAGAATGAAAACAAAGTGGATCAGCCAACAACTTCTAATGTGACGAACCAATTACCCAACACTGACTAGGTCTCCCAGCTCCTGCCGTCGAACATTTCAGATACACACCAGGCTGTACGCGTGTTCCACTCTGCTGGTGGTCTGGCCATTCGTTCCGGGTATCCGAGACCCTTAGGCGGAGAGCGACGCACGAAAGTAGTGTCCCTATCCATGTAGGTCTCTCTGACTCTCGGCCCCGGATGCCTACCATCACTAGCGGGGGTGGGCGCGGCACATCCTGCCAGACGTGCTGGACGTTTCCGATACTCTCGGTGGAGCCCGAGTGCAGCCTTGGTTGAAGAACCTCTTTTTGTACCCTCGGTACCGCAATTCGCTTTCCCTTTGAATCCCGAAACACCAAATCTGTTTCCTCTTCTCTGTCTTGGGATTTTCTTTCCTCGAAACGTAGGTTTGGAGAGGAGAGCCTGTGCTTTCCTTCACGGGTGCCTGTGCTCAGGTGGTCCCTGCCTGTTGCTTTAGCGGGAGGTGTTGGTGGAGGCAGGGGTGGTGGAGGGTACGGCGGCGGCATTAGCCCCGTGTCCCCGCGACCTGGAGATGAAACGGCTTCACCACGCTCCTTGCGCATACGACCCTTTGGAGGCGCCGACGAGGACCGCTCTGACCCATACCGCTTGGTAAACACGTCTGGGGGTGCTGTTGTGTTTGATTGTATGGGGAGTCTGTGGTGTTGAAGATTTGTCGGTGACAGGGGTGGATACTGTAGTTTCTGGTTGTTTGTGTGTGGATCCTAAGCTGCGAGCCGCAGCAGGATGTACCTCTGTGCCTGAAGAACTAGTATCTGTTTGATTGACTCGTGCGCGTTTTGCTGCAGGATGATCTTCCCACTGTTTTGCGGCTTTCTTAGTCTCAGTCACTGGCTGTTCCCTACTTCTGTCAGCTCCTGCATTGTCCTTGGAAGAACCTAACCGTTGTTGTTGTAGTGTGACGTGCGCTACCGTTAGAGGTTCCTTGGCTGTGGATGTCTGAGTACCCCTTTCGGCTGTGTGGTTGCTCAGATCCTCTGGCTTCGAACATGTCACTGGCAATGACACGTTCTCTGTGAAGCATGTTTGGGTGCTCTTTTCAGCTCTGAGCCTGTTTGGCACGTCAGACTGGGCGTCATCGGGTGTGCAGGTGGGGGTAATAGTCTGTGGGGTCAGACCACCGAATAGACCCATGAAATCGCGGACAGATAGGTGCATAATGTCTCGCATGGTCGAGTGTACACTGAGTGATGACTGCAATCGTCCCGACTCACCCACGAGAGCGTCGCGGAAAGTGGAGCTCTTTGTGGTCCAAACTTCAACAGCTGGTTCGGATGAACCAGGAGACCTGCAGTGATTGTCTACTCGCGCTCCAACTTCTCCGGAAGCCGTACCCAGAACCTTAGCCTTCAGCTTCCCTCTCTCGGAGAGAAACCTGGAGCACAAGCGTGACCATGCCTCGTGGTCCCCTTTACATGCAGTGCATTTTGCTTTGTTCGCAGTGCACGCGGTGGAGGTGTGACCTTCCTCCGTGCACCTTGCGCATCGCTCTTTTCCCTTGCATGATTTTGCGACGTGGCCGTACCCTTGACACCGGTAACACCGTATTGGATCCGGAACGTACCGACGTACACGCACTGAAATCCAACCAATACGCACTGCTCGAGGCAGCTCCTTGCTGTTGAATGTAAGGACATAAGTGTTAGTGGCAACTAGCTCGCCGTCCTGCCTCCTGTTCATCCTACGCACCTTGATCACCCCTTGCTCCTCCAGACCAAACAAAACATCCTCCTCCGCTGCGCCCTCGAGCTC
This sequence comes from Lepas anatifera, assembly GCA_034440635.1. Taxonomy (NCBI): domain Eukaryota; kingdom Metazoa; phylum Arthropoda; class Thecostraca; family Lepadidae; genus Lepas; species Lepas anatifera. The sequence continues at coordinate 173,502 of JAOTON010000142.1, forward strand.
GCGGCAGGTAACAACGCCCAAGGCGTTGTTCTTCGTCGGGTGTAAAGCTACAGAAACCGGTACCAACACCAAGGATTTATCTTTCCCTACAAAGCTGACCTGCTTTGCCGCCAAGAGATCACACGTTTCCTTGTCCGACGACATGACAACTTCAAGTTTTGTTTCCGAGTGTCGATAAACATGGGTTGCAGTCCCGAATTTCGACACAGCCTGATTAACCTGGAAGGGGTTCATCTTGTGACTGCCCTCAAGAGTCACCATCAGAACTTTAGGAGAAGTTCTGTCCCCCGCAGGGGAGGAAGAACCCGTCGGTTGGACGGGAGTGCTGGAGGTTGTGCTATTTTGAGACGCCATAGTGATTTCATTTACCTTCGGCCCCCCGGGTTGCCAGCTGTCAATAGCTGGACCCGGGGGCTGGTACAGTGCCTACGGGGGCAGGTGCGCCCGTCTCAGAGGGGCGAGAGGTACTCACACAACCCCTCCGATCAGAACGCACCCACCCCCTTGACGCCATCAGCCCAGTGTGCCGGCAGGGCCATGAGTCGGGACAAAGCAAACCGCGGCATCCCTCACGCAGCAGAGACTGCGGTCTACCAGGCGCGCGCAACAAGCCGGAGTCTCGCAAATCGACGGTTTCCGAAACCCCGGCCCGCGTCGCGTCCGGCAAGAGCTATCACAGTCCCCACCGCGAAGGGCGCCGCACCGCACGCCCGAAACATAATCCCCCTGCTCAGCCGGACCGAGCGACAGTGCCCGTAGACACTGCCGCGTAGCTAGGCCGCCCGCGGCAGCCTACGGGCGGCTTACCCCCGGTTGGATCGAGATATCTGGGCCAAAGGGGGCGTGTTGGAGCCCTCGGGACTGACCCACCCGAGGGGGACCTCAACCAACCCAGGATCCCGTCAACCTCGTCGCCGGGGCTCGAGATAGGCCTCGAGTGGGCGCCTTACACCCATAAAATGCCGAAGAAGGCAAATAACTGTGGGACCAATAACTGAAGCATAAAAAGAGGAAAGGAACTAAAAATAATCAACAAAATAAGAAACCAAAAACAAACAGGAGCTACATACTGGGAGATGCAGGACAGATCTGACCCGATCCAATACGGTTACCGACCAGGTAACAAAGGGCCCGTAAGGCAATCATCAGCATCGCCGCGGACCTCATCACCAGAGCCACCGACGACAGACGCCGACTCTAACCGAAGGAAGTCGGAAGAGGCGGCGGCCGTCGGTGGGCTAGAAAAGATGTATCCGCGGCGATGCGACAAAGTGCCTCCCAGGGCTGACTGGGGCCCCGGGCGCGTCACACCCCGTTGTTCCAATCTTCACTTGCCGGACGAATCCGGCAAATGAAGATCGGTCCCCTGAGGGGTCGCAGGTTCTGTAAGTGAGCGTGATACGTTAAACGTTTGTCGAATATGATACCCAGGAACTTAGCTGATGTCTGGAATGGAATAGGGCTACCTTTCAATGTTATGTTCGGTTCTGGGCACAAACGACGCTTGCGGCAAAAATGAACGCCTACTGTTTTAGAAGTTGAGAAGCGTAGACCGTTTTGAGAAGACCATCGATCCAAGCTATTTACAGCGAGCTGAAGCTGGCAAGAAAGTGAGGACGAACCAGACGCCGTTGTCCAGATCCCAATATCATCCACGAACAGAGAGCACTTTATCGTCGGAGGTATAGCGGCAGTAGCATCATTGATAGCTAAAGCAAAGAGCCCTATACTGAGGACGCTCCCCTGAGGGATGCCGTCCTCCTGGAAGAACAAATTAGAATATGTGCCACCAACTCTAACCCTAAATGTTCGCTCAGTCAAGAAGTTATTAATGAAAAATCCCATCTGGCCGCGAATCCCATACTGAAAGGCCTTTAAAATAACGCCGTGTCGCCACACAGTGTCATATGCCGAAACTACCTCAAAGAATACAGCAACGACATGACGTCTTTCCTTGAAAGCGCAGCGAATAGAGGTGTCCAAGGAGACAACATGATCAGAGGTACTTCGACCTTTGCGAAAGCCACACTGGTCATTGTTTAAAATGCCACGACTTTCTAAAAGCCACGTAAACCGAACGTTGACCATCTTTTCAAATAGCTTGCACAGACAGGATGTCAGAGAGATGGGACGAAAATGAGCCGGATCAGATCCTTCTTTACCCGGTTTCAAAAGCGGCACTATGATGGCGTTTCGCCATTCGGTAGGAAATTCGCCACTTTCCCACAAGGAGTTGAATGATGTCAACAGGGCGTCCAGCGCGCACTGAGGAAGACATTTCAACATATCGTTATGGATTAAGTCAGGCCCCTCCGCTACGCTGCGTAGGTTCCCTATCCCTGACATGAGTTCTATTAGGGAAAAAGGCGAGTTATATGAAAGATTAACTGTTGTCTTGAAGTCAACTGGTCTTTGTTCCGACAGGACTTTAAGCCGCATGAACTGTGAATCGTCTCTTCTGGACTTGCAGCGTTCAGCAAAGCCATTTCCGAGAGCGTTCGCTACCTCATCTGTGTCAGAAATTTCTCTGCCTCCAATGTTTAGCACGGGAAGAGGAGTTGACCTAGACCTCCCTTCTATGCGTCTGATTTGGGAGAATACCTGTGTGAGTGGAGTTGTTCTGTTCAGCCTCCCAACAGAGTCACGCCACGACTTTCTCTTTGCTAGACGGATGGTTCGTCTGCAAATTGCTCGCGCTCGCCTTAACTCAATTAAGTGGGATTGTGTAGAGTTGCTCTTGAAACGCCTATAAGCCCTCCGGCGTGAACGGATCGCATTACGGCACTCGTCTGTCCACCAAGGTACCGGGGGGCGGCGAGGTTTGCCAGACGTTCTGGGAATGGACGCGTGGGCCGCATTTAAGAGAAGTGTAGAAAACTGTTCAATTGTGAGCACCTCCGCACTTGAGATGCTCTCAAAGGAGCTCTCCAGCAAGGACCAAAATTTTGGCATATCTGCCTTGCGGAAGTTCCATCTTTGAGGCCTTCTACCGAGTAATGCCGCGTTTTCACAATCTAGAAAGATAGGAAAATGATCGCTTCCCATTGGGTCGCCGCCCACAGACCAATCAAAGAGGCTACTCAAGTGTGAACTGCACAAGCTTAAGTCTAAAGCCGATTCGCGACCAGAGGAGGAGGAGGCTGCCTTGTCCCTGTAAGATACAGTGGGGTGATTTGCCTCGTATAACCTCTTGGCTTCAGGGAAAGGCACACCGTTCTTTACTTTGATTGATGCTATTTTTTTCTCTTTCTGGTATACGTTACACTTTCGGTTCCATGCCGCGTGATTTCCCTTGCAGTTCACGCACTTGTCTGGTGTCTTACACTCGCCATCGTGCTCTTTCTCGCCACATTTGCCACATCGCGCATCAGCCCGACAAGACCTAGCCCCATGGCCAAAAGGATGACAGCGAAAGCATCTGAGAGGGTCAGGTACAAAAATTCGGACGGGGACCGAAGTGTACCCAACAAAGATGCGGTCTGGAACTTTCTCTGAACTAAAGGTCAACACCAATGAGTCTGTGTTTCCCAATCTGTGCACTTTTGTCACGCCCTCATCCTCTAACCCATCCAAAATTTCCTTCTCGCTTAGGCCATGGAGCTCACGGCACGTACTAATACCTTCAGATCTCGGTTGGAATCTGAATGGCTGTACCTCAACAGCAACTTCACGCCTGACCTTGCTGTCTCCCTCTCTGGCCCAGAACGTAAGAGCGGAACACGACAATGCACGGCGCGCAGCGTCCACACTCTCATATTCGACAATAATCGAGCCGTCTCTCCTCTGCTGGCATGTTTTCACTCGACCCCAAGCCTCAACCGCATGCTTGCGCTGGAAAGGAGTTAATTTTGTCAATGACATGTCTTTGCCTCTAAATATCACGCCGGGACTCGTAACATTGTTGTCGGTTCGGGATTCCTGCTGTATGTTGTTGGTGTTATTTGTTTCGGTATGTTTAAGGTTTTCCATGTATGATGTGTATGTCTCCGCCATCCTATGGTTCCCAAAATGATGGAACGTGATGACTGTAGGAGGGGCGACGATGCCGTAGCAGACCCAGCAGAGCCAGCTCACATCTGAACCTGGTCAGGCATCGCCTCCCCCCCTTCCTCCCTCAGCCCAGAGTGAACGCGGGTCCGCTGGACAGGGGACGCCAGGCGTTGCTGGCGTAGCTAGGCCGCCCGCGGAGGCCTCGGGCGGCCCACCCCGTTCCGATCATGACATCAAGGCCAAAGGGGGCGTGTTGGCACCCGCTGCAATAGGCTCCGAGCAAGGGGAGCCTCAACCCCCCAGGATCCTATCTACCAGTCGTCGGGGCATGGGCCGAAACACTGAAAGGAAGGATTCCGGCCCATGTGGGCGCTCTACACTAGGGTGCATCAAACGCCCCGACTTTTGAAATTAGCTACGCGGCCCGGCCCAATTTTTTGCCTTGGACCTAGTGAGTCCAAATATGAAATATTTTGAAATTTCGAAAGGGGCTAGGGGTGCCACCTAGCGGCCAAAGTTTTCAATTTTGACAATTTTTGGATATACTTTGGATTGGCCGCAGAAGTCGCCTCATTTTATTAGTGGACTGTTTTGTGACCAAACACTGTTGCGCTGGCCTAAAAGCAATTGCATGCCCAATTTCATGGATTTTAGACATCTTTTAGGGGTGCCTCCTAGCGGTGAAAAAATCAATTTTGACAGTTTTTTACCATTTGTTTCATTAAATGTGTGGACAGAATCATTGTGTATTTTGGTCCAGCTGAAACGAGATTTTGCTGAATCGACCTCAGGGTACTTGCGAGACGGATTTCATGCATTTTGGATTTCTTTATATGGCACTACCTGGCGGCCGAAGTTAAAAATTTACATTGGTTTCTGTTCATCCGTTTTTATTTATAGAGGACACTGGTCCTGCTTGCAGCTAATATTTTGGGCGATAAACTACCGTTTTACTGTAATTTGATGCCTTCTCGTACACACAAGGCTAAGAACGAAGAAAGACGGAAACAAGTTGTGGGGAGCGGACATGGAAACTAATTGCTGGTTACACCGTGGTAGAGTAAGAGAACGAATGGAAAATACGGCTCCCCCATATCGAATTTGACGGTTGAGCTTCTTGAACGGCAGGAGTGCTCAGACGCAGTGGTGAACATGGTGTTTGCCTCAACAGGGTCGAAAACAGGTCATCGATCAGCCGCCTGCATCCAAATCCAAGATCGGCTGAACAAGGCTCTGCTCTGGCCTGCGGACAGGCACTAAGTCGGGGGAAAAGTCCACGTCAGTGTTTTGAACAGACTCGATATTGAGAAATTCTGCTTGCCTAACCAATAATTCTAACAAAAACCGACTTACGTTCATTATACACTGAAGAAAAACGGTCCAAAAATTAACAATATTTCGAAATTAATTATTTATCAAAATAAGCGAAATATGAAAGACGGTTGAGTTTATCTTTCAAATAAACTCAACTTCACCAGAAAGTCGCCCGTTCCTGACGGAACTCAAAGAGAACCTCCTTCAAACTGTCTGTCCGAAGCAAGGCCGTGATGACCACGAGGAGTTCTGAGAACTAGGAATTACTTTCCTTGGCTCAAATAATCCAGATGTATATTTTCGACGCTCAGGAGCAATGCGTAGAGCTAGATGGATGAGCAGCCTGCCTTATGCGATGAAGATATGCACGTCCGAGCACCACATTCCAACGTTCAAGACGAAAAAGCCCCAACGCAGGAACTAATGTCAAAGCTTTGGTGGTTCGGGACCTCCATCTCCTCCGTCTATGGCTTGTAATGCATGATATGCCAGGACGCAGTGGATTCCCCATGGCATGATCTGAATCTTAATCAGCACTTGTCCTGTTATGGGGACTGGGTGAACAAGGTTGTTGGCACCGGTACACTGCTGGCTTTCAGCCATCAGCGGTACTTCACCTTAGAGATGGTTCTCTTGCTCTTTTCAGCAACTTGACATCTCAGCCTGTGCGAAGTCAGCTTGCAAAACGTTTTCTGGTGGTGAAGCTCAAGATCATACCCGAGGCACCTTTCAGTCGTGAAGGAAGTGGGTCCGGGAAACCATGTTTTTTATTTTATTTATTTTTTATTAGGGCCATTCCCAACAGGCAAACTTGCCCAACTACAGGGAGTATTGGCGTGGGTGTTAAAGGATCTTCTCCACCGGGTCAAATCGGACACGGAAGGCGGTTTCCCGCCGTGGGAATTGAACCCACGTTAATCCATGCTATCCGATCCAAATACTGGCAACAAAGCCACTGGGCCACCCCGGCCCCAGAGTTTGCAGAGATTGAGCAAAGAGACTAAGTTGGTAGACCTGGCTGAACCTGAATCGTGGTCTAAATTCAGACTCCTGAAGCTGAACACCGGATTCCTAGAGCTGGATGTCAGTGACGGGCCTGACTCATCTACCTACCAGGCATCAAGGGTAAAGCCCAGGGCCATACATGTTCCCAATGATACCGCCGTAAAGGGAGGAAAGATGGCCTCGGACTTTCAAACGACAGCGTAGTCTAAGCGACACTTGCAGAACATTCTGCAAGCGGTCGGGAAAAAAACGAAAAGGCAACCTGATCTACGCTCAAGGAACCCGAAACACAAGTAATCTGTGTGCTCAAGAAAGGGGGGTTGTGTGAATAGAAGAAATAGAAAGTCAAGTGTGACTATCAGTGGTCAAAACTAGCGCAACTGAACATGACGTCTTGTCGAGGCCATGAGTTGTGAGCGCGGCAGTGGAGTGGTCAGCGCAGCTGGCTTCCACGCAGCCGACCCGGGTTCAAGGCCCGGCGACTTACTTGAACGAGGAGCAAGTGGGCTCCCCAGAAACCCTTCCAAAAGGGAAAGAGTAGGCGACGCCGTATGACCCTGGCAGTTGGTGCGTCTATAAGCCCAAAAATCAATCAAACAGGCCGTGAGCTGTGCTATGAATGTCTTACAAATCTCGTATTTGTTATCGAGAGATCGGTGTTATGTTAACTACAATAATAACATAAGCCATAACCCAAAGTAACATGATTACAATAATCTAAGACATTTGGTGTCAATTTGGAAACATCGGCTCTTGGCGTTAATCATCGTACATGAGCTTAGCTTCCACAACGGTGCTTTTCATGCAAGGTACTTAAGCTGGAACCTTCAAGCATTTCAAAGATTGATGAATCAAGATGTTTTGGTCTCAGCATTGTATAACTGGCCTTGTATTGTAATAGGAATAATACCTCAAATCGATGAACGATTCGGTTCTTTCCCAAAATATCCCAACTTAGCCGCCCACTGTGCTCCGGTGGATTACTGAAATGAGAGGAGGTCGTGCGAGAACTCCCAAAAACTATGAAAAACTATGGAAGCGAATGGATGATTTGTTGAAAAACAACGAAAAAGGAAGATTAAATATTGGAGTAGTTCATAATTACAACAAAGTTCAAATCCAGGATGGTTCAACAATTATTTTCGATAAAAACTCACCAAAACGCCAAACGTTGCAAACTTCTACCGTCAGGTGGCACCTCTAGCTGGCGTCCAAAATGCGCGAAAGTGACTGCACAGGTAATTTGGAGCTTGGAAAACAGTATTTGACAACTGCTGGGTCCGATTTTATGATAATACAATTTCCACGGGCGATCCAATGAATATTAAAAATTGCAAAAATTTGAAACTTTGACCGCTAGGTGGCACCCCTAGCCCATTAGAGATTTTCAAAAATTTGGGATTTGAGGTTTTCATGTCTGAAACAACAAAATGTGACGGGCCGCTAAGCTAATTCATCAAAAAATGAAAATCAGGGGCGTTTGATGCACCCTACTCTACACCCTTAAAACGGCAGCAGCACCTCAGAGATGAGGCTGCTAGTGCAAACTGAGCATCCGCAACAGAAATCAAATAAAGGAGTGGACAGAAACTAAATAAAATTAACTAAACAAGAGAACAAAGGAAACCAGAAAACACGTCGCTGGAAAGGTGCTGGAAAGATCAGACCACAGCCAGCCACGGCACGACCGGGGAGACGGGAAAAAACTGGATAGGCAGGGAGTTTAGGACGGTAGGAATCAAGGAACGAAGATTTGTTAGGATTTGAAATAAGGAAGGCTCAGAAAGGATGAGGATGGCAGTTTCGATTTGGCCCCTTACCCGAAGGCGGGGGCGAAACCCATCCTGCCAACTGGGGTCGCGGGTGTCGTCACATCCCGTACCCAATTATCCATGTGCCGGACAAGTCAGCAGGAGCAGACGAGTCCAGCAGATGGAAATCGGTCCCCTGCGGGGAGCCAAAGGTCATGTAGTCTACACATGGGAAACGCCGATCCAAGGGGACATGACCCAGTGTGCCCCTAGTTACGGAACTGGTCGCTGTGTACTCTAAAAAAATGGCTTCGATTTAATATGATTTTCCTGAAAATTTAATCAAATTCATAAGAGTTGCCAACTACTTTGAGAGAGTACTTGCATCGTTGTGTGAGAACTGCAGCTAAACATGGGCCAGATCTTTAAATAGTGCTTTCAACTGGGTCCGTGAAGTGATCGTCCTTCAGGCTCAAAATATGATAGAATTGCATCTTTACAGTCCGATTCAAAAGGTAGACAAATAATGGCAGCAAATGCTCTCTTGGAGTTTAAGTCAAATTTGAAAAAGCATGGTATTGAAATCCACGCAATTTCAGCCGGCTTTATAACATCCAAACCCTATCACAGCATCCAATCCTTCGTAAAATATTTCACAGGGTTGTCATAAGCCCTGCACCGAGCCCATGTAGTTTCCTTCTGGCTCCGGGTACGGGCACCATGAAATTTACCAGTGATTCAAAGCCGGTTTCTCTCTTCTCGTGGGAACTTCACCTGGGTGCGCGTGACGCAATAAAGCCTGAGCGCTGCCGACCCGGCCCAGTACCGCACACCCAGACCAGCACCGCAATCCCTGTCACAGTTGCAGCGCATCATATCGCACTCCCAGCGCATCATATCGCGCATCCAGACCAGCACCGCACTCTCAGTTAGTTAGTTAGTTAGTTATTTGGGCTTAAGGGGCGCACCAGCCTGGCAAGGCCATATAGCGCCCAAAACAGTACAGTCGCTAAAAGTGTTCCATCTGGAACAAGAAGAACGCGTGATTCAGAGACTCATTTCCCCTTTCGGTGTCAATACCTCGCTGTGCGGGTGAAAGGCAAAGCAAACAGAGAAGTGCACACACTACTAACATCAGTCCCTCCTGCACTGAAAAAAACCGACACCCCACAAGATCCACCAGGTAACGCCGCGCAGAGAGCACCCGGCACGAGGCGTCGGGGCGTCAGTTCCGACGCCCACTCCGTACCCCCGGACCCAGGGGGCCCGGGAGTACGGGGGAGTCCCTGAGTCCGCCCGGGCGCCCAGCAAACAGCTGGGCACCCAGGCGGACTCCCCCTGCGCTGCCCCCCTATGGAAGACGAGCGCAAGCCACATTTTCATGTGATCCACGCCCGCCCTCCGCCGGACGGCAGTGTAGTCCCAGCACGGGGCGTGAGACTCCACAGGGGGAGTCGGGCGCTCCGCGCCAGGCAGCCCTCCGCGCAACGTCACCCGGAGGACCCCCAGGGTATGTGCACAAGGCATTAGGCTACAGTGTGCCAAACAGTGTTCATCTGAGATCCTCACAGAGCAAGTTGTGCTTAACCAGGGTCATAGATGATTCTAAAATTGATGGCCTTCAGGAAAGTCAGCACTTGTTCGATCAAACGGGAGTCGCGACCAACCATCTCTGACATAGCAAAAGGCTTCTGTCTTTCGCCAAAGTGTGTGGTTCTCTCTCCGTTATACCCAGGGCAGGACGTCAGCACGTGCCTGACTGACAAGGGTGCACCGCAACGCTGGCAGGGCGGTCTCGCTTCCCCACAAAGGAGGTAACGATGGGTGGCCAATGTATGGCCGGTACGTAATCTGCAGAGGGCCACCTCCTCTCGCCGACATCGGCGCGATGCACAAGGCCACTCACCGAGTTCAGGCTTTATCTCAAATAGCTTGTTGCTCGCAAGCACCTCCCACGATTGCTGCCAGGCTTTGCGGAGGTGATACAATAGATGGGGGAACAAGTCCCTGGCCGGGATTGGAAGTCGACGTGAACATGTTCTTTCCGCTACACGCTTTGCCGCTGCATCTGCTGCCTCATTGCCTCCTATTTCTACATGGCTGGGTATCCAACACACCTGAATCTTCTTTTGATTTTGCCCTAATCGTGAGATGTGTAGGCGTATCTTACGCACAAGACCATCGCTTGGGTTGAAGATTTTTAATGCCTGCACGCTGCTGAGTGAGTCGGTAAAAATTACGAAACGATTCTCTTCACATGTTTCAATATAACATAGAGCTTTTGAAATCGCGATCAATTCAGATGTGAACACCGATGCATACGATGGAAGCGAAAAGGTTCTGGTCGTGGGGCCCACAACGAAAGAGCATCCTACCCCAGCTCTCGTCTTCGACCCATCTGTGAATATCTTTACATATTCACTGTAATGTGAAATGTGCTCTAAGGCTAGAACATTCATCTCTACCGGGGGGACACTAGATTTCGCGTAACCAGCAAGAGATGAGTCTGTCTCAGTTTCCGCAATCTGCCAAGGTGGGATTTCGGACGGTTCGTCAAGGGCAATCATTCGCCGTTGGACTCCACTTTCCAATGCTAAATTTCGCGCACGAACACAGAAAGGCAATCCCCTGCGAAGGTCATCAAAAAGCTGCACAACTCGGCGCGAAAAGACCATCTTATATGTTGGGTGGCTCGGAAGTTGTGCCAGCTTTTATGCGCACCTCTGGCCAAGAAGGCGACGCCGCATCGCCAGTGGAGGTTCATTCGCTTCGACAAGCAGGCTGCTTGTCGGTGTGGTGCGAAAAGTACCTGTAGCGATACGAACAGCACTATGGTGGATGGTATCCAAGCAGCGCTTCGCAGAGTCAGACGCCGAATCGTACACAAAACAAGCATAGTCTATTTTGGAGCGAATGAGTGAGCGATATAGAACGAACAGAGTTTTCCTATCCGCCCCATATGGACACCATATGGACACGCATTTGAGGGTATTTAAGGATCTAAAGCACCTGTCTCGAAGTTTTCTAAGGTGAAAGGTATAGGTCAGGCGCCTGTCGAGAAAGATTCCAAGAAATCTAGCAACCGGTTTAAACGGAATCTGGCTGTCTCCAAGCATTACTCTGGGATCAGGGCAGGGTCGACGTTTTCGACAGAAGTGCACGCCGACCGTTTTCGTCGTCGAGAAATATAGACCGTTCCGTCCACTCCAGGACTTTAGCTGGTTAACGGTCAGCTGGAGCTGGCGCGCGAGGGATGATGATGTAGACGACGTGGTCCATACAGCAAGGTCGTCTACAAAGAGCGAGCTTTTTATAGACTGTGGTAGATGGTCTGTAATGTCATTAATGGCAAGTGCGAATAATCCTACGCTCATAACACTTCCCTGGGGAATACCGTCCTCCTGATAAAATACCCTGGAGTAGGTTCCTCCAACACGTACTCGGAAAGTCCTGTCAGTTAAGAAGTTCTTAATGAAAAATCCCAAGTGACCGCGAATTCCACACTGGAATACCTTCACGAGAATTCCATGACGCCAAGCAGTATCGTAGGCGGCTACGACGTCAAAGAATACAGCCCCTACATGCCGTCTTTCTTTGAAAGCACTTCGAACAGCAATGTCAAGAGACACGAGGTGGTCAACAGTGCTCCGACCCTTGCGAAAACCACACTGGTTGTTGTTGAGGATGCCTCTGGATTCTAAGAACCATGTGAAGCGAACATTTACCATTTTTTCAAAGAATTTACACAAACATGAGGTCAATGAGATAGGCCGGAAATGAAGTGGATCTGAACCGGATTTGCCTGGTTTTAGAACCGGAATAATAACTGCCTCCCGCCATGCACTAGGAAATTCTCCCGATTCCCACAGTGCATTGAAAGTGTTCAACAGGGCATCCAGTGTACACTTCGGAAACATCTTAAACATGTTGTTATGGAAGAGATCTGGGCCCTCCGCTACGCTGCGAAGACCACTAATTGCTGAGGTGAGCTCTTTTAGTGAGAATGGTGCGTTGTACGAGAGATTATCAGCTGTAGTGAACTCAATGCCTTTCTGTTCGGACCTGGTTTTGTGCTGCATGAAATGTCTGTCTTCCCTTCTAGACCGGCATCGATAAGCAAACGCCTCACCCAGGGTGTTTGCTACCTCTGCCGGGTCCATGATTGTTCTATCGTTTACACACAACACTGGAAGCGGAGCAGAAACAGAAATACCTCCAATGCGTCGAATCTGCGAAAAAATGAGTGAGGACGGGGTGAAACGATTTAGTTTTTCTAAGAAATCAACCCAAGACTTCCTTTTGGCTCGCCGGATGGTACGTTTGCAAACAGCGCGGCATCGTTTGAAGGAAATAAGGTTTGTTTCCGTGCTATTACGTTTAAATTGTCTGTACGCTCGTCGACGAGCTCGGATGGCGTCCCGGCACTCATCAGACCACCATGGGACCGGGGGGCGGCGAGGTTTTCCAGAAGTTCTCGGGATGTACTGATATGCAGCCTCTCTGACATACGCTGAAAATTGTTCAATGGACAGTGGTCGGTCCCCTTGCAGGTCAGCAAAGAGGTCGATAAGAAGACCTTGAAACTTTGGGATGTCGGCTCTAGTAAAGTTCCACCGTTGTGGCCTATTACCTAGAAAAGCAGAGTCTCGGCAAATTAGAAAAACAGGGTAGTGGTCACTGCCCAACGGGTCACTATGCGTTGACCACTTAAAGACAGGAGCCAGTTCCGGACTACACAGACTGAGGTCAATGGCTGATTCGCGGCCCGAGGGCAAGCTTATGTGCGTGGCACTGCCGGTGTTTAAAACGCATAAGCTTTCGTCGGCTATAAAAGCTTCGAGGTGGCGACCCCGAGTGTTAGTACTTCTACATCCCCATGTAGTACCATGTGCATTAAAGTCTCCCAATAGGAGAAAAGGCCGGGGTAGCTCTGCCACCAGCAGAGAAAGCTCCACGCGGGCAATGTCAACCCCTGGAGGTAGATATATGGAGCATATCGTGAGCATTCTTCGACCGACAGAGATGCGGGCTGCAACAGCTTGTAGTGGTGATCGCAAGGAGACCTCTACAGCTGGCACTCTCTGGTGCACAGCTATCAGGACACCTCCGTGTGCTATAGGGTTACGCTGCATGTCATTTCGAAAAACAGTGTAGTCCTTAATTGCAAATAGGGATTCAGGTGATAGTTTAGTCTCCTGGAGGCAGACTGCCACAGGGTTTTTGGATCTGATCGTGGCCTGTAGGTCAAAGGCGTTAGCTCGAACCCCCGACAGTTCCATTGTAAAAAGGTGCTCATGGGGATGGATTCTAAAGGGTTGGTTATGGACTAAAAATAGTCGGTCGCGCGGTGACCAACTGCGGGGTCACCGCCACCAGAACTCCTACGATCAGGAGCTAGGGTTAGTGTTGGACTTGGTCCCAATGATCTGGATCTGCCACCTTTTGGATCGGTTTGCAGTCTCTGTCTCCTCCGAGGGCTCTCTACCCCACTCGGAGAGGGGGTATCGGAGAGGCCACGCTTCTCGGGTCTGGCTCCCACTGGAATTTCCACAGGAGGTTCTGTCTTAGTAAACTGTGGACGGGGCCGGACAGTGGGGGCCGGACCCTGTGGGGAACGAGGCGAATGCCGAAGAGGAGGAGGGAGAGGGGGCGGACCCATCCTGGTTAATGGTGCTTCAACTCGTGGCGAGCCAGGCCCCGATCGAGGTGCCTGCCTGGAAGGTGGAGGCAGAAGGTTAGGTCCCGTTTCTGTCATTGGTGCCTCTATCCGCTTGCGTTGAGCCCCTGATGACACGTTTTCCCTGGATTTCGGTGATTCTGGGGGATCCTTAAGTGAGGTTGGGCCACTCATATTGGGAGGAGTCCCGCGAGAACGAATCGGTTTGCCTCTCTTACCCACCTCTATCCAGAGCTGCACCCAATCAGGAGCAGCCTGTTCCACATCACTGGGAGTCTCAGGGCCCGCTGGAACTTCGGAGATCAAGCCCGCTGCTACCGACTGGTTGAACAAGACGTGTGCTTCACTCGGTAAACGTGAGCCCTCTGACGGTTCCGATAACGTGAGGGACCGGGGCACTTGAGTCTCAGTTTCTTCGCCTAAGGGTGGAGCATGTCCTAAGGGGCTATTTCCAACGGAGCTAGCATCAACTATTACGGTGGTTGGCGAGGTGGATGAGGCTGCTGGAAGTGATGTACAAACCGATCCTGGACGTGGTTCAGATCCCGTGGTTAGATCGCGTAGTTCACCATTAGCTGCTGGGTCCTCATTCTCGGCGGCTGGGAGCAACTGCAGCAGCATTCGCAGAAGGTCGCCAACCGTCATATCAAGAAGGTCTCTAACTTTGGTACCTAGGGTGATTCGGTTCGAACCCGCAGTTACAGGAGCCACGCTCTCTTCAAGTCCCGGAAGATGAACGGCGCCAATGGAAGCCACTGGTGCTTGCGCCTTTGGCTGAGTTCTAGCAGCCTTGTCCCTGTATGAAACCGACGGATGGATCTCATCGTATAGCCTCTTGGCCTCAGGAAAGGGTACACCCTGCTTCACTTTGATGGATGCTATTTCTTTTTCTTTCAAGTAGACTTTACATTTACGGCTCCATGCTGCATGGCTTTCTTTACAGTTTGCGCATTTATCAGCGGTCTGGCACTCTCCAGTATGCTCCCGTTCTGCGCACCGTCCACATCGCGCAACAGCTCGGCAGGACCTCGCACCATGCCCAAACCGATGACATCGAAAGCATCTGAGTGGGTCAGGCACAAAGATTCTAACGGGGACGGACAGATACCCAACAAAGATGCGATCCGGGATGTCTACACGATCAAACGTCAAAACTAACGTGTCGGTAGTTCCCATTCTACGCACCTGACTCACGCCCTCATCCGCCAACCCGTCAGCAATCTCCTCCTCGCTAACACCACGCAGCTGGCGACAAGAAATTATGCCCTGAGATCGAGGCCGGATTATGTGGGGCTGTGACTCAACTGCCACTCTTCTCTGCACCTTCTTATCCCCCTCTCTACCCCAGAAGGTGAGATGAGTGCATGACAATGCCAAACGAGCCGCATCCTCTGTCTCAAATTCAACGATGAGAGAACCATCCCTCCGCTGCTCGCAACGTTTTACTGGGCCCCAGCCCTCGACTGCATTTTTACGCTGGAAGGGAGTCAGCTCTGACAGAGATATGTCTTTGCCACGGAAGATGACACTAGAGCTCGATTCGTTTGCTTCGTCGACTACTGGTGCTGTTTCTGTACTATTGATAGGCTGTGAATCTGTTTGTGTTTTTTGATTATCCATGGTACGGCTATTTGTCTCCCCCATCCTACTATCCCCTAGAGTGATGGAATTCGATGGCTGTAAGAGGGTCAACGACACCATCTCGGACCCGGCAGTTGATTGATTGATTATTGGGGCTTAAGGGCGCACCAACCTTAGTGGTTATATAGCGCCCAGATCAACTAAGGCCAATGCCTTTAATAACCTCTTCCTGAATACATGTTTATGGTCTGTTTCAAGCAGTTAGTAAGTTAGTTATTTGGGCCTAGGGGGCGCACCAGCCCGGCAACGCCACATAGCGCCCAGAACAGTACAATCGCTAAAAGTGCTCCATCTGAAACAAGAAGAACGCGTGATGCACACACACTACTAACATCAGCCCTTCCTATCCTGAAAACAAAACCTAGACCCTAAAAAGATCCACCAGGCAACGCCGCGCAGAGAGCGCCCGGCACGAGGCGTCGGGGCGTCAGTTCCGACGCCCACTCCGTACCCCCGGACCCAGGGGGCCCGAGAGTACGGGGAAGTCCCTGAGTCCGCCCGGGCGCCCAGCAAACAGCTGGGCACCTAGGCGGACTCCCCACTGCGCTGCCCTCCCACGGAAGACAGGCGCAAGTCACATTTTCATGTGACCCACGCCCGCCCTCCGCCGGACGGCAGTGTAGTCTCAGCACGGGCGTGAGACTCCACAGAGGGAGTCAGGCGCTCCGCGCCAGGCAGCCCTCCACGCAGCGTCACCCGGAGGACTCACGGCATGTGTACTAAGGCATTAGGCTGAAGTATGTCAAACAGTATTCAGCTTAGGTCCTCACGGACCATGTTACGCTTAACCAGGGTCATAGATGATTCAAGCGGTTAGGTCTGCAGTAAGACAAGCACTCAGTACAAATAAAAATATCCCACGTTCCCATCCCCATCACTGGGCGGACAAACAGTTACATAGATTAAACATCCACAGTAAAACGTCAGCACTCACCAGTAAGCTCCACACTCTGCACCCCTGAGCAGAGCAATCACCCTGGGTCATATATGACTGTGAAACATATGGCTCTGAGAAAATCGAGGATCTGGCTGATCATATCAGCATTCCTACCTATCAAATCAATCAATGTCAGTTCTTGTTCTCGAGGGCCAAAGTATCTGTCTCTTTCAAGGTCAAAGTCAGGGCACAACACCAGTACGTGGCGGACTGAGAGCGGTTCCAGGCAGCGTCGGCAGAGTGGTCTCGCCTCCCCGCAAAGAAGATATCGGTGGGTCGCCAGGGTGTGACCAGTACGTAATCGACAGAGTGCCACCTCTTCGCGCCGGCATCGCCGCGATGAACAGGGCCACTCACCAATCTCTGGCTTCATCTCCAGCAATTTATTGTGCGTATGCGTCATCCACCAGCGCTGCCAGGAATTCCGAAGGTGCAAAGAAAGATGGAGAAGTAGGTCTCGGGCCGGGATTGGTAGCCTGCGTGTACAGGGGCGGCTTGAGGCACGCTTGGCGGCTGCATCCGCCCTCTCGTTCCCCTCTATTCCCACATGGCTGGGCACCCAACACAAAGTAACATTTTTACCATCTTTGGCCAGACAGGTTAAGCGGAGCTGCATCTTCTGAACAAAATTGTCTTTAGAATTAAAGCTCTTTAAGGTCTGGATGCTACTCAACGAGTCGGTAAAAATGACAAAATCGGTTTGGTCAGAAATATCTAAAAAGCACAGAGCTTTGTCAATAGCAGTCAGTTCTGCTGTGAAAAAGAAGCAAGAGGGGGGAAGTGAAAATGTCCGAGAAGTTGTGCCGATAACGAACGAACAACCTACCCCAGTGTCAGTCTTCGACCCATCTGTATAGAACATTGCATGTCGATGATATTGTGAAATATGTTCAAGAGTTAGAGCCTTCAATACTTGGGGACTCATATCCGATTTAGCACTCTGGGCGAGAGTCGTGTCCACTGCTGGTGGGAGTATTTCCCAGGGAGGCATCTCCGATGGTTCGACGCGGGCAATGATTCGCTTTGTCACGGCACATTCCACGGCAAAATTCCGAGCCCTGACACCTAATGGGAGGCCTTTACTTACGCCGTTAAATAGGCGGATCAGTTCGCGCGAAAAGACAGCACTATACGTCGGGTGGTTCGGAAACTGTACTAATTTATATACATATCTCTGCCCAAGAAGTCGTCGCCGCATGTCTAACGGCGGTTCATTCGCTTCCACGAGCAGACTAGATATCGGAGTGGTGCGGAACGCACCTGTACAAATTCGAATAGCACTATGGTGGATCGTGTTGAGGCAACGCTTTACGGGTTCGTTTGCTGAATCATAAACAAAGCAGGCGTAGTCCATCTTGGACCTATTAAGAGCTCTGTAGAGGATGAGTAATGTCTTACGATCAGCCCCATATGATGTCCGAGAAACGCATTTAAGACAGTTCAAGGACTTGAAACACCTATCTCGCAGGTTCTGTAAGTGAGCGTGATACGTTAAACGTTTGTCGAATATGATACCCAGGAACTTAGCTGATGTCTGGAATGGAATAGGGCTACCTTTCAATGTTATGTTCGGTTCTGGGCACAAACGACGCTTGCGGCAAAAATGAACGCCTACTGTTTTAGAAGTTGAGAAGCGTAGACCGTTTTGAGAAGACCATCGATCCAGGCTATTTACAGCGAGCAGAAGCTGGCGAGAAAGTGAGGACGAACCAGACGCCGTTGTCCAGATCCCAATATCATCCACGAACAGAGAGCACTTTATCGTCGGAGGTATAGCAGCAGTAGCATCATTGATAGCTAAAGCGAAGAGCCCAATACTGAGGACGCTTCCTGGGGGATGCCGTCCTCCTGGAAGAACAAATTAGAATATGTGCCACCAACTCTAACCCTAAATGTTCGCTCAGTCAAGAAGTTATTAATGAAAAATCCCATCTGGCCGCGAATCCCATACTGAAAGGCCTTTAAAATAACGCCGTGTCGCCACACAGTGTCATATGCCGAAACTACGTGAAAGAATACAGCACCGACATGACGTCTTTCCTTGAAAGCGCAGCGAATAGAGGTGTCCAAGGAGACAACATGATCAGAGGTACTTCGACCTTTGCGAAAGCCACACTGGTCATTGTTTAAAATGCCACGACTTTCTAAAAACCACGTAAACCGAACGTTGACCATCTTTTCAAATAGCTTGCACAGACAGGATGTCAGAGAGATGGGACGAAAATGAGCCGGGTCAGATCCTTCTTTACCCGGCTTCAAAAGCGGCACTATGATGGCGTTTCACCATTCGGTAGGAAATTCACCACTTTCCCACAAGGAGTTGAATGATGTCAACAGGGCGTCCAGCGCGCACTGAGGAAGACATTTCAACATATCGTTATGGATTAAGTCAGGCCCCTCCGCTACGCTGCGTAGGTTCCCTATCCCTGACATGAGTTCTATTAGGGAAAAAGGCGAGTTATATGAAAGATTAACTGTTGTCTTGAAGTCAACTGGTCTTTGTTCCGACAGGTCTTTAAGCCGCATGAACTGTGAATCGTCTCTTCTGGACTTGCAGCGTTCAGCAAAGCCATTTCCGAGAGCGTTCGCTACCTCATCTGTGTCAGAAATTTCTCTGCCTCCAATGTTTAGCACGGGAAGAGGAGTTGACCTAGACCTCCCTTCTATGGGTCTGATTTGGGAGAATACCTGTGTGAGTGGAGTTGTTCTGTTTAGCCTCCCAACAAAGTCACGCCACGACTTTCTCTTTGCTAGACGGATGGTTCGTCTGGAAATCGCTCGCGCTCGCCTTAACTCAATTAAGTGGGATTGTGTAGAGTTGCTCTTGAAACGCCTATAAGCCCTCCGGCGTGAACGGATCGCATTACGGCACTCGTCTGTCCACCAAGGTACCGGGGGGCGGCGAGGTTTGCCAGACGTTCTGGGAATGGACGCGTGGGCCGCATTTAAGAGAAGTGTAGAAAACTGTTCAATTGTGAGCACCTCCGCACTTGAGATGCTCTCAAAGGAGCTCTCCAGCAAAGACCGAAATTTTGGCATATCTGCCTTGCGGAAGTTCCATCGTTGAGGCCTTCTTCCGAGTAATGCCGCTTTTTCACAATCTAGAAAGATAGGAAAATGATCGCTTCCCATTGGGTCGCCGCCCACAGACCAATCAAAGAGGCTACTCAACTGTGAACTGCACAAGCTTAAGTCTAAAGCCGATTCGCGACCAGATGGGAGTGTAAAGTGTGTTGCCGTCCCAGTGTTAAGAACACACAGTGATTGTTGAGTAATAAAGCGCTCAAGGTGGTGCCCTCGAGTGTTTACAATATCGCATCCCCAAACAGTGTGGTGCGCATTAAAATCCCCCAGTAGGAGGACTGGCGGTGGGAGTTCAGACATAAGTGTTTCCAGTTGTGACAAGGGCATGTCTCTGCCAGGGGGCAGGTATATGGAACATATAGTTATTTCCCTACGAAATAGGTTTACACGCGCTCCAACAGCCTGCATGGCTGTAGTAAGTATTAACTCTTTTGCTGGCACCATGTGGCTCACTGCCAAAAGAACCCCACCGTGGGCAACGGGATCACGCTGCATATCTTTACGGAAAATCTGGAACCCCTGCAGTGAAAATGGAATACCTGGTGCCAGCTTGGTCTCTTGAAGAGCTACTATTGATACAGATACAGATACAGATTTATTCGAATAGGGTCCACATCATGCATGGTTTTTCACCCATTCACGTCAGTTATTAAAAAGTAAACAAACAGGTCAAATTCGACAGACACGCACACCATCACTCATAAAATCTGCCTTGTTGAGAAGCTTAACAATTTTAAAACAAAAAAAGTTATCAAAACGAGACCGATAAAAGAACGCTAGAAAAATGTAAAGAAAAACCTTAAACAACGCCTAAAACAAGCATAAAAACTGCGTTCCCTTGAACAAGCCACCATCACTAATTTAAAAGATTTGGTAACATTTCCTTGAGCTGCGCCTTAAACTGCGGTGAACCAGGCACCAGTCCCGTTCTGTTCAGCAGGGTTACACCTCTGAAACACAGACGTCTCCTACCAGCCTCTGTTCGGATCCGCGGCAAGGTCCATTGACCAGCGTTCCTGGTGTTGTGCTGATGCACTTGGTTGGCTCGGTGTCCGATCGTTCCTTTCAGATAAAGTGGCTGACCTGACACTAAAATTCTCTCAATGGCACACACGGTATGGTAGCCTATCATCTCGTCAGCCGTTGGCCATCCTAGCTGCCTTACTGCATCTGATATGTGATCATAACGTCGCTTTCCAGTGACAACACGTGCACAAAAGTTTATCATTTTTTGCACACGATGTTTTTGAGACGCACCACATGAACCATACAGAGACAAACAGTACCGCAGTATCGAAATAACGAGCGCTTCTACAATGGTCTTCAGTACGGCTTTGGGTATCACGTGGCGTGTGTGACTCAAGGCAACGAGGAGTCCAGTACACTTGTGCGTGATATTGTCAACGTGATTTTGAAAGCTGAGATGCCGATCCATGATTAAACCCAAGTTCTTGACTATTCTCGCGTCTCTGATAACTGTGCCACAAAAATTGAGCGATACTGGAGGCAAATCACGAAGCATCGCTGGTGAGCCGAGAACGAGCATTTGGGTTTTGTCAGTGTTAAGCTTCATACCGTTGTGACAGAACCAGGAATATATAGAGTTGAGTGCAATCTGCATACGAGCCATTATTTGCTGCAAATCTCGCCTATTACCACTCACGAGTACTTGCGTATCGTCGGCGTACTGAATTATGGTTACGTCATCATTGACGCCCAGGCTAAAGTCATTTGCGTACAACATGTACAGCAAGCATGAGGTGGCCCCACCTTGATAGACACCAATGTTGTTTTTGCGACTTTTTGAGATCGAAAGTGTGCCGTCAGGCTCTCTTATTTGGACCTGCTGCGTGTGACCGGTGAGATAGTTACGGAACCACTGGGTATCTATGCCATAAACTATGAGTTTTTTTAGCAATTTAGAATGAGGAACAACGTCAAAGCATTTCGAAAGGTCCAATAGCACCAATATAGAAATTTCACTCCTGTCCATGGCCAAAAGCACCTTGTCTGTAATAACATGCAGAGCTGATTCCGTAGAGTAACACTTTCGATAACCATGCTGAGCGTCAGAAAGGAGATGGTTGTCTTCCAGATATTTAGAAAGCTGTTGCTGAACAATTCGTTCTACTAGTTTCATGATCGCTGGAAGTATCGATATTGGCCTAGTTTCAGATGGTTTTTTGCTTGTTCTGGTTTTCGGTATTGGGGTCACTATCGCATGTTTCCATGTTTGAGGGACTGCACCGGAAATAAGGCTAGAATTTACTACATCAAGAAGAGGTTCCCCAACCCCATAAAAGAACTTTTGAAGCATGTCTATGCTGATCCCGTCAACTCCTGTAGACTTAGAAGGCTTCATAGACGCTAGTGTTAGACATAGTGCAGTCATGTCTATTGGCTGAACTTTAAATGAGCTAGTAGTTACTCGTGGCATTAACATTGTAACTGGCGCTGTGGGTGCAGGAACGCTGGCTGCAGTGGTAGGTCCTACAGTAACGTAAAAATCATTTAATGCGTCAGGCGTGATCTGTGGGAAGCTCATCTGCTGTTGTTTGCTACCGATAACAGGGCGCAACACCCGCCAGAGACCACCGCGTCCACCCCGGCTGATTTCCCTCTCGTACAGCGCAACGCTATCCTTGCGAATGGCAGAACGGCAGAGGCGGTTTATGCGTTGGTATTCGGCCGGGTCACCTGAAGTGAGAGCTGCTCGACGATTATGTATGAGAAGCTGAGTTTCTGTCGATACTGGTGGTGCCTTGTACCGTCTTTGGTTTATTTTCCGGCGTGGTGCTACCATGTTTAAATGATGTATGAATGTGTGGTGAAAGCCAAGCCATTTTTGTTCGGTAGAATGGGCGTAAGAAACCTGTGTCCAATCAACTGTCCGAAGCTCAGAGTTGAATGCTGATATGTCAACACTCTTAAGAGACCTACTTATCACATTGGACACATTGGGAGATCGAACTGGCTTGTCATGACACAAAACAATTCTAGTAAAATCATGAGGCCCGCCGTAATGACACCTGGTGACTCCGACACGGCGAACCAAATCCGGTCGGTTTGTGGCTATAACGTCGATGAGGCTGGCCGCCGGGCGGTAGGTTGGACGGATTTTGTTTGCGACATGTAAATTATACATTGAAAACAGATTCTGTGTCGCGGCGGTCATTTCTAAATCTGAACAGACAGCGGTTTATATCACCAGCTATTACAACAGTCGACTTTGGGTGATTTGCTAACATAAACTGTATCTGATGCTCCAGATCATCAAAGTCCACAGAAACCTGTCGTTCACTGGTATTAGGGACACGATACACCGAAGCCACTAATACGGATTGTCGTTTATCTATGCGGACCAATATCCAAATGATTTCAAGCTTTGAGTCCTCAATACCAGAATCAGGAGTCGTGAGTATTTCACACTTCAGACTCTCACGCACAAGGATAGCAACACCGCCTCTCCCTTTAGATAAATTCAGTTTGTCTGGTCGATCTTGTCGAAAAAGTTGGTAACCCTTCACTGATACGAGCCTGTCCGGTACGTTTGGTGTAAGCCACACTTCGCTTAGAGCTAAAATATCAAATCCATAGACACTGTCGATGTCCTTGCGAAGTTCTGGGAGTTTTGGTTTGTAGGACTGGATGTTTAAATGTCCGATGATAAGACGGCTGGTCCCACTATAGCGGCGCCAGTTGACACCGCCTCTCCGTCCTCGACGCCTTGACGCGCCTCTGCCACCGGCTGCTCGTTGACCCGCAGTGCCGGGCCCTGCTGCTGCTGCTGGCACCACAGGTGGCTGAGGCCCTCTGCGCGCTGTCCGGCTGGCAGAGATGTTGCGAGCAGCGGGCTGTGGACTCGCTATACGGTGTGACCAAGGTCGTTCCGATGGCTGAGCTGCACGAGTTATAATATGGGCAGCCTGCATAAGCAAAATAGCAGCAATTAAAAGCTCAATTGGTCTCAGACCAGGGACAATGGCCATTTTGTCGTTGATGTTTCTCCAGTCAGTCTTGTCAAGGAGGACAAAAATCCTTCCCGGCGTGTTGGTATTGAACCGCAGACCCCCAAATATGATTTCCAATCCGCTACCACCGAGCTAAGCCGACCGGGATCCTACAGGCCACAGTAGTGCTAGTAGTTCATCTTCGAAAATGACACTATCAGCCTCTCCTAGTGGAAAAGTACCCAATAAGAAACAAAGCTTCTAAACAAGGCAAAGTTCTGGCCAAGAAGAGCACTATCACTAAGAGTTCAGCACATTCACGTGATCACTCGTCACTCTCACTTGTTCTCTCTCTTGCACTCGTCGAATTGGTAAGGAAAAGTAATCAGGTGAGGGCGAGTGGACGGGGCGGAGCGCCACGCACTGCAGCCGGTCACTAGCGCTGTGCGGGGGCAACTGTGAGGGGTGTTTGGCCCTAATGACGGTCTGGAAATCAGTGATATTGGTCCGAATCCCACGGCAGTTCCATTGTAAAATTGTGTTTATCTGGGGATGGATTGTAAAAAGGGGTTATTAACTAAAAATAGTCGGTCGCGCGATGTCCAGCTGGGGGGATACCGCCACCAGAACTCCTACGATCAGGAGATAGTGTTAGTGTTGGGCTGGGTCCCAACGATCAAGATCTGCTGTCTTTTGACTCGGTTTGCAGTCTCTGTCTTCTCCGAGGGCTCTCTAGCCCACTCGGGGAGGGGGTATCAGAGAGGCCACGCTTCTCGGGTCTGCTTCCTACCGGAGTTTCAACAGGAGGTTCCGTCTGTTTAAACTGAGGACGCGGACGAGCAGTGGGGGCCGGTCCTTGTGGTGATCGAGGTGCCTGCCGAGGAGGAGGAGGGAGAGGGGGCGGTCCCATTTTGGTTTTTGGTGCCTCGACGCGCTTGTATCGAGTCGCCTGAGCGCTATCTTCGGATCTGAGGGGAATTTGTGGGTCGATAGATGGAGCTGAACAATTGGGTTTTGGCGGAGTACCTCTAGGATGTTTTGGTTTGCCTCCCTTTCCCACCTCTATCCATGGCTGCTCCCCGTCACTAGTAGGCCCAGTATCACCCTGGTCAACGCCGGGGAAGGCCTCGGAAGGCCTCCGACAGACCTCCGGAGCTGCCGGTGGGACGGGCGTTGCGGATTCCTGTGCACCCACAGCAGGATATTTCGATGCAGGAATCGAGACACTCAGTGGCTCACACGGCGGTGATGGAGCGGTCGGTTGGTGATCAGAAGGTGGGTCTGCTCGCTCGGCAGAAGGCAGCAACTGCAGTAAAATTCGCAAGAGATCACCAACAGTCATGTCGAGCAGGTCTCTGACCTTAGTGCCTAGGGTGATCTGACTCAAGCCTACACCGATTGGAGACGTTTGTGATCGTGAGATAGAGGAGGAGGAGGCTGCCTTGTCCCTGTAAGATACAGTGGGGTGATTTGCCTCGTATAACCTCTTATAAGCACACCGTTCTTTACTTTGATTGATGCTATTTTTTTCTCTTTCTGGTATACGTTACACTTTCGGTTCCATGCCGCGTGATTTCCCTTGCAGTTCACGCACTTGTCTGGTGTCTTACACTCGCCATCGTGCTCTTTCTCGCCACATTTGCCACATCGCGCATCAGCCCGACAAGACCTAGCCCCATGGCCGAAACGATGACAGCGAAAGCATCTGAGAGGGTCAGGTACAAAAATTCGGACGGGGACCGAAGTGTACCCAACAAAGATGCGGTCTGGAACTTTCTCTGAACTAAAGGTCAACACCAATGAGTCTGTGTTTCCCAATCTGTGCACTTTTGTCACGCCCTCATCCTCTAACCCATCCAAAATTTCCTTCTCGCTTAGGCCATGGAGCTCACGGCACGTAATAATACCTTCAGATCTCGGTTGGAATCTGAATGGCTGTACCTCAACAGCAACTTCACGCCTGACCTTGCTGTCCCCCTCTCTGGCCCAGAACGTAAGAGCGGAACACGACAATGCACGGCGCGCAGCGTCCACACTCTCATATTCGACAATAATCGAGCCGTCTCTCCTCTGCTGGCATGTTTTCACTCGACCCCAAGCCTCAACCGCATGCTTGCGCTGGAAAGGAGTTAATTTTGTCAATGACATGTCTTTGCCTCTAAATATCACGCCGGGACTCGTAACATTGTTGTCGGTTCGGGATTCCTGCTGTATGTTGTTGGTGTTATTTGTTTCGGTATGTTTAAGGTTTTCCATGTATGATGTGTATGTCTCCGCCATCCTATGGTTCCCAAAATGATGGAACGTGATGACTGTAGGAGGGGCGACGATGCCGTAGCAGACCCAGCAGAGCCAGCTCACATCTGAACCTGGTCAGGCATCGCCTCCCCCCTTCCTCCCTCAGCCCAGAGTGAACGCGGGTCCGCTGGACAGGGGACGCCAGGCGTTGCTGGCGTAGCTAGGCCGCCCGCGGAGGCCTCGGGCGGCCCACCCCCGTTCCGATCATGACATCAAGGCCAAAGGGGGCGTGTTGGCACCCGCTGCAATAGGCTCCGAGCAAGGGGAGCCTCAATCCCCCAGGATCCTATCTACCAGTCGTCGGGGCATGGGCCGAAACACTGAAAGGAAGGATTCCGGCCCATGTGGGCGCTCTACACCCTTAAAACGGCAGCAGCACCTCAGAGATGAGGCTGCTAGTGCAAACTGAGCATCCGCAACAGAAATCAAATAAAGGAGTGGACAGAAACTAAATAAAATTAACTAAACAAGAGAACAAAGGAAACCAGAAAACACGTCGCTGGAAAGGTGCTGGAAAGATCAGACCACAGCCAGCCACGGCACGACCGGGGAGACGGGAAAAAAACTGGATAGGCATGGAGTTTAGGACGGTAGGAATCAAGGAACGAAGATTTGTTAGGATTTGAAATAAGGAAGGCTCAGAAAGGATGAGGATGGCAGTTTCGATTTGGCCCCTTACCCGAAGGCGGGGGGCGAAACCCATCCTGCCAACTGGGGTCGCGGGTGTCGTCACATCCCGTACCCAATTATCCATGTGCCGGACAAGTCAGCAGGAGCAGACGAGTCCAGTAGATGGAAATCGGTCCCCTGCGGGGGACCCGGCAGAGCCAGCTCACATCCGGTTCCGATCAGGCACCGCCTCCCCCTTCCTCCCTCAGCCCAGAGGACCGACAAGGCCGCCCAAGGGCTGAAACGCCACGCCGCCATCGCAAAAGAGAACACGAGCGTTCACCACCAGGGCACAAGATGGACCGCAAAACGACAATCTGCCAGACTGCCGAGGCCCCGGCCAACCATGCGCCCCCAATTGAGGAAAAACACGCAACTCCAGCGCGACGGGGAGGAGCAAAGCATCCCCAGGAAACGGTCCAACGGCCACAGCTGAACAGGGGACGTCGGGCGTTGCTGACGTGGCTAGGCCGCCCGCGGAGGCCTCGGGCGACCCACCCTCGGTTCGATCATGATATTAAGGCCAAAGGGGGAGTGTTAGCCCCTGCTGCAATAAGCTCCGAGCAGCAGGAGCCTCAGCCCCCCAGGATCCCATCTACCCGTCGTCGGGGCACAAGCCGGAGCTCGGAAAGAAGGAGTCCAGCCTATGTGGGCGCTCTACACCCGTAAAACTGCACCAGCTACTCAGAAGGGTGGTTGCTGTTGCAAACTCTGAACCAGAAACAAATATCAACAAAGCGGAGGAAAGAAACTAAACAAAAAATAACCGAACAAGAAAACACAGTCGACCAGAAATACATGGATGGGAAGGGGCAGGAAAGACCAGACCTTACCCATCCAGGGAGTGACCAAGGTAAACAGGGATTGATGGAGATAAGGAAATGAAGGGGATCAGCCTGCATAGTCAAGCCCGGAAATGCGCCACACGCGGCCGAGGGGTGCATACTCAAGACGAGCGAGAGCCATCACACCCCGGCCACACGCGGACACACACCGGGCCAGACGTAGCAGACAGAGGGTAGGAGTGGTATTTAGGAGTGGACAGAAAGGATGAGGTTGGAAAGGGATGGACAGACAGGGCATTGAAGAGGGAAGAGGAAAAGGAACATGGGGTAGATGGGATTTGAAGTTAGGAAGGCTAAGAAAGGATGGGGATGGCAGTTTCGGTTTGGTCCCTCACCCGAAAGCGGGGGCGAAACCCATCCTGCCAACTGGGGTCGAGGGTGTCGTCACATCCCGTACCCAATTATCCATGTGCCGGACAGGTCAGCAGGCGGCAAACGAGTCCGGCAGATGAAAATAGGTCCCCTGCGGGGCACCGCACTCTCAGCGCATCACATCGCGCATCTAGACCAGCACCGCACTCCCAGTGCATCAAATCTGCACCTTACTTCCACACTCCCAGTGCACCATGTCGCGCACCCCATGAACCGCCTTCAGCCGCGGTACTACCGCAGGTCCACCGCACGCCCGCCGCATCACCGGCCAGGCCTGGTGTTCCACGGACAGCGCTATCACACCAGCGTCGGTCGCTGATTGGGTAGTCAAGAGTTAACGTCACGCAGTGATGCGAGTCAGATCAGCTTCAAATTTAGTATATTCACAATTATTAGATGGGTCATGACGCAAGAAGCAAGCGGATGCAGAACCATCACCACCGTTCTGAAGTTCCTTCCGACCATGAGCGGTCAATAATGGTCATAAACGCATATCAATCACAGCTAGTCTGAATGTTTTTCTGGGTCCGTGAAGTGATCGTACTTCAGGCTAGCAGAGGGTACATTGTTCAAACCTAGGTTCAGATTTTGTTCCCGACATTGCTCTTTTGTTCAATGGAGAAATTGGCAATTCTAAACAAACAGCGCATTTCAACAAAACATGACCGCAGGAAATGAAATCTCAGTGAAAAAATATGAAAAAACTTGTGAGCTGACAGACAATCCACGGAAAGCCAACAATTCAACAGCGACACACGTCTGCATCATTCGTAGAGCCCAGAAACACCGCCCGACGGGGCGGCAGGCCACCAGCATGCATTGGAGCACCGCTGCCGAAAGTAAGCTGCCGGCCGCTTTGTCTCAGCGAACAATGTACTTTCGCTGCTAACAGGGAGTTGCGTCTCAATCTCACTCTACCGTTGCTCGTGACGGCGGCGGTTGGCAATCGTGATCCGAAGCTGTCGTGAATTACGGCGCGGCGATGGGGCCAGTTCCGCCGCTGATGAGAAGCAGGGAACTGGGATGGCCGTGTCACGCATGCGTGCCTTCTGCGGGGCCGCTCTCGACACCGTTCCCACACCGAGGAAAGTGTGCAACTGACCGGGTGCTGTCAGAACTATTCCTTTTTCTTGCGATAGCTTCACCGCATGTGGTCACTTCACGCGCTGAAAGGGTGAACAAATCAGAAGCGGCAGTGGCTCCTTGTAATTGGAAGACACGATGCAGGAGTCATGCCGAGGATGACTACGCTGAACGTGGACTTTCGCGGGGGTTTACACTTCACTTGTGTGCTTGCGTGAGGTAAACGTGGATTGGGACGCGTCCTACAGCTGTTTTCAGAAAATTGTTAACAGACTTAGTGCCATATATTTTTCATGCTGGCTCCACCCTGCTCATCTAAGCATTAACTTCAGCCTCAGCAATAACCAGCATTCTATGGAAAGCTTTGTATTCAGTGCCATCAGGCTGACTTCGCACTATAAGGCTTATTATGAACTTATTTGAACCAAATTTTGCAAGCCCCACATCTACAGTCGAGCGGAGATGCCGGACATCATTTTGAAACAGTCACATTTCGTCGTGAAAACTAATTCCACCATGCGTGTTTCAAAACCCGGATCCGACATTGCGATTCCTTAATCATATTTCAAATCCTCTTAGAATACACGCAAACCACTAACGAGAAACGGTGTTCGTTGTCAAGTGTAGCAGTTGATTCTATCTCAGGCTCTGCTTAAACAGAGGTCAGCAGCTGACTGGTTTCCCGTATCATTAGAGGTAGTGCGCGCGGCAGTCAGCCTCGCTCGACTTGTTTTTCCTGCGACGGGGCTCCGCTGAGCGCCGTTCACCCCGGGAGGCCGGTACGCCGCGGCACCCGCCACACACCGTCCAAGGCTGGCGCACAACCAAAGACAACCGCCACTTGGAAAATCACTGCAACCTTGCACGACCAGCCAAGGCCTCTCTCAGTGTTTGAAATTAAGGCCATTGAGAGTGAGGGTGAAACGTGAGCTAATGGGGAAAAAGTTCGGCGGCACTGCCACAATAGAGCTCAAGAAACACGGTAGGCAGTGGAAAGTCAGGCAATTGAGCGGCATCATTCAGGGGAGCACCCCGAATACATGATAGACTGCTTGCAATACCTGACGGGCGGACAAGCTAATACGAATGATCAGTAGGCAAGGTAGCTTTACTACTGGATACGTACCCAAACACTCAGGGCTCTATCTACCAAATATTGAGGTTTCCTGGACAAAAGTAATCTATAGGCCCATGCTTTATTTACGTTACTGAATAATTATCAATCAATACTTTCTCCAGCCTTACAGAACATTTTTATAAGGCGAATAAATCCCCAAACAAATCTTAACTGGACACTAGTTCAAAACCATTGTTCAGACAAAAAGGACCACAAATTAAACAATACTGTCCAATAGATGTCTATTGCGCCTTATGTACAGGCAAATCACGCCCAAATTTTGTAGAGCTATCAGTGTTGAAGATTGGTAAAGGCATAATCCCCATCTCAAAAATGGCGGCTCGTGACCAGAGGCTGGTCAGTAGGTTGGCGTTGCGCTCTGCGATAAAGAACGGCGTATCTCTGGTACTTACGACGAGACTCTTAACTCGCCTAAAGAGGCACGACACCAATTTATACTGCTTTAAGAATTTAAAGACGAGTGCGTGAGACATCCAGGCGCCCCGCAGGGGACCGATTTTCATCTGCTGGACTTGTTGGCACCTGCTGACTGGTCCGGCACATGGATAATTGGGTACGGGATGTGACGACACCCGCGACCCCAGTTGGCAGGATGGGTTTCGCCCCCGCCTTCGGGCGAGAGGCCAAATCGAAACTGCCATCCTCATCCTCTCCTGGCCTTCCTAAATTCAAATCCCACCAACCCCTTGTTCCTTTTCCTCTTCTTTCCTTATTTCCTTGTCTCTCCATGCCTTTCCACCCGTATCCTTTCTGTCCACTCCCTAAACACCCCTCCTGCCCACTGTCTGCGATGTCTGGCCCGGCGTGTCTCTGCGGGTGGCGGGGGTGTGTGCACGCTTGCTCGTCTTGAGTGTGGACACCTCGGTCGCGTGCGGTGCGCGGCTGGGCTGGACAGCACAGACCGACCCTCTTCCTTTTCCAACCCATAACTTCCCAGTTACCCACTTTTTCCCAGTGTCATGGGCGTCCCCGCACGTGCCTATGATTCCTGGATGGTCTGGGTGTATGTGGGCCTCCGGCTCGTGTGGCTGACGATTGGATCCCTCTAATCGCCGGCCCTGCAAGCCGGGGGGTCGCTTCTCTCGGACCAGCCGGGAATCAGTTGTGACGAGCAGGTGGTAGTCGCCTGCTCCGATGAGGCCGTGTGGGGGCGCCTGTCTTTTTAAGGTGAGCTGCGCACCGACCCGTACCCCGGGATGAAGAAGTCCTGGTAGCTGAGCTGAGGTAGGCGCTGTTATGGTTCGTGTGCCTCTAGCAACACTCTACTTTGGTCTGGATTTCCGCAAGGGCGGGGAACTCTTGAAGGCATCGACAAGAGTAGCAGCATTGTAAAAGTCTGTCGGCCTTTGGTGAGGCTCGGCTGCCCCTCCCTCCTTGGGTGAGGTCCCAACTTCACCCGGGGAGGGTGGGGTGTCCGCGCCCGCCCGGGGTCGTCTAGGCTAGGTGCAAGGGGAGACCGTCGTCGGGGCAGGGGGGGGGTTTGGTGAGTCTCTCTCCCCGATCTGTAACGGCGGCGTCTCCCCCCGTGTAGCCAGCCCGTGCGTCGCTTCGCCATGTAGCACCCTCGTTTGAAGGGGGGCGCACGTTGTTGGCCGAAACAATCACACTCACTTATGGACACTTCTAACCTCACAAACCCTTCTCTTCACCTTCCACTGGAGAGTGACGCTTCCCAGCCCCCTAGAGGGGAAGGAACCGCAACCAGTTATGTGAACCCACGAACAACTCGGGAACCACAACCTGAACACCCACAGCCATCATGCCCTCGCGTGATCATGATAAGCGGACAAGATGGCTCACTAGCCAGCTTGTCACCCTTCCAGAGGAAGCAAGCCTGTGACAGACTTGGTAAGGTTTCGCGTTGCGATCGACTCCGAGATGGCACTCTCGAGGTAGAGTTTTCAAACTCTACAGATGCAAAAAGAGCACTGAACGTAGAACAACTTACATACAATAGGCGAGAGGGAGGATTTATGAAAACAATATCAGTGAATGTCACGATTCAGCCCCACCGTACAAAGAACTTCGTAAAGGGAGTAATTAACTGTTACGATCTGAGAGGAGTTTCAGAGGATGAGATTGTAGACGGCCTGAACGAGTTCGGAGTAATTTCTGCCAGAAAGATGAAAGTAAAAGAAAAAGGTGAATTTAGGGAAACAAACACAGTTGTTCTCACATTCGACACCACAGACTTACCAGAACACATCTTTGTAGGCTATGAGAAAGTCCTCGTCCGCGCTTTCGTGCCCAGCCCCATGCGCTGTTACCGATGCCACCGGTACGGTCACACTTCGACCTCATGTAAAGGCAAGGCACGATGTGGCAGGTGCGGTTCAGAGCAACACGAGAAGAGCGAATGCTCAGAAACACGCCCAAAATGTGTCAACTGTGGTGAAGAACACGAAGTGACAGACCGAGAATGTAAAGCCCTGAAGAAAAAAAGAAATAATGTCCTCATGGTTTCGAGGCGTATCTCGTTCCGAGCGGCTAAGGAGGCCTACGAGGCCACCCACCCGCAAAGAACATATGCCCAGACTGCTTCCCGGGGCGCCTCTGCTCCCGTTCAGATGACGGCTGAAGATCTCCTTCGCTCGTTGACTGTGACCGACTTTGTCCGCGTAGCAGAAAGCTGGGGCTGGTGTTTTCACACCAGCCTGCCGCCCCGGTGTCTCAACCGGAGGCGGCTCCCCCGCCACCCCCTACCACGGGTGGGGCGGACAGACGGGAGCAAGGACTTGCTCCTGTCCCTGATGTCCCGCCTGCAGACGGCGGTGACCCGGGGGAGCAATACCCCTCTCCTATCCGAGCCTTCGGCGGAGGCGGGAGAGTGGACGTTGGTGGGTCCGAGGGGTAGGCCCTCCCCGCCGGATCCCGCGGCCCAAGATCGCCGGTTATACCGCCAAAAGGCGCTGCGGATCCCATGCCACCACCTCACCGGCCTGCTCCGGCACCGTCTGCCTCATCGGTGGCGGCTGTCCGGAAAACGTTCGAGGTTGCGCCTAAAGTGACCGAGGGGAACCGTGGTAGATCCCCCACAAAACGTCCGGCTGCCGGAACTCCCC
This sequence comes from Lepas anatifera, assembly GCA_034440635.1. Lineage (NCBI taxonomy): Eukaryota > Metazoa > Arthropoda > Thecostraca > Lepadidae > Lepas > Lepas anatifera. Next base: position 206,318 of record JAOTON010000142.1, read on the forward strand.
TGGCCAGCCGCAGTCATCCCGTGCGCGTGCAGCCTCTGCCGAAGCTGGCAGATTTCCTCCTCCCAATCGCCTAAAGCAGGGAGGACCACCGGGGGGATTTCAAGGGAGAACCCACGGGATCAGCAGCCCGCGGAAGTAACCCGTCTCTCTAGCTCGCAGTAGACCAGGCCCGTTTCCCGTCGCCCATTTTACTTAAATGACAATATTTTACAATGGAACCGTCGAGGCCTTCGTTCAAACTTCTGGGACCTGCAAAACGTTTTATCTGCTTACAATCCGTCTGTTGTGTGCCTCCAGGAGACAAAGTTGCGCCCAGGTGGTTGGTAACTTTTCAATTCGGCAATATAGTATATTCCGAAAAGACGTATTTAGTACCACAATAGCATACGGTGGAGTGATGTTAGCTGTCCACACATCCATACCATGTCATCAAATCACTTTAAGAAGTACTCTGCAGGCTGTAGCAGCCCGGGCCGACTTGGGTTTTATGAAGCTGACCGTTTGTTCCATTTATTTACCACCAGGAGGCAACACAGACATCAGCAGTTTAAACAACCTTGCTGATCAGCTCCCAACTCCTTACATGCTATCGGGTGACTTCAACGCCCACAACGCCGCATGGGGAGAGACTGGAGGCCGTACGTGTGCCCGAGGTCGAACACTTGAACGCTTCCTCCACCTAAACTCTTTATGCCTTTTGAACTCCGGCAGCCCCACCCACGTATCTCTTCCATCCGGAAATCATTCTGCTATAGATCTTTCAATTTGCACACCGTCTCTCCTAGCCCAGCTCCGATGGGAACCTCTAGATGACCCACACGGTAGCGACCACTTCCCTATTATCATCTCCCAAACCCGGACATCCATCCGCGGAACAAATATTCCACGATGGAACACGCGGCACGCGGACTGGACTGGTTTTGAGAGTGCGTGCAGTCTGGTAGACCATTCTCCGGAGACCTCGGCAACCGACTGCATAAGGGACTTTAACAACATGATCCTGGAGGCTGCAAAGATCTTTATACCCATGACCTCTGGCAAACTCAAGCGAACGCCTGTTCCGTGGTGGAACCCTGAGTGCAAGCAGGCCATTTTAAGTAGGAAGCGGGCTTTTAGAGCTTTTAGGAGGAGTACGACAACCACGACCCTAGTAGCGTTTAAGCGTGCCCGAGAACTCTCCCGCCGCATTGTGTTAAATGCGAAGCGGAGGTGGTGGGTGGAGTTTGTCTGTACTGTGAATAGATTCACGCCAATTACACAGGTTTGGACCAGAGTCAAACAACTCCAGGGTAGATCACAATATACATCCACACCCGTATTAGACGATAACGGCATCAAAATAACTGACACAAAAGAAGTATCGAACCGTATGGCGGCAGCCTTTAGTATGCGATGTAGCTCCCACGTCCAGGATGGGCCTGCGCTTCAGGCGCCTGCGCGAACGAGCAGAGCAAACAATTGTTAACTTCGGAAATAACCATTCTGCCTCATATAATGTTCCATTTACAATGCTTGAACTGAAAGGAGCACTTCGTTCTGTTAGGACAGTTTCGCCTGGGCCTGACACTATTCGAAATGAAATGCTTTCCCATCTTCCTGACAGCTCATTGGCATCTCTACTTCAGATCTTTAACCGAATCTGGGTAGAGCATGATTTCCCCGAGCAGTGGCGAGACGCGGTTGTTGTTGCTATACTGAAGCCTGGTAAGGAAGGTAGCTCACCTGGGGACTACCGCCCAATTTCACTGACCTCTTGCAACTGCAAGCTGCTGGAGAAGATGGTTAACGTCCGCCTCATGTCGTTTTTGGAGACCAATAATCTATTTTCAAACATTCAATGTGGATTCCGGAGGGGTCGAAGCACCATTGACCACCTTTTAGCTCTAGACTTGTCTATCCGGAAAGGCTTCAGCAGAAAGCAGCACACAATTGCCGTCTTTTTTGACATTGAGCGAGCTTTCGACCTCACCTGGAGGCACGGTATCCTGCAGAAGGCCTTCGATCTAGGTGTGCGAGGTCACCTGGGATGGATTCTCTCCAATTTTTTTAGGAACAGACGATTTCGATACCGCGTTGGCACATCAGAATCTGATGAATACATGCAAGGAAATGGAACACCTCAAGGCAGCGTCCTCTCTGCTGCACTGTTCGCAATCGCTATCAACGACATAGCAGATGGTATCCCTCCAAATATAAAAACAGCCCTCTTTGTCGATGATTTTACTATTTGGGTCACAACATCATCCACACCATCGGCCGTGAGGCAGTTGCAGATTGCCCTGGATAAATTGGAGCGATGGAGCGGACAGAATGGTTTGAAGTTCTCAATGCAAAAAACAAAATGTGTACATTTTTGTCGTGAACGAAATGATTGCACTGACCCTGTCCTAACAATGTATAAACAAGCCATAGCTGTAGTAGAACAAACCCGCTTTCTCGGTGTAATTATTGATAGGAAATTAACATACGTACCACATTTCAAGGATCTAAGGGATAGATGTTTCAAAGCTCTAAATATCTTTAAAGTTCTAACCAAGCTCAAGTGTGGCGCAGACCAGAAAACCCTCCTTATGTTATACAGATCTTTGGTCCGATCTAAAATAGAATATGGTTGCATAGCATATGATGCCGCGACGGAAAGCTCTAAACGCATGCTGGACACAGTTCATTATCACGCTATCAGGATAATAATTGGTGCTTTTCGCACATCTCCCACCTCCAGTATGTTCGTGGAGGCAAGTGAGATGCCGTTGGACCTAAGGCGCAGAATGCACGGCATGCAGTATGCCCTAAAACTTTTTCAGTTCCCAAATCATCCAACCTTCCGAAGGCTGTTCTCAGATGAACAACGGCGTCATGATAATAATTGTTGGGGTTTAACGACGCACCAACTGCCAGGGTTATACGGCGTCGCCAACTCTCACCCTGTTGCAAGGGATTTTGGGGATCAGATCGACTTGTTCAGAGGCTCCGCCGGGACTTGAACCCGGGACCGGTGGCTTAGAAGACAAGGGTGCTATCCACTAAGCCACCTCATCCCCACAACGGCGTCAAATTGAACACTCTCCTCAATATGCCCGGCACGCAGATTACAGGATAGCTAGTTGGCTTGATGACGCCCAAGTTAACTTGGAACAGGTGGAACTTTTTCAGGCCCCTTTCATCGAACCTTGGATGATAGCCGAGCCAACGATAGACACAAGCCTGGTCTCAAAAATCAGATATTTGACTGCGGTAGCCTCACAACAGGTTTTTCTGGAGCACTGTCAGACTTCTTATCCAAACCACAGGCTCTTTTATACGGATGGATCCAAGGGTCAGGAGGGTGTCGGATGTGCCTTTGTAAGTGGTGATGTCGCAAGATGTTTCACTCTACCATCCGCTGCTTCGGTTTTCACTGCGGAGTTATACGCCATTCTACGCTGCCTGGACGCCATTCTTTTATCGAGACAGTTCCGATATTCACTGACTCTCTATCTTCGCTACAGGCCCTCGAGTGTTTCGGAACTAAGTCATCATCATTTTATATGGATGAAATCAGACACAGACTTCACCGAACGCATGTCAAGAAAAAGAAGTTATACTAGCCTGGGTCCCCAGTCATTCAGGTATCGTTGGAAACGAGCGCGCCGATCTCGCTGCAAAGCAGGCAGCACAGGGCACCGTACCATCGGGCCTTCGGATCCCGTGCTCTGATTGGTTCCCACATATTCGAAAACACGTGACTAAATTATGGCAGGATAGGTGGGCTACGGACCCAAAGGGTCAAAGGCTTCGGGCCCTGAAACTGCTGATCGTTAACCGCTTTTCAGGTTCTGCGAGTTCAAGGAGGGAGGAGGTAATCCTCTCTAGGCTCCGCATTGGTCACACCCACGCAACACATTCCTTTTTACTTTGTAGAGATGTCCCGCCGGAGTGTGCTCGCTGTGGGGAGCGCCTCTCTGTGCGCCATGTTCTCGTAGATTGTCGAGATTTTGAGGTTGAGAGACAGCGATACTTCCACGGGTCGCCTTCACTGGATTCGCTGCTTGGAGAGCATCCAACTGTGGACTTCACGGCCATTGCTGCTTTTTTAAAGAGTGTCTCATTTAATGTCATTTACTCACCATCCTAGGACGTAATCACCAGTCTTTTTCACTCTTTGACTAGTTGAAGCACGTGCGGTGTATTTACTTTCTACCCTTGACACACCTTAAGCCCCTGAGATGTTGAAACTCTTTTATATCATCATCATCATCATCATCATCATCATCATTTGGTGTTTTAGGGCGCGCCGACAACAAGGGTCATGTGGCGCCCATAACGCTAGACAAGATATGTATAAAAGAGTTTCAACATCTCAGGGGCTTAAGGTGTGTCAAGGGTAAAATGTAAATACACCGCACGTGCTTCAACAAGTCAAAGAGTGAAAAGACAGGTGATTACGTCCTAGGATGGTGAGTAAATGACATTAAATGAGACACTCTTTAAAAAAGCGGCAATAGCCGTGAAGTCCACGGTTGGATGCTCTCCAAGCAGCGAATCAGGTGAAGGCGACCCGTGAAAGTATCGCTGTCTCTCAACCTCAAAATCTCGACAATCCACGAGAACGTGGCGCACAGACAGGCGCTCCCCACAGCGAGCACACTCCGGCGGGACATCTCTACAAAGTAAAAATGGATGTGTTGCGTGGGTGTGGCCAATGCGGAGCCTAGAGAGGATCACCTCCTCCCTCCTTGAACTCGCAGAACCTGAAAAGCGCTTACCGATCAGCGGTTTCAGGGCCCAAAGCCTCTGACCCTTTGGGTCCGTATCCCACCTGTCCTGCCATAATTTAGTCACGTGTTTTCGAATATGTGGGAACCAATCAGAGCAAGGGATCCGAAGGCCGATGGTACGGTGCCCTGTGCTGCCTGCTTTGCAGCGAGATCGGCGCGCTCGTTTCCAACGATACCTGAATGACTGGGGACCCAGGCTAGTATAACTTGCTTTTTCTTGACATGCGTTCGGTGAAGTCTGTGTCTCATTTCATCTAGATAAAATGATGATGACGACTTAGTTCCGAAACACTCGAGGGCCTGTAGCGAAGATAGAGAGTCAGTGAATATAACACATCGGAGCTGTCTCGATAAAAGAATAGCGTCCAGGCAGCGTAGAATGGCGAATAACTCCGCAGTGAAAACCGAAGCAGCGGACGGTAGAGTGAAACACCTTGCAACATCATCACTTACAAAGGCACATCCGACACCATCCTGACCCTTCGATCCATCCGTATAAAAGAGCCTGTGGTTTGGATAAGAAGTCTGACAGTGCTCCAGAAAAACCTGTTGTGAGGCTACCGGAGTCAAATATCTGATTTTTGAGACCAGGCTTGTGTCTATCGTTGGCTCGGCTATCATCCAAGGTTCGATGGAAGGGGCCTGAAAAAGTTCCACCTGTTCCAAGTTAACTTGGGCGTCATCAAGCCAACTAGCTATCCTGTAATCTGCGTGCCGGGCATACTGAGGAGAGTGTTCAATTTGACGCCGTTGTTCATGTGAGAACAGCCTTCGGAAGGTTGGGTGATGTGGGAACTGAAAAAGTTTTAGGGCATACTGCATGCCGTGCATTCTGCGCCTTAGGTCCAACGGCATCTCACTTGCCTCCACGAGCATACTGGAGGTGGGAGATGTGCGAAAAGCACCGATTATTATCCTGATGGCGTGATAATGAACTGTGTCCAGCATGCGTTTAGAGCTTTTCGTGGCGGCATCATATGCTATGGAACCATATTCTATTTTAGATCGGACCAAAGATCTATATAGCATAAGGAGGGTTTTCTGGTCCGCGCCATACTTGAGCTTGGTCAAAACTTTAAAGATATTTAGGGCTTTGAAACATCTATCCGTTAGATCCTTGAAATGTGGCACGTATGCTAATTTCCTATCAATGATTACACCGAGAAAGCGGGTTTGTTCTACTACATCTATGGCTTGTTTATACAATGTTAGGACAGGATCAGTGCAATCATTTCGTTTACGACAAAAATGTATGCATTTTGTTTTTTGCATTGAGAATTTCAAACCATTCTGTCCGCTCCATCGTTCCAACTTATCCAGAGCAATCTGCAACTGCCTCACGGCCGATGGTGTGGATGATGTCGTGACCCAAATAGTAAAATCGTCGACAAAGAGGGCTGTGTTTATATTCGGAGGGATACCATCTGCTATATCGTTGATTGCAATTGCGAACAGCGCAACAGAGAGGACGCTGCCCTGCGGTGTTCCATTTTCTTGTGTGTATTCATCAGATTCTGATGTGCCAACGCGGTATCGAAAACGTCTGTTCTTAAGAAAATTGGACAGAAACCATCCCAAGTGACCTCGCACACCTAGATCGAAGACCTTCTGCAGGATACCGTGCCTCCAGGTGAGATCGAAAGCTCGCTCAATGTCAAAAAAGACGGCAATTGTGTGCTGCTTTCTGCTGCAGCCTTTCCGGATAGACAAGTCTAAAGCTAAGAGGTGGTCAATGGTGCTTCGACCCCTCCGGAATCCGCATTGAATGTTCGACAGTAGATTATTGGTCTCCAAAAAGACATGAGGCGGAGGTTAACCATCTTCTCCAGCAGCTTGCAGACGCAAGAGGTCAGTGAAATTGGGCGGTAGTCCCCAGGCGAGTCACCTTCCTTACCAGGCTTCAGTATGGGGACAACAACCGCGTCTCGCCATTGCTCGGGGAAGTCATGTTTTACCCAGATGTCGTTGAAGATGTGAAGTAGAGATGCTAATGAGCTGTCAGGAAGATGGGAAAGCATTTCATTTCGAATAGTGTCAGGCCCAGGTGAAACTGGCCTAACAGAACGAAGTGCTCCTTTCAGTTCACGCATTGTAAATGGAACATTGTATGAGGCAGAATGGTTATGTCCGAAGTTAACATTTGTTTGCTCTGCTCGTCCGCGTAAGCGCCTGAAACTATCGTCCTGAACATGAGAGCTACATTGCATGCTGAAGGCTGCCGCCATACGGTTCGATACTTCTTTTGTGTCAGTTATTTTGATGCCGTTATCATCTAATACGGGTGTGGATGTGGATTGTGACCTACCCTGAAGTTATTTTACTCTGGTCCAAACCTGTGTAGTTGGTGTAAATCTATTCACGGTAAACACATACTCCACCCACCACCTCCGCTTGGCATTTAACACAATGCGGCGAGCGAGTGCTCGGGCACGATTGAAGGCTATAAGGGTCGTGGTTGTCGTACTCCTCCTAAAAACTCTAAAAGCCCGCTTTCTACTTAAAATGGCCTGCTTGCACTCGTGGCTCCACCAGGGAACAGGCGTTCGCCTGAGTTTGCCAGACGTCATGGGTATAAAAGTCGCTGCAGCCTCCAAAATCATGTTGTTAAAGTCTCTTACGCTCTGAGTAGCCGAAGTCTCAGAGGAGAGGTTCACCAAACCACACGCACTCTCAAAACCAGTCCAATCTGCCCGCCGTGTGTTCCATCGTGGAAGATTTGTTCTGCAGACGGATGTCCGGGTTTGTGAGATAATAATAGGGAAGTGGTCGCTACCGTGTGGGTCATCTAGAGATTTCCACCGGAGCTGGGCTAAGAGAGACGGTGTACAAATTGAAAGGTCTATAGCAGAGTGATTTCCAGATGGAAGAGATACGTGGGTGGGGCGACCGGTATTCAAAAGACATAGTGAGTTTAGGTGGAGAAAGCGTTCAAGTGTTCGACCTCGAGCACACGTACGGCCTCCAGCCACTCCCCACGCGGCGTTGTGGGCGTTGAAGTCGCCCAATAACATATAAGGGGTTGGGAGCTGATCAACAAGGCTGTTCAGATTATTTATGTCAGTGTTACCTCCCGGTGGTAAGTAAATGGAACAAACTGTCAGCTTCATAAAACACCCAAGTTGGCCCGGGCTGCCACAGCCTGCAAGGTACTTCTTAAAGTGATTTGATGACATGGTATGGATGTGTGAACAGCTAACATCACTCCACCGTATGCTATTGTGGTGCTAAATACGTCTTTTTGGAATAGATTGTACTGTCGAACTGAAAACTTACCACCTGGACGCAGCTTAGTCTCCTGGAGGCAAACAACAGATGGATTGTAAGCAGATAAGAGGCTCTGCAGGTCCGAGACGTTTGAACGAAGGCCTCGGCAGTTCCATTGTAGAAATTGTGTCATTTATTTAAAAGAGAACGGGCCAAGATTTACTGCGGGCGACGACGGGTCTGTCTAACCTTTCCACGGGGGCCAGAGCCCCCGGGTGGACCCTTAGCTGGTCCTGCCCCCGGGCCACCGAGCCGGTTCCGAACCGGACCACGGCCCCGTCCACTCTCCAATGAAGTTCCTCGGGCACGCGAAGTTTGATGGCCGGGAGGGCTCTCAGCCGGGCGCTTCACTGGGGACCTACCCCGTGAAGAGCTCTCAAAATTCCTCCGCACAGCAGCCACTGTGGAGAACGGAGTTTGGGAGGGGAGATGCGATGGCGTTGGCCCGGTCTCTGCTGTAGATGATGGCGCAGATGCAACCGGAGGCGCTGGAACAGCGCCCCCAGCGGGTGGTTCAATGGGGGACGGCGGGCGGCGCCTCCCTGTGGGGGAATGCTTGCCTCCCCGTCCCACAACTGTCCAGCTCTCTAAGTCGGCCGAGGGCTCGTGGCTGGACGAGTGACCAACAGGCGCCGCCTGCTGGTGCTCAGGGGTGGGGCCATGGCCCCGCCCCACACCTCCGGCAGGAGCCGAGGACGGGGGGATGGAGTCAGGAGCGTCGCTCCGCTCCCGCCCCCCTCCCCGTAAGGAGGGAGGTTGTGGAGGAGGCGCCGCCTCCGGCTCGGGAGACGGAGAGGCGGGCTGGCATGAAAACACCAGCCCCATCCTCCCTGCCAGGCGAACAAAGTCCGACACTGACAAGGATCGGATGACCTCCTCCGGGGTCATCCTGGGAGGGGCCAAGGCCCCGGTACCGACAGCTTGAGCGTATGATTTCCGGGGGTGGGTGGCCTCGTAGGCGTCCCGAGCCTCCCGGAAGCTCATACGCCCCTTCACTTTGATGTTAATTATTTCTTTTTCTTTTTTAAGAGTGGGGCAGTTGCGATCATATGCAGCGTGTGCAGTGATCGTGAGCGTGTGCCTTGGCCACAGTTGGTACAGAATGGGGTTTCAGCGTTACAGGATGTCGACTCGTGCTCCTTGGAACCACAACGTCCGCAGGTTCGGGTACCTCTGCAGGATGAAGTAGTGTGTCCGTACCGGTGGCACGTAAAACATCGCATTGGATTGGGAACGTACGCTCTGACTCTCTCCTTAACATATCCTACCGTCACCGACTCAGGCAGATCGACTCCATCAAAGGTAAGTATTATTGAGTTTGTGTCTTGCATTTCTCCTGCCTTCTTAATCCTGATCCTTTTCGCTGTCACAACACCAAAACAACTCAGTCCCTCTACAATCTCCTCATCACAAACTCCGGCCAAGTCGAAGCAGTTGATCCCCCTCAGGGGACCGATCTTCACTTGCCGGATTCGTCCGGCAAGTAAAGATTGGAGCAACGGGGTGTGACGCGCCCGGGGCCCCAGTCAGCCCTGGAGGGCACGTCGTCGCATCGCCACGGGCACATCATTTCTGGCCTTCCGGCGGCCGCCACTTCTTCCGACTTCGGTCGGTTAGAGTTGGCGTCTGCCGCCGGCGGCCATGGTGATGAGGTCCGTGGTGATGCTGATGTCTGCCCTCCGGGCCCTTTGTTACCTGGTCGGTAGCCGTATTGGATCGGGTCAGCTCTGTCCTGCACCTCCCAGTATGTAGCTCCTGTTTGTTTTTGTTCTCTTATTTTGTTGATTATTATTAGTTCCTGTCCCCTTTTTATGATTTAGTTGTTTGTTCCACAGTTATTTGCCATCTTCGGCATTTTATGGGTGTAAAGCGCCCACTCGAGGCCTATCTCGAGCCTCGGCGACGAGGTTGACGGAATCCTGGGGGGTTGAGGTTCCCCTCAGGCGGGATAGTCCTGAGGGTTCCAACACGCCCCCTTTGGCCCAGATATCTCGATCTAACCGGGGGTAGGCCGTCCGATTGCTCCCGCGGGCGGTTTAGCAATGCGGCAGTGTGAACGTGCACTGTCGCTCGGTCCAGCTGTGACCGGGTGATGGCGCCCTGGGGTTGCGGCGCAGTGCCTCTACGCTGCGACGCGGCCTCGGGGCGTAATCTCGCTGGTCCTCTGGGCTGAGGGGGAAGGGGGGAAGCGGTTCCCAATCGGAGTCGGATTGTGCATACTGCCGACTCTGAGCGGGGGCCGTCGATCCCCCTACAGCCACCACGCCCCGTCCGTTCTCGGGGGCGGAGGGTGGTGGAGACCAATTGCATTCCCATGGCTTCTTCTCTCGATACTCCACCCACTGACTTGATCGCACGGACTCCGACCCCTGCTCCGAACCGGACTCTCTCAGGCATGCCTTGTGATACCGCTGATATGTTGGACTGCCCGGACGTGAACCCCCTGCGCGATATAGACCGGAGTCGGCGAACCCCCACGCAGCCCATGCTTCTCCGGATTCTCCGAAACGCTGCGAACGTGTCCCTCGAATCCTGGTCATGAAAATCCAGGACAAATCAGTCAAGGTGAACCCCTTCCGGCTCCATCACAGCCTAAGCGGATTTAAGACAACAGACGTGTTTCTCCACCCAAACGGAAATGTAGAGATACATGTAGGAGATGAGGAAACCGCCGCAAAACTGCTGAAAACGCAAACGATCTCGGTGAAACTGGCAAATCGATCTATAGCAGTTCCAGTTTCAGTAACACCCCATACCACCAAGAACTTCAGCAAGGGTGTCATAAGTTGTCGGGATCTGTGTGGCACTCCGGAAGATGAAATTCTGGAAGGCCTGCGAAACCAAGGTGTTGTAGGGGTGAAAAAGATGAACAGGAAGGGAGAGGGAAAGGACAATGACACCGGGACACTTCTCCTCACCTTTTCTGACACGACGCTGCCAAGTAGAGTCCATGTCGGATGGCAGTCATTCAAGGTACGTCAGTTTGTACCGAACCCAGTCCGCTGCTTTAACTGCCAAGCACTAGGGCACATGGCAGCGAGTTGCAGGGCCAAAGAACGGTGCGGGAAGTGTGCAGGTACAGGCCATAAATCCACCTCGTGTACGGCTGCCAAGCTGAAATGCGTAGTTTGCGAAGGGGAGCACGAGGCTTGGGATCGAGCCTGCCCACGCCTAATCCAAGCGAGGGAAGCACTGAAGCGGGGTGCCAGAAGGACAACTAACGTGCCCCCAACACAGACCTCAAAACAGACCGATGTCCCACACCCAACATACCGAAGCGCACTCCTGTCTGGTCCTAACCAGGAGCCCCCTCCCTCACCGCACTCACAGGTCCGGACATCCCTAAATATGGACAGTACTGTAGGCGAGTATATGCAGCTGCCCATGCGCCAATTCATCGCCATGCTCGCAACTCTGATGCCTTTCCAATCCCAGGTAGCAGACACCACCACATCGACAGCCCTTCCTTTGGAGAGCAAATCCACTCAGACAACACAGGGGGTATGTGACGCTGAAACCAACGTTTCTCCGGCCCAACTGGACGCTGAGCTGGGTGTCATAGACCCCTGCATAGCGATCTCAGGAACAACAAACACAATTGAAAGAACAAACACAAATGAAACAACAAACACAACTGAAACAACAAACACAACTGAAACAACAAACACAGTCGAAACAACGAACAGTGAGCCCTGCGGGAAGAGAGCTAGGGAAGACTCCCCAACCTCCCCCCAGGAGCCGCAAATAACCCCAGCCCTCCTACTTCAGTCAGAAGTGCTTCAAACCCTAAGTCCTTCTCTAAAAAGGCGCGAGTGGTGCTGTCCCGGATGGAAAACCCCCTCCCTATCACCGAGATCAATCAAGATCTCGAGAATCGAGATCTATCAAGCACACCTGGAACTGCCCCTTCCGGCTCTGAACAGAGAGAGACTGACTCTGACCACCTCCCCACCACAGACGAGTGCAGTGATAGGGTGCCACAGCCACAATCACCACCCAACTCAAGGCGTTGCTCCCCCCTACCAGTCCCTCCGGATTGTCAGCCCATGGACCATGAAGACAATATGGTTATGCCCGCTCCTCCGCCGCCGCACATAGGGCCCCCGGGGCGAGTAAATGAATTAGTAGAAACCATAAACAAAAGAGCTAGCGCCACAGGCCAAAACAAAGACAACAAAAATATAGCAAACACAGTAAATACATTGAACATGAACATAGACACACACAAACAGGACGGCTTTGTGCCTCCCCATCCCCCTCCCAGAGTGCCACCTGGCTTTCGGGCCAGGGATAGGGCACATTCGTTTTCTGACCGACCGGAGAGACCGCGTTCTCACTCTCGGGAGTCTGACAGCTATAGGCGTGCACGCTCAAGGGACCGGCCATGTCCGGTATGGGAGCGAGGAACAGCTCCTCAGCTGAGTGGAACTCTAACAGGAGGAATCCCCTTCCAGGGGCCCAGTCAGCCACGATGATTGGTTTCTCTTTTAGCCGTGATCAGTGTTTTATATCATTTCTTATCACTCTCATGACCATGACCAGCTTCCTTCAATGGAACATGCGCGGCTTCCGATCCAACCTCCCTGACCTCCAGGCCTTGGTGTCAGCAGGCAATCCCATTGCAGTCGCACTTCAGGAGACTAAGCTCAGAGACGGCCAAGGCTGCAATATTCACCACTATAAAACATATCAACATAACTTACCGAGCACAACAATTGCCCATGGAGGCGTCGCTCTTCTTATTCACTACTGCATACCTTCTGTAGCATTTACGCTTCGCACTGAACTGCAGGCAGTGGCTGCCACTGTTGATCTTGAGGATATAAAGATCACATTAGTATCGCTCTATCTACCTCCCGGGGAGGCCTTCCCTGACGCTCAATTCCAGAGCCTGTTACGACAGCTGCCCCCGCATCACATAATATTAGGCGATTTCAACTCACATAGCACATTATGGGGCTGTTCCCGATCCAACAGCCGAGGAAGGCGTCTCGAAGATATAATCAACTACAACGACTTATGCATTATGAACACAGGCCAACAAACATACATCTCTTTACCCTCAGGCGCGACGTCAGCCATCGACTTATCGCTTTGTTCTTCCTCTGTAGCAAATCGGTTTCACTGGCGCACCCACAGCAACCCCTGCGGAAGTGACCACTTCCCGCTGTGGGTGTGGTCGGATAGGCCCCATCCGGGAACACGGATTCCTAGATGGAACTTTGTAAAGGCGGACTGGGACAGTTTTACCTCTGACTGCGCTTTAGCATTCAGACCAGAGGCTGGTAAAACCGCTACCACCTTGTATGAAGAGATACGCTCTCGCATCCTGCAATCTGCTGACAGTTTTATCCCAAAGACTAGCCCACTCCCCCGCCGAGTACCAGTCCCCTGGTGGAACGAGGATTGCAGGCGCACCATTAGGGAACGGCGACGCTGTTTTAGAAAGTTCCAAAGGCGCCCTACAACCAAGAACCTAGTCGCGTTCCGACGCGCAAAAGCATTAGCGAGAAGGACTGTTAGAGATGCGAAAAGGAAATCATGGCACGCTTACATTAACACAATTAATAGGCTCACACCACTCACGGCTGTCTGGAAACATATAAACCGCATCTCCGGTCGTACCGCCCCGACGCCCCTACCGGTTTTATCACGCAACCACAATTTGATCACTGACCCCACGGAAGTTGCTAACACCTTCGGAGCGGTGTGGGCCGAGCGCTGGCAGCTGGGAACGACCGACCCTCGCTTTATCCGCCACAAAACAATCAGTGAAGGGACGCCGGTAGACTTCAACACCACCACCTCACTGTCTTTTAATGATTGTTTCAGCTTTGATGAACTGAGTACAGCACTCTCGCTCACCAAAAACACCGCAGCCGGGCCCGACAACATTCACTACAGCATGATTAGGAACTTGGACGAGCCATCACTTCGGGTGCTTTTATCATTCTATAACCATATTTGGACCACGCACGAATTCCCGGATACTTGGCAGGAGGCCATGGTAGTCCCTGTTTTAAAACAGGACAAAGACGGTAGTGTCCCTCTCCACTACCGCCCCATCGCCCTGACTTCTAGTGCATGCAAGTTGTTCGAAAGAATGATTAACCGTCGCCTCACATGGTTTCTAGAAAGCACCGGATTTCTATCCAACGCACAGTGTGGTTTCCGCGCCGGCCGGTCCACCACTGATCATTTAGTTTCACTTGACACAGCCGTTCGCCGCTCTTTTACCCGGAAACAGCACACCATCGCGGTCTTCTATGATATCGAGAAAGCCTATGATACGGCATGGAGACATGCGATTCTCCGGAAGCTCCATGCTGCGGGAGTGAGAGGGCACATGGGCCATTTTCTGGCCAACTTTCTCAGGAATCGGTATTTCAGGGTAAAGGTAGGAAATGCCGTGTCAAGGAAGTTTGAGCAGCTGAGCGGGGTACCACAGGGAAGTGTCCTGAGTGTGACCCTCTTCGGGGTTTTAATCAATGACATCTGCAGTGCAATCCCTCCCACTGTTGAGAGATCGCTTTTTGTCGACGACCTAGCCGTCTGGATAAGCACCTCGACCACACTCTCTGCACAGCGACAGCTACAGCTATGTATTGACGGCCTGACCGAGTGGAGCCTCGTGAATGGTTTTAAGTTTTCCGACTGAGAAAACGGTTTGTGTGCATTTCTGCCGCCGGACCCGCTACTGCCCAGAGCCGATGCTGAGGCTGTACGGGAGGCGAATCCCAGTCTCTGACCATGCCAAATTTCTTGGTTTAACCATCGACAAGCGTCTTACCTACACACAGCACATTATATTGACAAGAGACAAATGCATGAAACGCGCAAATGTATTAAAGATGGTATCAGCACATCCTACGGAGCGGACAGAATCACACTTTTACGCCTGTATCGAGCACTGGTAAGATCGGTCCTAGATTATGCTTCCGTGGTTTATGACGGTTCTCTAACGAGCACTAAGCAGCCCCTGGACGTAGTCCACCACGCCTGTATAAGAGTGGCCACTGGTGCTTTCCGCACCTCACGTAGAGCAAGCCTTCTGGCTGACGCTGACGAGGCCCCGCTTGACCTTAGGAGGAAGCGACTCGCACTTATGTATGCCACTAAGATCCGCCAATACCCAACCCACCCAACGTACAAGTGGATCTTTGACCGCTCTTTAATAGACTTTTTCGCTGCGGGGAGGCAAAGCTCATCTTCGGCTCTGTGGAGCCGGATTTCACACTGGCTTGGAGAATGTAACATTAATATCACCATGATCGCAAAACAACGCCCAGGGACCCTAGAGCCATGGCGTGAAGTATCCGCCAAATGTGACACAAGGTTGATGCAATATGGAAAGGCGCACACACTTCCACCAGACTTCGCGCAACTCGCTGCTGAAAGAATCCATTCATACACCGACCGCACAAAGTTCTACACTGACGGCTCCAAGGGAGCAGCTGGAGCCGGATGTGCCTTTGTTAGCGAAGGAACCCGCCGCTGTTTCGGGCTGCCGAATGTTGTGTCGGTCTTTACAACCGAACTGTTTGCCATCTTGCAAGTTTTACGACACATCAGACACCTTTCTGGGACACGACATCTTATTATCACTGACTCGGCCAGCTCGCTGGCAGCGCTCCAATCTAGTCATTTACAGACATCGTGGCTTATAGCTGCTATTCTAAAGCTATTGACTGCAATGGCTTCTCGTGGCTTTGACGTCCAGTTTCTATGGGTTCCAAGTCATATGGGTGTGACTGGCAACGAACTAGCGGACGAAGCTGCCAAGACGGCGTGTTCGCTGGCTCCCCCGCAACGATTTCGGGTGCCAGCTGGTGACATCAAGGCCCTAATTTACCAGAATATACGTTCACAATGGCAATCGAGATGGGAGGCGGAGCCAGACTGTGCGTTGAAGCGTTTAAGACCACGCATTGGCCAATGGGAGTCGAGTTGCAGACGAAATAGGAGGGAGGAGGTCTGCCTCACTCGACTCCGCATTGGTCACTGCTATACCACACACTCGCACTATCTCAACAGCACGAACCCCAACATGTGTTCTCACTGTGGCAGCCGCCTCACTGTTCAACATGTTTTATCTGTCACTGACTCCTGTGAACAGCTTAAACGAATTCAGCGCCGGCTCTTCCCGCCGTTTCCACTGGAACAGATTTTAGGCGACAACACAGTCATAGACATCTGTCAGGTTCTACCATACCTGCGGGAGATCAAGTTTGACATCATCTACAATCCCATCCCACCTAATTAGGTGGCATGTAGAGCTCGCAACAATCCAGAGCAGGTTTAAATTACATAGCATTAAAAACTAAGTAGGTTAAATAATGATGGGCGCGATATAGCCTAGACGCTGAAGGCGCCCTATAAACCCCAATACACACACGAAGCAGTTGATCACTCCTTTGACAAAGTTCTTTGTTTTGTGCGCTTCGATACAAACATTTACAGTGACATTTTTCTTTGTACCTTGATCGTGTTTCGTGAAAGTAAGGGTGGATGTGCTCAGTGCGCGTTCTGCATCACGGTGGTCAAGGAACTCGACCTCAAGAGTTCCATCTCGCAAGCGGTCACAGCGGCTGACTTTACCTAGGCGGTCACACGCCTCCTTTCTTTGGAAAGGGGACAGGCGAGACAGGGAGCAGCTCACTCCTCTTATCAGGAGGACGCGCGGGCGCGATGGCTTCGATTGGGAAGGGTTTTGGGAGGTGGCTACCTCCTGCTGGAGGTGGTGAGGGGGGTTTGTGGAGTTTGAGGAATCCATAGGAAGATCATAAGGTTCGACCAGCCACGTGCGCCCCCCTTCCAACGAGGGTGCTACAAGGCGAGACGACGCACGGGCTGGCTATACGGGGGGAGACGCCGCCGTTACAGAGGGGGAGAGAGACTCACCAAACCCCCCCCTGCCTCGACGACGGTCCCCCCCTTGCACCTAGCCTAGACGACCCCGGGCGGGGCACGGACATCCCTCCCTCCCCGGGTGAAATCGGGACCTCACCAAGGGAGGGATGGACAGCCGAGCCCCACCAAAGGTCGACAGACTTTTACAATGCTGCTACTCTTGTCGATGCCTTCAAGAGTTCCCCGCCCTTGCGGAAATCCAGACCAAAGTAGAGTGTTGCTAGAGGCACACGAACCAACACAGCGCCTACCTCAGCTCAGCTACCAGGACTCCTTCATCCCGGGGTACGGGTCGGTGCGCAGCTCACCTTAAAAAGACAGGCGCCCCCACACGGCCTCATCGGAGCAGGCGACTACCACCTGCTCGTCACAACTGATTCCCGGCTGGTCCGAGAGAAGCGAGCCCCCGGCCCGCAGGGCCGGCGATTAGAGGGATCCAATCGCCAGCCACACGAGCCGGAGGCCCACATACACCCAGACCATCCAGGAATCATAGGCACGTGCAAGGACGCCCATGATACTAGGATAATGTGGGTAACTGGGAAGTTATGAGTTGGAAAAGGAAGAGGAGTCGGTCTGCGCTGTCCAGCCCAGACGCGCGCCGCACGCGACCGGGGTGTCCACACTCAAGACGAGCAAGAGTGCACACACCCCCGCCAACCGCGGAGACACGCCCGGCCAGACATCGCAGATAGTGGGCAGGAGGGGTATTTAGGAGTGGACAGAAAGGATACGGGTGGAAAACTTTTTATATATATATATATATATATATATATATATATATATATATATATATATATATATATATATATATATATATCTTGTCTAGCGTTATAGGCGCCACATGACCCTTGTTGTCGGCGCGCCCTAAAACACCAATGATGATGATGAGACATCCGGGCGAAAAACGCGAGACCACGCAAGAGCCGTAGGAAGCTTAAAATGATTGCATTCCCGCCGTAGGGCCTTCTTGCACGCCGGCAACATGCCCACCCGACGCCTATCACACATTATGCATAGGTTGCTTGAGTGTGAAAGTTTTAATATCGGGTAAAAATATCAGAATCAGAAGAGTGGAAAAAACGCTAAAAATATGCTTATGATTTACTCGTAATAAAACAAACCGGAGAAAAAACAAAAACTACTTCCGTTATGGTCAATGTAGAACACAGGCAGATATGCTTGCCTCCTGAAGAGAAGCAGTGACGGATAGTGATAAAAAGAAAGTTAAAATGCTAGCCTTCAGCCGGTGCTGCATTTCCTTTTTATGGCACACATCTACTAGTGATGTTCGCCTGAAAACTAGTTGATTTATCGCAACCAACACTCCTGTCTCAAACCCTGTGGAACCGGTTCTTTCAGATACGGTTTACAGTATTTTCTCACAAATTTACACCACTGGCCCGCTGTGCACCAATGCCGCCTGCTACGTCGCAGATATCACGGTGGCAACACCGGGCTGTTCGGCCGTCACCCGTGTGTGTTGTCCCTCTGTGCGGCGCTACCTCGGCCACTGACGGGACTAGTGCTCAGTGGTCACAATTAGCTCTCATCAGACCACCGCAGCAGCGACTGCGACACTCCGGAAGCTCTGGTCACTCCGCAACAGCCGGCGGCGGCCGTGGGAGTGGGCCCCATTAGGCGGGCCCGCGGCGCCGTGCTTGTTAGCGCAAATTGTCGCCGCGTGGCGCGGCCGGTGCGCTGTTGTACTGGGCTTTCTCCGATGCGTGGCTCCCAGTCGGAACACCGGCTCTGTAGCAATCAGAACACCGCTGTTTTGACGCGGCTCCTCGGGTCGCTGTTGAACAAGCCGACAGGATAAAAACAAGTACGGAAGTCGATAACATCCACCACAGTACATTACCCATCCCCTTTACTTGTCACTTCGGTAGTTGTTCACTTGGAAACTCTACATAGTATTCGGAATGGGAGTGACTTAATTTCTTTAGGTTCTTAAGATAATGTCGATTTAAGCATGTACTAACGTGCTCAGGTTTCAGTGAACTGGCTCCAATTGCCAAACTTTTGTCATTAGCCAAATTTAAGCGATGCCACTAATCTCATTATAGGAGCATAGCATGGCTGGCATGCTTTCAACTTCTCAGGATGTAACTAAGCTCCCGTGCAAAATTTCATATGTCTGGCGATGGCATTCTACCCTTTATTTCACGATTTTTACACTGCCGTTTGCAGATGTTTTTGCAACGTACCCATTCCCATGCTGCAAGCGAGTTCTGTGTACATCAGCAGTGTCTTATCTTAGCAGACACATTTTCTTGTCCCATCTGAAAAATATGTCTCGCACACGGGAATCTCTCAGAAGAGTGCCCAGACAACCAGGGAGAGAAGGAAAAAAATGACGCAGAACGAATTTCCTTTTGAGTGACAGCCCATGTCGACGAGTTTTACCAGCGTCATACCATAAAAATGATTTGCATGGTTCACTTTCCCCTTGCCTGAATTGATCAATCATCAAGCACCTGGTGTTCCTATTCATGCCCATTCTGCAAAGTGGAGTAATTTCCGATACATTTACGTAACGATTGCGCGACAGCGGATCGCGTCACGTTTCTTCTGCTACGCCCATACCCTCACTTACGCTCTCAAGCTTACAATCATTATATCAGCGGGAACAGAGCTGAAACA
Organism: Lepas anatifera; assembly: GCA_034440635.1. NCBI lineage: Eukaryota > Metazoa > Arthropoda > Thecostraca > Lepadidae > Lepas > Lepas anatifera. Next base: position 225,895 of record JAOTON010000142.1, read on the forward strand.
TGTGACATGACTTTATTGGTAGGAGGCATTCAAGGAGCAAGATCAGAAGATGATTGGGGAAATCGGAGAGGGAGGAAGAGAAAGAGGGAGAGAGAGATAAAGAGACCGGGTAAGCTGTTAAACCTTGTTATTTTCTGGAAGCACAGCGTTTTCTTCAGAGTTGGAGCGTATGTTCCCATTTCTGTCACGCAAGTAAGTCAAATATAGCTGTCCATCAAAACTATGAAGCAGAGAAGGGGAAGCGGAGAGGAGGGGTACACAAAAGCTGCCTCACTCCGCATGAAACGGGTTTTGGCGGAGCATTCGTATAATCTGTTCAAACTTCGATTATCAAACTTACTACCAAACACACTTACCAAACTTCATTTACTTTAACTTAAAACGATACGAAACATTTGGTGTAACCCTTTCATATGATTCCGTAACTGATAGATTTCTTCAGGGCAGACTCAGCCGAAACACAGGTACAATTCAGCGTCGGACAATGCAGTTGTTCTGCTGTTTTTGCTGGCCAGTGCCAGTCCAGAGAGACGGCTTTGTCATGCTTTCGGCTCTAAGGCTGAGAACGAGTCTGTGACTGAAGAGTGTCGCCCTTAAAAAAGTTTTTGTTGTTGCAAGCTTGCGACGGTATTTTCTGTCTGACCAAATTCAAGAAAGGAATCTACGCACTGGGAATGCCACATTTAATCAAATGATGCGTCAAAATGTTACTACTAAAATAGGAAGCAATATTTGTTTTGTTTTAAACAGAAAACAACTGGGAATTTGACAAAATCAAATAATTGGCTTGCCGTCTTCATGTTACATAGTTGGCTATATACTAAAGGGTTACGGAATGTTAGACCCATACGGGCTTAAGGGTTACGGAATGTTAGACCCAGTGTTCCAGTAATTACTGCCAGGCTACAGATTGGGATAACGATATTGGCGTTGGAATGCATTACCCGCACCGGAAGACCACCCCTGTGTCCCAGTTGGCACGGTGTAGGGACTCATTAAACACTTACGTCAATACTACCTGCAAATGGCAAGTGTTCCGGTGGGCAGTGGCCCCCATACATAAACAGCACATACAATCGACAGCATCTTTTATACTGGATGACATCACTGTCGTGTGAGAGACGTGAGAAGGAGTAATGGGGAAGGGTGGGCTGCTGTTGGAGGTTGATGGGTGGGTCCTTCACTTTCAATCAGTCCAGTCGGAGTTTGAGGCGCCCGATCGCTGGCCGACGTGAAGGATTGGTGCGGCGGCGCACCAATCCTCCATCCCCCGGTCGGAATTTCCGGTCAGCACTTCGCAGCCGAATCCACCGCCGGTTTCTCTTGAGGCTACACAAACCGAGCCACCTAGCCACCGTCGGCTGGCAAACGGTCATCGACGATGATGGTCGTCGCTAGAAATCGACACCAGGTCTTTTTAGCTTTATGTTTGTTCAAGTTGAAATTCTTCTAGCTTCCAGCACATGAGACAGTTGAAGTGACTTCCTAGTAGGAAATACTATTTTGTTGAATAATTGAACAACAGTGAAACCATCCAACTGAATACTCTCTTGAGCCATCACCATCACCCTTTTCTGCCCCGCCCCGCTGGCGTCGGCTTGGCCAGATACAGGACAGTCGGACTACGGCGCCATCCAGGAGGCGGCCGGGACTCGGCGCAGGCCTGCCTCAGCTTCTGTGTGGGACCGCGGGTGATCCATCACAGGGTCTGCCGCTGCCGCCGCAGCGATGGATCGAGGTCGCGCGCATCCTGGACCTGCTCTGAGGACCCTGAGGTCCGACGGCGCCGGAGAAACGCGCGGTAGACGAGGCGGGAGAGAGCCGGGCTGGGACAAACGCGAGGAGGCTGGAAAGGACCAGGAAAATCACGACGGTATTCATCGACAGACAATATCAGCAGGTGGCGGGTGGGTGTTCCATGTATCAAACAGTTTCCCCGCTTGCTTTTTTTATGAAACTGGCTATCATCGAGCCACTGATGAGAAATCTCAGATATTTCTCCCAATGCTACCCTAGTTAGTAGCTTAGAGCCTTGATTTAGATTATAACCAATGCATTGCTTATCTTGAGATGCTTAGCAGTGGGAGACCAACTTTAAATGAAAAACCGTAGTGAAAGCATACGCTGTGCTAGAAAGTTGAATATGGCGTGATTTAGTACGCTACTGTTTGAGCAAGGCGGAAAACATCCTGGCAAGTGGAAGCAATTACAAGTTTTTACCCGTCGGCTGAATTCGAGATGATGGTGGCGCCTGCAATTTACATCCAAATTGCCAATAACTACATGGCTCACAATAGCTACGATTAATCTATCTCCACAACTTTGCGTACGTGATAGGCCAAGCGTGTAAACAACCCACAAAACAAAGCTAAGGCTAGTCACGACCAGACAGCAGAACGAGCCACGAGTAACCGGCAGAACGAGCCACGAGTCAGACCAACACTGTAAACATGACAGCGCACAACATGCCTCCCGAGGAGACGCCCAAAACTCTCTACAAACGCGAGTCACGCGTCGCGCGCGCGCGCCGCCTCTCCAGCGACGCCCCGGCCGGTCGCGCCGCGCAGTTGGGATCTGCGGCATGGTGGGGAGCGGGGCGGTTTGGCTGTGACCTGGCCAGGGTCAGACGGTCGCGGCGGTCCCAGCCGGCCTGCCGGGTGCCGCGGCGGCAGTAGTGGTACACCGTTAGACGCTCCCAGCGCGGCGCGGCGGTACGGGAGGCGGCCGCGCCGGCGGTAACGGTGCGGCGCTGCCGGGTCCTACGTGGTCCGGCGGCCAGCACGTGCCGGAGACGGCGGCAGACGGCCCGACCGCGCCCGGCTCCGTTTCACCGCTGTTTAGACACTGCTGACCGCTCGCCGGCCACCGGTGGGGTGGAAGCACGCCGCGTAACTGCAGCTGTCGGGCTGCAATCATTGCAGAAGGGGAGGGGCTGAATGCACTGCAATTGACCCTGAATGCACTGCATCCAGCATCATGCCAAACGCATAACAAATACCATACAGCCGATCCCAGGTTGATGCGGAGGAATACAAAATTTCCAGCTATTGGGACTGTTGACTCCCACTGCAAATGCCCAGATTACACTTGATTTTGTCCCTTACCACTGAAGAACAGGCGAGCGTCTGAACGCGGACACCAACATTGCCAGCTCGCCGTGCTTGCATGCCACTGGCCCGGAACTAAAAACCGAACGCTGTGGATATCGACCAGTGGCGGTGTCACTATCGTCAGCTGCCTAATTAGTCCATTCGCACCACATAACGGTGCACCTGATTTACAGCAACGGCTCTTTAGTTCAATGGTTCTGAACGTTTTCCTGCCGAAAGCCGATAGACACCTGTTGAAGGTTCCTAGACCGGTAAAAAACCCATATCCGGTACCATACCGGTAAACACCCCCCTCAGCCACAGGTTTTCAGCTTGGATCTGGTTCTGTTCATACAATGAAGTGTAACTTTGCCCTGTTTTACACTGACACGTTTAGTACGTCATCGCTTAATCAATTGTTGTGGTTTAACGACGCATCAACGTTTAAGGTTATACGACGTCACTAATTCTCACCCTGTTGGGAGGAATTTGAGGGAGCAGATCGACTCCTTCAGAGGCTCCGCCCGAAGCCACCCACCCACCGTCATCGTTAAATGAACTGGATTTGCTATTAATTTAGCTCGTTTCTTTTCTGTTTGCTCAGCACATATCCTTCACAATATGCTCTAAAGCACGTGTCTACAAATTTTCGTGAATGAAAAGCCAAGGTCTGAGAAAATAAAACTTGGGAAAAGTGAAACATTTTCGCCAAATTCTCTTGAAATCACGGAAACTGATTAGCATTAAAGAGCTACATGTCAAATGTTGTCTCCTGTCTTGAAATGCAAAGCTATATCCTCATTATCTCTAATAATATTCATTAAATTTAAGTTGAAAACGTCACAAATAAAACCTTGAAGCCTACTCATATATGTGAGAGGCACAGGTGGACCATTTTGAGTACTGGCCTGATACAAAAATACAGAGGTCATTTTTCATCGTCGGATAGAAATACGCAGCTGGTTCATCAGCTCCAGTTGGTTCATAGCGATCAAAATAGTCATAGTATGCACGCATTTGTGTGATTGGGTATCCACCAACCACTAACAAAACCGAACTCAGAATTTAATCTCCTAACCATCATATCTTAATCGTATAATTTTCAAGAGTGTGCTGCAGGAATGCACATACCTAAGAAGTGTGCAATGTAAAATAAAACTGATCTCAGTGTGTTAACCATATCATCACCCTCATCTTTCGAAAACTGTTTTACATTCAAAACACCCGTCATTTGGTCGCCGGCCCGTCGCGTGCGTGCCCCGAGGCTGTCACGTGCTCGGGGCGTGCGCGCGGGGCCGCGGGCGAGAGCCCCTCTCCCGCCCGCGGCGCCGCTGGGCCCGTTTTGAGCTGCGGTGGACGGACGGTGGTGAAGCGGAAGTCCCGCCCTCAGCATATTTGTGACTGCGCGGTGAACAAGATCACAGCAGCGGCTTTACGCATCACCACACGGGCGACATCATGGAAACGACCAGGCAGACCAGAGGCTTATTGGGCAGGGGCGGCGAAGCGACCATATTTGGGGCTCCTGCATGAAAACGCGACGATGCGATTTATTGAAGAAACTTTACGATGGAGAAAATCACTGTTACATTTCACTTGTAAATGCTGTGCTCCCTCACTTTACGTCACGCTAGCCATCAGTTGAGCTGTTGTAGAGATCGCGGCTCCAGTGACATGGCAGTGGTCCTCACCGGTCGTTAACTATCCGACTTCCGACAGATCGAAGGAGATTGACAGTAAACACATCAGCTCGGTGTTTACGGTTGTTTCCCGACGTGTCCGTGATAGCGGGAGTACCTCCACTCAAGGGGAGCTTCATTCATGTCAAAGATCTCTTTAGTTGATTGCTCCCTTCCGAGACTGATAGCCCTCGAAATCGCTGGGCCAGGTCACAGAGGCGCTACCTGGCCGGGGGCGCCTGGACACATCATTAACCGTTTCGATGGTCCCTGTTGTCAATCGGGTCAGATGGACAATTACTGAGAAGCAGCGTTAACGGTATTGCGGCCGCCGCGGGCGAGTCAACACCCAACGCACAGTTTACTGCACTGTGAACCTGATCCAGAAACCGAGAAGAACGGAACAAAGCCAGTAAAACGAACTTGGCCAAAGTCGGGCCCATCAGGCAAACAGGCTTAGTGAAGAGCATTATCGCGCGGGCAGCGTTAGGCTCTCACCATCCCCTGTCAAACCCACCGCGGATAATCCGCCATGTTCTTGTAAGTCCCAGCTCTCTGTCCAGTGTGAAGCCTTTGAAGGATGTTTCTGGTTGGTTTCCCAACGACATCGGATACCTCACTTTTCCAGCTTCACCTCCCCTGGCTCGTGATGAAAAGACGGGAGGCTAGACCCACACGGTAAATGCTCTTTGTTGAACATCCATACTAGGAAAACTGATGAAATTTCGAGCGACGAGATGGGGTGCGTCCACCCACCAGTCCACCGGATCGAGTAGGGGTTGACGAAATCGGAATACAAGTGATCGGTGTCGGGCGATTCCAGTTTGCGACCTACGACCAAGTCTTTTTTGGACATGATAGAAGTGATCTGTAGGCTGAAATATCGCCGTTTCGTAATGTTTGACTCACAGCGTAAAGCACATCAATTGCTTTATATGACTGGAGGTTTACGGGTTATGCAAGCACAGAATATGGTGCTGCTATGTGATTCGGGTACGACAGAACTAGCTTGCGGCTTGTCTCACCTTGCGAAGCGTTACAGCCATTCAACCATTACTTCTGTTTGCGGAAATGGAAACCGCTTCCGCGCTCCCAGCAGCGGCAGCCGTGACCCGGCTCGTGAGGAGGTCACGATACCTCTTCAGCAGAGCTAAGACGGATTATTCCAATCCAGTTGCCAGCTGTAGCAGAATTAAGCGCGCGCCCTGCTGCGTACAGACGCGCTCCGCTGAAGAGATCGCCCCCACTGACCTCCGACTGGTCTACCGTAACTCGGCTGTAAGCAGTGGCCCCGTGGAGGGCGGGTCGGGCTCTCGTCCGGCGGTAGACACGGCTGGACGCTGCTCCACTGGGCACTGAATTAGGCACGCCGATGGTGCTGTGGCGTTATGGTGTCGCAGTCTCGGCGCCGTGCTCTGGAGTCGCAGTCTCGGCCCTAGTGTCATGCTCTGAAATTGCGGTCTCGGTACCAACGCCGTGCTCTAGAGTCGCAGTCGCAATATCAGCATCAGTGCCGTTCTCCAGAGTTGCAGTGTGGCCCCAGTGCGGTATTCGGGAGACAGAGTCCGGCGCTAGCGCCGCACTCTGGAGTTGCAGTCTCGGTGCCAATACCGTGCTCTAAGGTCGCAGTCTCAACCCTAGTACCGTGCCCTGAAGTCGCGGTCTCAGTATCAGTGCGTTTAGAGTCGCAATCTGGCCGTAGCGCCGTGCCCTGGAGTCGCAGTCTCGGTATCAGTGCCGTACTTTAGAGTCGCAGTCTCAGTATCAGTGCCGTACTTTAGAGTCGCAGTCTCAGTATCAGTGCCGTACTCCAGAGTCGGAGTCGACCTGGAGCCGGGCGGGTACGCCGGGTCGGGTGGGTCACCACGAGAGCGAGAGAGCACCAGCTACAATTTGAGTCGGCGTTTGGTGGTGATCCATCAGCGGGCGTTCAGGCGCAGCACCAATCACAGCGGCGGTTTCCCCCTGAAACCGGCGGTCAGGCCGCCCGGGCCAGGACCGCCGACCCGGAGACAGAAGCTGCTCTGACCGACTTCCCGCCGCTCTGGCACCGTCGCTTTTTACCGGCGTCAAATGTCCGACGCCGATTAAACTGTGCTGTTTGTAATTGAGTTACCTGTTTTGATTAGTAATCAAAGGAGAACACCCCAGATTACGCACGTCACACACCTGACAGAACCTTACCTTGTGAAGTCAAAAACAAATACCTGAAAACACGTCCATAATAATGGTCATGCATGGTACTACTAGGGTGCCATAACATACTTTGGTAAATAATTGATAAACCACTCATTACGGAGCAGTTATACTTCAGCGCCTTATCAAGAAACCTACTACCCCACGCGTAATTGCATAATACACACATCGATCACACGCACCTGTGAGCGTGAGAGTGTGACTCTGACCCAGGAGGCCGATGTGCGGAGAAAACACGGCTGACCCACGGTAGCGGCAGCGGGCGCCGCCGGCTGAGTGGCCATCAGCCCTGCCGAACTGACGGATTCACGACGGCGACACACTTCAGAGGCGCCGCCAGCCAGCCTCAAGAGCACCAGCTGCTGCTTTCCCTCGCACTGAGACGCGAGATGAAACGGACCAACGAGAGGAGAGACTCCGACTGAACATCTTTCAAGGGACCCGCCGCAATCTACAAGATAATGGCGATTCACATGGGACGTTTTAATGCTACAGTCATTTTTCGTCTGTCCTCCAAACCGGCTGTTACACACCAGCCCGGGGGAAATCCTGGGAGTATTCATCATTCTGTTGGATTTTGCTATTGATATGCTATTGATTTTGCTATTGTATGCTATGTTGCTATTCTAGTATGCCCGAGGATTGTGCACGATTTCAATGCTGCAGATGTTTCCTTTTTTTGTTCAAGCCAATATTAACCGAAGATCTTCATCGTAATCAACCTCTAAAACATAAATTTCAGGACATTGACCAAATGAACAAAAACAATCAGCTCAGAAACAGTCGCAAATCACCAGCATAAAAGTTGCCTAAGACTCACAAAGTTACGGGCCTATTGCAGGAAAATGTGGCTCGCCCTAAATGGAGGCAGGGGACAGGAAAATAACGATCTGTCATGACTGGGAGACGAAAACGAGCCTGCTGCACGAACGAACGATATATGCTTGAATGGAGAAGAGAGAGCGAGAGAGAGAGAGAGAGAGAGAGAGAGAGAGAGAGAGAGAGAGGAGCAAAGTGAGAGTGTGTTTGGCTGAGTGGCAGCCATGAGTGAAGCGACGTGAAAACAACATGAGAGATCTACTAGGGTCCACGTGAGCGGTGGGAAGCCGCACAAAAGCCCCGGTCTCAGTCATGCGATCCGTTTGAAGGCGACAGGCGCGCGTGCATCAGGAGAGACTGAAACGACAAAGATGCTTACCAGACAGCCACGAAAACCAGCCCCTGTCCCTGGCCTGAATCAGCACGTGGACAATTCCGGGAAGGGACGACTCGAGGCTAACACGCTTCTCTGTCCAGATGGCTCGCGTTGCAGGTAAATCATGATCTCAGACGCGGCTTTTCGTCCGGTGAACGCCGCGAAGCTCACCACAAAAACGGATCTGCGCAGTCAAGCAAAACACACAGTTGCGCAACAGCGGTCATATTCGTGGCTACTTGCCACCCTGTGTACCTGTAATTCGGACTTCCACACACAGAAGAATGCCGAGTGAAATCTGAAATATGTGCAGACGTAACACGTATTTTTCGAACTTAAAAAGGATGAAGCTACTGGGCTCTCATCTCGAACTCTACGTGGTTTATCGGTAATGATCGTACCCAAAATGGTTTACTTTGCGAATTCTAGAAATCGTTCCATATTAAAATCCGATGGTTCGAAAAGGTCCAAAATTTATACTTATCGCAGGTCACGTGACCTCCACTGCCTCGTAACAATCGACCTTTTGAGGATTACCATGAAGTTAGTCCAGCTCATATCTACACGCTATCATGATATAAAATGCGTAGCGCTTGCGGCTACTGGTAACTATAAAAAATTTGACTGCCTCTCTCTCTTCTGTTCTTCCCTATACTTGAGAACCTTCGACTACACACGCTCTGGCAGGGTCATTCATATTTTCCTTTGATATTAGTGCTGTTGACACTTTGTATCCAGAAAAAGAAGTCCGTCTTGTGAAATACGAAGTCCTACATCGGTTCCTTTCTAGCGGAATCTCGTCTCCGCGATGCCAGGCCACCGCACACTGAACGTTACCCAATACATCGTCAGAGTCGTAACACTGAAGAATGCAGTCCGGCCGATGGCTGCTGCTTAGTAACACTCGCCAGCTCCTTGGCCTTCACGGCCATTTTACACCCAGCTCTCGCAGGGCAACTGTCAATACAGTTGTGATGATGCTGGAGCCATTATCAGCCAGGCTCGCCTCCTAAGGCAGGACGAGAGTGGCTCGAAGTGACACAACAGAACCTCTACGGCAAGTCAAGTGGATGAGAGGGACGATTCCAGAGGACCAACAGCGGAAAACAAACCCGAGTGAGACATGGACTGACGGCCATGGAAAGATCTAAGACCATCGGAGAGATCTCCAGAAGTTCCTAAGCGGTCACTCACTACACAATCAGACAGCTGCACTTTAACTAGGATCTGGTCGGCTATCCATCAGAGACGTGGTTTCCATCCCTTCCGACATGATTTCCTATTCCGGCAGATGACTAAATGCCTCGCGCTTAAAGTTTGATATCGATTTTGATGAAGTGGTGGTTGAATCAGTTTGCACTTCTTCTGAAGCCTTGTTATTCGCAAGGAACACGACTGGACATGAATTTAATTCCTATTCTCAAGTTCTGAATCCCAGGCGTTATGGCCGAGGAAGTGAAACGAAAATAATCGTCTCGGTTAAGATGGTTGCTTGACCTTGTTTTGATGGTCTTCGGTTGCTTTAACGTCATTATATAAAAATAGGTTTGACAAAAATACTTCATCGGGAATGGTAACAGCGTTTTAGGATAGCAAGTGGAAGATAAAAGATTTTGAAGTTTGAAATCTCGCCCGAAAATTTAAGCATAGTTTGCCAGAGAATCCGTTCTCAGTGTTACGTCACCAAGCAAGATGATGAATTATCCCTTTATACCAATGTCCTCGTCACCTTAACTTTTCCATGTTTCGCCGAACAGCGACGAGACCTCTAATGGGATCATTCCACTGTTTTTCAACCACTGTGAAAGCGACAGTGGAGATACCAAGCTTTAGCTTCTAATAATCAGTCGGTTATTTTATTATTTTGCAGTACAATAGCCTCCCCTAGTTACGCAGAATACACCCTTTTAAAAGTCATATGATCCCTAGTAGCAAATGTGGTCTAATACAATATCGTGACTTCACAGAAGTCCGCTATTTGTCAAAACAGACACAATCCGCTGGTACCAGATGTGTTCCAATACACATGACTCGGTTTCACTGAAGGGCGCTGTTTACCTCCAACACTCGGCTGAGTGTACCCACACTCCAGCAGCGGAACCGGCCGGGGTTTCCCACGTCATCGCAAGCTGTGCTCTACAAAGTCCAGCTGACCGGCCCAGCCCGCTCCGCCCGGCCGTGGCGTGCTCTGCAGCGTGCAGGTCATACACCCTGCAGCGGACTGCAGCCGCCCTGCAGCCACCAGACTGTGGCCGCTGCGGTCTCAAAGGTCGCGCCGGAGCGGGCGATTCATCGCGACCCGTTCGTGACCTGCGGCGCTGGCACGCCTGGGCCCGGTCGGCAGGGGCGGTCTCCGCGCCCCTCCCACGTGACCGGCCCAAGCCTGCAACAGATCCGCAGCTGCGGCGACGCCGACGGCCGCTGCATGACACCGCCTTTCACCACCCCGCTTTCCTGCAGCCGCTGCCGATGACGGGCGGCCACAGCGCGGCGGCGATGGCGGCGCGCGTGTCGACACTGGCGCGGCGGTCAGATGCGCCGCCGATCGCCGCAGCTGTGCCGGGCCGCCGCCCGAGACAAACGCGGCCGAGGCAGCGCTCCGTTGCGCCACATTGCGGCGCACGGCTGTCACCGGCCGGTGGCTGGTGCGCCATTGTTCGGCCACCAAGGTCGCGCTGGCCGGTACGGTCGTGATGACGCGTCCAGCGGCGACTGATCAGCCGGCGATAGGCTGCAGAACCGCCCGCGCTCCGCCGCGCCGGCCCACACGTCACTGGACGATCGTGCAGAACTCAGCAAGAACTGCCAACAGCGCTGGAATCGCGTGGGAACCTGTGAGCTCGCCGCTTATAAACGTGTAGTTATCAAATCGCGTGCCTGGTCGGACTATTACAGATGACGCTGCAATCGCCGGGCCGAGAACAATAAGCAAATGTCGCTGCTTTTGTATCAATGATTGTTAAAACCCAAGTACACACGGCGGAGAGTTCCCATCGCTTAACCGACTCACTTGTGAGATATCAGCATATCTTGGTGAAAAACAACAGGTGGCTGACGATTGATCAGCTCTTGCTCACCATATGATACATTTTCGATTTTTGTGTTCACTGGTCAATGACCATCCATATTTAAATAGTGCGGTGAACTCCAAAACAAATCACCCAAATGGCAGCTGCGAGTACCTGCACCATGCACGGATGCACCATTATTTTTCCACACCTGATGAGTCGTCGTACCTCTCGTGATGATGAGTTGCTGCTCACTCATCTTCGCATCAGATTTTTATGATGCCGCCAGATTCACCTTACAACATGATACTTGGATTAGGACGGACATACACACATTGCACCACTAACCAAATTAAGGTTTCCCATTATCTTAAAACATCATCCCTCACGATGCAATTTATCTGTGTCGGCCGCACGAAGAATCACAGTCACGATTACTTCAAGGAGAAAACGATACGAACATCCAAGATGGCACTGACCAGATCACGATTCCAGCAGCACTCACGACTTAGCATGTGGCATTGTGCCAACTGAACAGAAAACACCCTCCCTGAGAGTCAATCGGCTCGATTCCGAGACATTGAAAGCAGGATGAGGCGCTATTACGCAGTTTGTCGTCCTTCGCGTTGACGCCCAGCCCTAAAACGGTAGCGCCACGGCAGGGATGGGCGGCTTCGGTGCAGGAGCGGAGAACAGCCTCACAGGTGCATCGCCTGCAACAGTCGCGGGCTCCGGCCGGCGCACGGGCCCGGCCCCTTACTGCCCTCCTAAAACTCCACCTGCCCCCATCAACTGTGAGTAGATTCTGCACAGTTTCCTTCCTTCCTTCTTGTTCCTCTCCAACTGAAGCTCCACGTAGCTCCTGCTCGCTCAGGCGGTCGATCGCATCAGTCGGTGCCGCCGGCCCGGGGTCATGGCCCTCGCCGAGATTTGAACCTGGGCCGACCGAGGCTAATCCACGGCGACGCGCTGCGGTAGTTCACTCTCTCAGCCCCGTGGGTGGCTGAGACCTGGTGCATCTCTCGTGGACCGGTCTTACTCTCTCGCGCAGAGAACCAGGCTTCTCTCACGCGCTGGTGGGCGGTGCCGGAAGTGCGAGAGGGCCGCGACAGCGGGTCGTCAGCAAACGACCTCCGAATTTCATACAGTCAGTATATGCAGGAGTAATATAACGACCTCCGAATATCACGGCGCCAGTATACGGAGGAGCAATGACTGAGGGGATAGCGAGGTGGCGGTTTAATTACCTGACGCATCAATGAACTCGAAATAAAATCACATCGAAATTGCTCACAATCCTCGGGGAATTGTTAACGCGCCCTGGTAAAACTGTTATTCTTACGTTCTACCGTTTTTAGTACCGGCTGATTCTAGGGAAGCTACCACATTACACAGTAATGAGAAAGATGACGAACATTTAACCCAAAAATCTGACAGCGTTTTTTCCGACACAAAAATAAGCAGCATTCACGGAAGGCTCCTCCGAGGAGAGCGCCCAGTTCGACAGCACCGGTGACGTCATATTTCCCGTAAAACTCGGGCTTATGCCTCTCGACTGGCAACGAAAGCTCTCGCTAAACCACAGGCGTCACACACCAGCTCCTGACAGTGCCAAACGCGGCGCCGTTGTGGCGGGATTACAGACCCCCGCCGAACTCAGCACCCCACGAACGTCCGGCCCGGTCCGCACCGGCCTAGCCCCTGAGCTGCACACATCGTGACCGGTGTATCAGCCGGCAACCTCAGCCAGAGCTAACGAACCAGGGTCCCGACTGCAGCCTGCTCTTGAAGCACGGAGCGCCACAGGAGACCTGCCGAGAATCCGGCAGTAAATCGCCCCCAGGGTCGCCTAATGAGAGCCGTACCCGGCCCGGTCGGGGGCGGGTCCCGGCGGTCTCACGTGAAGCACAACAGGCGACATTCTGGCCGGGCGGGCCATCTCCTGAGAGGAGAGGCGTGTCAGCACGGGTAACATGTCCGCATACCGAGTGGGATGCTCTGTGAGGCGCACTCGCGACCTGTGTGGGAGTCGAACAGCCTTGCTTGTTCGCCAGTCATAACAACGAGCCTTTTTTACGACTTGACGATGCTTTATTTGAGCCACATGCAGCAAGGACAGGTGATTTGGGATTGGTGAACATTTGTTAGCTTATTCCGAACGACATGGCGAATGACATATTTAGATTCCAAACACACCATAAGTTTTGCCGTTTTATTTTCGGCGGTGCATTATGCAATCCCGGTTACGCCACAAAATATCAACTGCCGTATCTACCCTACTCTATTGCCGGATTTCAACAGTGCCCTCCTCCACAACGCAACAGTCTCTTACTTAACCGCACGTGATTAGCGGTACCGGGGCTTACAAATGAGCTTATCAGCGGTCTCAGCCACGAAGCTACAGCCGCGCTTATTACAGCATCCAGTCAAGTGCATCTTCACTGCTCGGTGGTAACCCAAACAGCGACCCGACACCAGCAGTGTTTCTCTGACTGCGTCTTGGCGCGGCGCCGCAGTATCGCGATGAGACGGATCCCATCTTTCGCCGGCTGACCGAGGTCCGTGCACGTCGCGGGGCCGCCAGGCCAGCCGCCGTCGGGCGTGGAGCGCCAGGCCGACCGCCGCCCGGCGTGACGGACGTGTCGGACGGCGTGACGCCCGGCCGCGTCACCAACTAAGCGTGACGCGGCGCTGAGCGTCACGGCAAGAGGTGAGGCACGGCGTCACGCAGGGCAGGCGTGAAAGCGCCAGGATTGAAAACAAACAAACCAAACGAAGGGCATTGTGAGCGGACGCCGACCGCTGCTGGTCCGTGTAATTCTACCGTCTTTTAACATAATCGCAGTTACAAGGTTACGCTATTGTTTCCGCACGCAGACAGAGGTAAACGGCAGTTTTAAGCCAAATGAAAAATAGCATGCTTTGGAAAGACAATTTTCATAGAAACGAACATAATAACACACATTTCCTTGAAACGCTACGTCTAAAATATTCAAACACGGCTGGAAGTAAAACGTTTTGTCTCATTAGAAATCTCAGCAGGACACTGCTACCAGCTGAGACAAAGGTAAATTTAGATGGATGCTTAAAAAGGATGACGAAAACGTCTTCAAAACTACACTGAAGCCACGAGAAACCCGTTGCGTGGCCTTCACAGAACCTGTGAACCTGTGATAAAATAACAATGAAACATGTATATATTTATTAGTATAGTCTCACCTCTGTGAAAACGTTCTTTTGCTGTTGTTGTTCCTCGTATGTTGACGCCATTTTATCAATATATATATATATATATATATATATATATATATATATATATATATATATATATACTCCCCTGCTCTCACTGTGGAGCCTGACGGAATGACAGATGTCACACAGAACATGCTGCTAAAAAAACACCGATTTTTCTATGCCAGCAGCGCGCTGAGCCTGCACATAGCTGTTGCGTGCACAATTGCGAGGCTGGCTTGGCTCGACCTGGTTCTGATTTCAAGTGCACTGCGTCTCTGGCTTTGAGTTACGGCATGTTGATCACACGCACAGCTGTTTGTGGTTGGCAGAGCTACTCACCAACGCCCACTGCCAGTGGAAGATCACGATCTTGTGACAGCTCAATATTGCATTCACGAGTAGGTGCAACCCTGACCCGATTAACCACCTGGTGCAAACTCGCGATGAAGGTCAAGTCTGACTTGACACTGTCGTCATGAGCTCACCGACACAACAGAGGCTATCAAATTATATTCAACGTCTCATTGTAGAGCTAATACATGTAATGACTTGCGAGCTCTGTTCGGATGATTCCCAAAAATTAAGTTTTCAACTTTGCTAGCTGAGACGTTTGTTGAATATCAGACGTTCCAGGACAAGCAAAGAAGTGGCAAACACCACAATGTCTCCATTAACACCGAAACCATTGCTCACCGTGCATTTCTCACACTTGTTAGTGAAGGAAGGGCTGGGTAGCAGTTTGCTTTTGATCAGTGCAACCTTTTCTTTATTTTTGGTACAATTAATTTTAATAAAAATTGCAAGGACCATTTTTTACGTTGCCTCTCTATTGAATTGGTCTAAAGCTCGTCTCGGGCGGAATGCTTGGACTAGGCCTTACTTGGTCGATAACAATTATAACAATAATCCGCCGCAGAGTTGCAAGTTCCCGGCGAGAAAATCGAGCGCGACTTCTCGCCAGGATTCACTTCACTCGGTCACGCAAACCAAGTCATGCAAAATGTCACGCTTCCACAGAGTTTCCCACCCAACAGCCAGAGACGCGCTCCAGTGGAGCTGCGAAGGGCATAAGCCTGAGAGAGCCCACCACTCTCTTCAGGGCCCGAGGAGCTCCGTTGGCTCAAGGAGTCCCTCTAGAGAATGGCATGCCGTTCCGTTCGGTGAAAAAAACATCAGATAGCCTTCCCACTTTTTTTCTTTTTTTCAGATTTATTTAACAAAACATGATTTCAATCCCCATGTAGACCAACTCATGTGCACGGACAGTGGCGCTCACGCCACAGCTCAAATCAATGGCGTTGCGCGCCTCAGACAGATTACGGTTAGTAACACCATCAAGCTTTGACCTCACGCCATCTAACCGGAATGGGTCGTTCATAGGTGACGTGGTTTGCGATCAAATCGTCAACGTAATCCAACCCAATCGCACATGCGGTTCAACCAATCCAAACAAATAAGATACAATCGCCAACAGTAACCCAAAGGCAGGCTTCTTATCTCATCTCGGTCACAGCTAGGCGCGTGTGCCTATCAAAAGCATTCAGCACACACAAGGAAACGCGGAGTACAGGCACAGTTAACAATAAACGCAGATATGATTATCCACCTGGCTGCCCCTCTCATTATGGTGCCTTCCAGCTTAGCCTCTCACAGTTCCACATGCCTAATAAGTTCATCAATTTGTCCTCACTTATCCTGATACAAACGTTCTTTGCCACGATTCCCTAAGATGTATTTCTCCGATCCTTTGTCAACAACTAGTTTAAATAGCAAGATATCTTTGGTCAGAAACATTCTCTTTGCTATCATGTATTTGCCTATAAGTAAGACATGATTTATCAGTTTTGAGCACTGATATCCCAATATTACATTTTGCATAGTGAGTTCCCCTAGCTCTGAGTATATTGCTGAAGCTCGGAGGAATTCTGTAACTTCTTTCCAAAATATCTGAATTCGGGGGCATCTCCAGAATTTATGTGTAATGGTTTCTATCTTACTACAATGCTCACACACAGCCGAATCTACTATCCCCATTTGAAACAGTCTTCTATTTGTGACAATTATTCGCGTTAATATTTTATATTGGATTGCCTGATACGCTACGGACATTGTAGACAGCCTACTCAGATCGTAAGTTAATCCCCACTCTATGTCCCTAAACTGAATTTCCCATGCACTCTCCCAAGGGTTCTGCATGTCTTTATACTTCATGTTGAGTAAAAGGTTATAAATGTGTTTGTTTCCTCGTAGCTGTTTAAGAATAATTTGAACGTTAGGGTGTATATTTGGGTAGACTGTCTCTGGCTTCCGTGGCAGCCTTCTCCAATCAATTGGTAGACTGCTGACTAGACCCCTGTAGTCCAATGCAGTGCCTGGGATACCATATGACCGTTTCATTTCTTCAAATGTCATGAGTAGACCATTTGGTTTCACGAGATCATTAATGTATCTAATGCCTCTTCTGTACCATGAATTGATTACACTGTTTTTAAATTTCGTTAGATTTGAGAACCATAGATAGAGAGTACCGACCCAAATCGCCTGTTTCTGGAATTACGCTTTCGTCAAAGTCTGCCATTGCATTAAAAACTTCCCTCCAAAAAATATTAGACGTTTTTCTTGCAAGCCCTTTAAAAGACGTAGAATTTCTTTCCCATAAACCGCCTCCACTCTTAATCGTATCCTCAAATAATACACACCAATCATGAGTACTCAAAATTTCTCTCCTTACCCAACTGATCCTAAGCCCCTTTATATATAACTCAATATCCACCATCCCCTGGCCACCTGCCACTGGGGACCGATACAGACTGCTCCGTTTCACCTTGTCTATCTTGCTATTCCAAATGAACTCAAACATCTCTTTCCGAAGTGTTTTGATAAAATTTTCCCCAGGGCTGGGAAGTGCTGTCAAAACGTGCGTGAACAGAGGCAAGAGAAGGGATTTAATGACAACTACTTTTCCCTGGAGTGAAAGATATCTGTTTTTCCAGCTTCGAATTATTTTTCTAGCCTTTTCCAGTTTTTGGTTGAAATTGTCTGCGTTTACATTACAGTCGTTTGTGAACACGATTCCTAAGCCAGTTAGTTTGTTGCTCCATTTCATCGGTAAATCAGGGCAAATAGCCTGCCTTTCAAAGGCAGTGTCTCCGGCCCAGAAGGCCTGGGTTTTTTGTATGTTTGGTTTGAGCCCGGAGAATTTGGCGAAAATACCGAGATCGTTGAAAAGAGCTCGGACACTATTCACACTTCCGTCAAGAAAGCAAAGGGTATCGTCTGCATAGGCCGATATCTTATATTCCCTAGACTTAATATTTATTCCTTTGATCTGGGGGTTCGTCTTCAAACGTTCAAGTAGTACGCCAATAACTAACAAAAATATATAGGGACTTAGCGGATCCCCTTGCCTACAAGAGCGTTGGAGCTCTATTCTCTCCGAAATATGCCCATTATAAACGATTCTAGAAGATGTTCCTATGTAAAGTGTATCAAACCAATTTGTAATGTTGTCTGGGAAGTTAGTTTTTCTCATAATAATCCTTACCAAATCCCAGTTCACTGAGTTAAAGGCGTCCTTAATATCCAAACTAATGAATAGGGCAACCTCCTTTCTTGATTTTAGTTCTTGAATAAGGTCATAGGTTAACCTGCTGTTGTCCGCGATGCATCTTCCTTTCATAAACCCCGTCTGCTCTTGCCCGATTACTTCTGGTAAGAATTTCTTGATTCTATTCGCTATGGTTGAAGATATTATCTTATAGCTAGAATTTAGCAAAGTAATTGGCCTATAAGAACTAATTTCATCTCTGGCTTTATGGGGTTTCGGGATAAGGATCAAAACTCCTTCTTTTAAGGTTGGCGGAAACTTTTTTGCCTCAAAGCTTTCCTTTACCATACGGAAAAAGAATGCTTTAATTTTTACCCAGAACACTTTATAAAATTCGTTCGGGAATCCATCTGTACCGGGGGCTCGGTTACGAGACAGGGCTTTTACCGTTGCAGAAAGCTCTTCTAGTGAGATTGGAGCCTGTAGCTCCCTGCTTCCGGCCTCAGATACCTTTTTATCAATGATATTGTCAACGAAGCTTTCTGGCTCTTCTTCACTAATACTTTTCTCTGCAAAAAGGGATTTAAAATGACCCACTAAGATTTGCAGTATTTCTTGTTGATCTGATGTCGTTTCGGTGCTATTTCTACGCAGAGACGCAATTAATCTATTTGTATAATTGCGCTTCTCTAGATTAAGAAAGTACTCAGAATGTCTCTCTCCTTCCTCATACCATTTGACACGGGCCCTCGTGATGATTCCCTCCATCTTAATGGCTCGTAATTTTTCCAACTTTTCCTTGCATACACCTATCTGGCTCTGTTCATCTTCCGTAATTAAGAGGTGGTCTTTTTTCTCTAATTCATCAATTCTTTTTATCAGGTCAATTTCTTCCCCTCTCATTTTTCGTTTTTTATAAACAGCAAAAGAGATGGTTTCAGTTCGCAGATTGAGTATAAGGGCTTCCCAGAATTGTTGCCACGATATGTTTATGTCCACCCCTTCAGGATCGTCATGCACAAAAGATTCTGAATAGATCGGTAATGAGTAAAGCCGTAGCGTATTATGTATGCAAGAATTCATTTTTGTAACATAGTCATGATCTTTCAAAAGTGAGGTGTTCATTTTATAATAACCCCTTCCTCTCTTATGTGCTGATAGCTGTAGATTTAGAGTAACCGCCGAGTGATCCGATCGGTACCCCGGTATAATATTAGCATCCAAAATTTGCGAATCTAGGGTTTCTGAGACAAGAAAATAGTCAAGACGGGCACGTTTTCTTGCGGGGCAGCCCACCTTCCATGTAAATTTCTTAGTATCGGGGTTTCTGTATCTGAAAACATCGTAAAGGTTAAGATTACTGATTATTTCCTCAAGCCTTTTATGGGACCTCGGATTGTTCAACCTTACATAATTCACTGTATCAATATCAAAATTTAGTGCGATGTTGAAATCTCCGGCGATCACCACCGGAATATCTTGATCACCCTTCAGACTGTTACAAATGTTTTCCACTTCTTGGTAAAAACTGGGCTCATCAGTGTTTGGTCCATAAATATTTCCCAATATAACCTCATAGTCTTTGTTAATTTTAGCTCTGGTGATTATGAAGTTTCCTCCCTCGTCCCGTTTTGTATCTGAAAATTCGATGTCAATGGCCTTAGTAAGAATTGCTACCCCTCTCGCGTTATGCGTGCATCCAGCTATTAGTACCTCCGATCCCCATGTATTACGAAAACGCTGCTCCCTACTTGGGTGGCAATGTATATCCTGCAATAGGAAAATGTTAAATTGAGTACCCCGTAGATAGTTTAACATGTCCCTTCTTTTTTGTAGTCTCCCAAACCCCTGCAATTTAAAGAACACAAACCTACTTCACCCACCATAGAAAATCATATAGGCAAAGAGCGTGTTTAAACATGGGATCATCCTGGCGGGTTGACTGTCGCTTCATACCCGTCCCGACAAAAGTGCATACAATGTAACGGAATGTCTTCAGTATCAGCTGTGCTACACGTCGGGTGCTGGCGTGCTACCAGGCGAGTTAGCTCCGTGCCGAAACAGCTTCATTCTGCATCTGTGCGAATACCCTCGGCGTGGAAAACTTATCCACATAACCCACACGTTGGGCAAGGGCACTTTCCGCTCTTTTGGTCTACTCTAAATACAAAAATCAATAATGGAACACTTTTAGTCACCAAAACAGATATAGCTCGACAGCCTGTAAAACCCTGTGCAGGTTCGAGAAAGAAGTAATGCTTCACAAGTCTACATTCACACATGCAGTATGTTTATAACCAGAAAAGGCAATCCAATGTAGGAGAAAGTCGGCAACACAACATACCTTGAACAAAATGCTGACTAGCCTCGAATGCTGAAAAGGGCTGCCATTTAACGTGAGAAAAAATGTCGAGATAAGGTAACCTGGAAAAGTCACGCGGAATATGTCAGTGTCATACATGTGTGTGAGAAATCTGTGGAAGTCACTTTCAGTTTTGAGGTGACCGGCAGCACTGACACCCGCCCACTAGCTCGTCGACACGTCCATGGTAGCCACCCGGGTACTCTCCCCAGATTGCCGGCCACAGCTCATCACAATAATATAACCTGGCCTGGGGTCTGGCGCCACAAAATGACTGACCTGGGAGCAGCCTAAAAAAACGAGTACTGTTCAATGGTGCTGTACACCTCCCCACAACAGTCCACTTAATGCAAACACAATAGAACAAGTCTCTTGAAAAACGTTGTTTTGGGAAAACCAACTCACTATACGCATAGTGTGGACTATTCATTTACCACGGACTGTATCATGTTCCAGCTATACACACGTATTTTCCTCCCATGTTGCACAGTTTTGCAAAAACCTCACCGTTGCGAGAGATTTTCTTGGCCTGCTTTTGTTTCAGGAGCTCTAAATATATGGCTTGCCGATAGGGTGAGAGGTTCTCCCTCACGAAGAGAGTCGGCGGTCTCGCAGCGCTGTCCGTCGGCTTCGGCGGCTGTAACCGAAATCTGCCTTCGTAGAGTCGGTCTCGGATGGAATGTTTACCGGCGCTCTTGAACTTGACCAAGATGGTGCTTCCCTTTCCTAGTCTGAACGCCTCCTCTATGTCGTCCTTGGTGACGTGCGTCTCCGCCCGGCAGCTCTGGAGAAGCGTAACGGCTGTGTCCTTGATGTCTTCTGTCCAGTGTTCAGTGGGCTTTGGCGGGACGGCTGTTCCGGAAAAGATTAAGTCTTTTCTCCTGACTTCACTATGGAGCTGATCAACCTCTCCTTCTAAGTCTGCGATGCGAGAGTCTCTGACGCTGACGCGCTGTTCAAGCTCGGTAATCTCGACGTCTCTTGCCGCGATGTGGTCTTCCATCTCCTGCATGCGTCTATGCAGGAGGCCGATCTCGTTTCGTAATGAATCGAACTCGACAGACATGGCTTTTTTGAAGCTTCCGAACATCTGTTTTATGTTGTTTCGCAGCACAGCCTCTGTGAGCGGTTGGGATGACGGCTCTGACTCCGATGCATCGGAGGACGCTACCGATGCCGCCGAGGGATCACGAGAGACCCTGCGTCTCTTTGATGGACTGTTTACAGGGGTACACTGCTGGTTATCGATTTGCTCTATCATATCTTTCACCGAGGGCTGTCTCCCTGCTCCTCTCGCGCTTCCTCCGCCCCTGCTGCTCCCCGCGGCGCCACGACCGGAGCCGGGCGGCTGGGGCCGGTCGGACTGGGCCGGCGGCCGGGACGCGCCCGGCTGAGGACGTGAGACGGGGCCGCGCTGCTGTGAAGGCGTCTGCGCTCCTCCTCGGTTGTTAGTCCTTCCGTTCCTCATTGCTCTCAAAGGCTAAATACTCCTGTGATCACGCTACTGGGTCTTGCTTCACGCCACAGATGTTGACCAGAAAAATACTCGTGGAGATTAATTGGTCACGGTCTCTAACCGGCAATGTCCAAAAGTGTAAAATATCATCTCGAGTCGTCTCAAATCTTTCAAAAATAACTAACCTCCAAAATCTCCGATGGATTCGCGAAGATCACCGACCATTTTCCCACCAACACTGTTGAAACGAACGCCTTTTAAAGCTGGTTGTGCACGGTCACTGTAAGCTGTGCGCACGCCGGCGGAGCGAGAGCGCGCACGTCCGCACGGGTCGGTACACCGGGGTCAACTGTAGCCTTCCCACTTAACCCGCGCCCCACCGGGGGTCCGGCGCCACCTTCGCCCCACCGGGGGCCATCGATGGCCCCCTCTAACTCCGAAAATATGGGCGTTAGCGCAAATCT
Organism: Lepas anatifera; assembly: GCA_034440635.1. NCBI lineage: Eukaryota > Metazoa > Arthropoda > Thecostraca > Lepadidae > Lepas > Lepas anatifera. The sequence goes on from JAOTON010000142.1 coordinate 248,125, forward strand.
GCAAAGTGCAATAGAAAGCTCGCGTGAATTCAGTAAGAAATTACTTGCATGTTTTAGTGCTCAGGTCAATGGTTTGACCTCCAGAGGTCAAATTAGGTCAAGATCGGCTATTTTCACTCAAATATGCAATGATTAAGCAAACTGGGCATAACTCTTATGTCATTACAGCTATTGAGGCCTGGTAAAGTACATTTGATAGCAAATTGCCTGTACTTTTTCGCTATGTGGAACGTAAACACCTCCCGCCAGTGGTTTGACCGCCAGAGGTCACCTCGTGACCTAATATGACCTGAGGTCACGAAAGGTCAAAAAGTGACCTTGCCGTATATCAAATGAAAGCCAGTGACAAGACAAACACGATGGTGTTTGTTTCATCGCTCTAGCTCAATTAGGTCAAAAGTTATTGTCAAAATACTGTTTTGACCTCCGGTGACCTTGGATGACCTTGGAAATTCAAGGGCAAATATGCCCTGGGATCCGTGGGGTGTCCAAAACGTTGTTCTGGCAGTCTGAGTTTTGCAATCATTTGTGTGGCTTTTATATCATGAAATAGCTTTTCCCATGCTTTTCCAATGGGAGAGGTCACCTCGTGCCTGACCTCAGGGCACGAAATCGAAAATCCCGGATATACACCTTGTGCCCTGGAGGGGTCTGAAGTGTGGAAGTTTCAAATCGATCGACTTTGAAATGTGCTCTTCGGCTCTAAAGTGAAGCGAGGTGACCTTGGTTGACCTCGTCTGGTGACCTGACCTTGGGTGACCCGGGGTAAAAATTTCAGGGATGATGGGAAATGTGCGTGGAGGTGGCCCTCACCGCGGTTCTGCGCCTGTCTTTTTGCTTCCCGAAAACCTTGGGGCCTTGGCCCGGTTAAATCTGCTGGTGCTCGCCGAAATTCTGTGCCTGCCTCTTGAACCAGGTTACCGGTGACGGGTAAGCCTGTGGCTTTTAAGGGACGTGGTCATTCTTCGTCCAGGTATTTTAGCCGCTGGAGTGGGGCCCTTTCAGGAACTATCCCTCTGTGCGCGGAATCCTAGCGACGTGCCTGCCAACGACCTGGCCAATGCCTACCCTGGGAAGTCGAGGGCACTTTCAACCGCATGCAGGCCATACCCATGCGGGTGAACTTTGGGAGCGGGCAGCAGGCACGTCGTTTTCTGCAGGCGGCGAGGTTGTTGGCTAATGCGCGGCTGCGGCGGGTGTTGGTTCCCGCGCTGGGTGGCCGTGGTAGATGGAGGCGGCAGACGGTGCGCTGTGGCAGCTGCTGCACACACGGACACTGGTAGAGCGTCAGTGGTGGCGTGGAAGTAAGGGTGTCAAATCACCGGGAAGCATAAGGCGAGGTTTGGTTCAAATATGCAAAAATGGAAAGAGATGGCAATTAAAATCCACCCCGCCGTATTTGTCGGATATGGGTTCGATTTGCATTGAAAATTATGCTCTGCAAACAGATTGGCCGGGATTTGGCGGGTAAACAGAGAATATGGACCGGATCGGATCTTAATTTGGCGGGAAACCTTAGGACATGTACCGGATTGGATTTGAATTTGGCGGTTAACTTTAGGGCATGTACCGGATTGGATCTGAATTTAGCGGTTAAAGGGAATGTGGCACCTTGGTCGAATCCTGAAATTTAGAGTAATTAGGCGTAATTTTAGCCGAAAATAATGAAACCACTCATGATTTCTCTGAAAAATTACAATAAGCTCAATATTTTGATTTTTAAAATACTCCTCTAGGAAAATAAATAAATATCTGCCAGTGGATGATGTCATGATCTGGCAACCACTACCATACTCGAAAAGCTTCAAGGGCTTCGACTGGCTGATGCTCATCGTGACGTCAGCATATCTCGTCACACCAACAGCCATGACAACTGTGGCCTGCTGCTAGGGGTACATGAGGGGTACATTGCAGGTAGGTTTTAGCTTTTTTTCTACGTAAATCTTGAGTTCCAAGACAAATGATTTATTGAGTACCAGGTTTTCCGACTTGCTTTACAACTTGGCTATCTCAGTTAAAATCACGTTATGAAGGTGCCACCTTCCCTTTAACCTTAGGGTATGTACCGGATTGGATCTGAATTTGGTGAGCAACCTTAGGACATGGACCGGACTGGATTCGAATTTGGCGGGTAATTTAGGATATGGACCGGGTCGGATCTGAATTTCTTGGCTGTGACGTTCTGTAACGTCAGTGCGGCAGATATCCAGCAGCAGGTCACACAAGGGAAATTGGTCCAGTGCAGTAGATGCTCAGTAGTACGTTACATGAAAAAATAGCCATGTGGGTGGCACCCTGTCTCAGATGCGCGAACAGATCCCGACAAAGAGGAGGGAGCTAGTGTGAACCAGAAGCGTCTCAATCCATCGCGCTTTCAGTATTTGATTAAATGTTAACTGTCTTGATTACCTGTCGACCAAGAGAACAAGGCGAAATGGCTGACCTAGTGTTTGGAGAATCTGTCAGGGATAACGAAGACTAATCGGTCACGTATACAAAGAGCACGCTACCTTTTCCGCCGTGGGCACGGCCCGCAGGCGTCGTTTCTACTTTATTTACGGTAAAGACCTTAAAAACATATACAGCACCAATGCTACACCGTTAGTTAATAAGCGAAAAGTTGGATGACGTAAGCGCGGATATATGTCGGCCTGTCAGAGCCCGGTATCGGCGAATATTACCATAGACCGTTGTTACCGTATACCGTTAAGTCGATCACTTCTGGGTATGGAAGGGCGAGTTTAGCGGTACATAGCGAGCGAGAAACGGGATTTTCTTTGCAGCCAATCTCGAGTTGGTTCCATCTTTGCATTATTTTATTTTCCAAAACGTTTATCGTTATCCCAACTGCCTCTCCATCCATCGTAGCAAGCCACAGATAGACCACCAGCCAGGCAATCACCAATGATCCCGCACTTCTTCGCCTCCATACCACCCTTGACTGTGCAGCTGCAGCCTAAGGAAACCCACCGTCGGCGCCATGGAGTGTCACATCTCCGTCAGTACGCGCCGCCTCGCAGCAGATCGTACACCTGCGGCGCGCTGGAGTTTCCGCGGGCCGACGACCTTGTCCGACCCGTCTCAGGCACGGCGCAGTGCGGAACTTGGCGACGTCATGGGAGCTAGAACATGGCTGCCCGCGGGACACCAATCCTATTTTTGGGGAGTGAGCTGAGGCGCTGCATTAGCCTACATTCGTTCGGGTGTACTGTAGTGACAGACCATTATTTCACAGGAAACTCCAGACCGAGCCCAAGGCCAGAAAGAGAATGACGTCGCCTTAACTTTGAGAAACCAAAGCTGAACGCCGCCCCTCGTCCAGCTTCTTCAGCCATGCTTTCTGCGACATCAACACACTAGAGATTCTTGCCTTTTCGACCCGAAGCCATGACATCGCCACAAACATTGCAGACTAACGTTCCTATCCCTGAGGCATCCCCGGATCAGCGCCGGCAGTCACGGTGCCGCGGCGTGTGATGCGGCCATCACCTCCGTGACCACTCGGCACCCCCTGCTGCAGCAGGACATGACTCATCATCACCGGAGCCGGAGCATGCAGGCCCTTCCGGGAACAGGCCAGGGCGCGGCCGCCCCTGTGGTCGGAGCCGATTCCACAGGGGCACGCTGCGGCCGCCGCGCGGCGCGGAAGTAACACTACGGGGAGGTCGGGGGCACAGGAGCGTTCAACAATCGGTACCGCTTCCACGTTCTCGCCCGGTATGGTTCAATCGGAGCCTGGAACGCACGGTACGCGTTCTAACGCAGGGCGTGACGAAGGGCCACAGCTATTGAAGGTGGTCATGCGCGCACAATTGGGCACTGTGTTTGGAAAGCGATGGTTTTACGAGGCGAGAAAAGCATGAATTGTCGCTTCACTACCGCGCCTTCTCCCCCGATTAGGGCAAACGACTCGGTATTCCCAGCACGCAGAGGCCATGTCGGCGTTTTTGTGTGGTCGCCGGACAGGGTTCTGACTGGATGGTGCACTCATTATCCGGGCATCGGGCTCGCTCGGTGGCTGAAGGGGCGAAAGCTGTGATCATATCTAATTGCCGGAAACATGACCAAGGAAATGAGGTACTGTGGCGACAAGAAGTGTTCAGAGTTCCTGAACAAAGCCGCTGTATAAAGGTGACCACTTTCGTCTATAACAACATGTGGTCTGTTAAATTAATCTTAGTCCAACTTCACATAAGGGCCTCGGCTCACTCAAGTATGTGGAAAGGGATTCAGCTACATCGAACGAAGATTAAAGACAGCAGCTGCCCTCGCCGGCTTCGCAAGTCAAACAAACAGAGATCCCCACCACAGTGGCGGAGTGCTAGGCGACGCGAAACCTATGGAGCTGGCAATCACCTGGCTGGATTTAACATTGTGTTTTGCTCATGCTTAGGCATTCAAGCAACTGTATGCACAATTTGAACATCAAATTAGCAGGGATTATAAGTACGACTGCAACATTCTCCGGACATGAATTATCTAGATTTGTCGCTTTTGCATATACAAATGTACATCGATAATTTCCCCTCGAAGAAAACTGACGAACAAAAATAAATCTGGTGATATTGAAGAAGTCAGACGCGCCTTCCAACGAATGCAATGCTATGTTCTTGTTAGGATGACGTCAAATCTACTGTGATCCAGCTTAACTTAAATCGCTTTACCCGTGAGTTTGGTCGTAGCTAGAATACTTGGTAATGCTCTTAACGACGCACGAATTCTACTAATCGAGGGATTTAACGAGACACCAACTGCTAAAGTCAAATGGTAATGAAAGGAGACTGAACAACGAAAACTTGTACCAGGAGGCATCTTTGAACGAAGACAGGAAAATATCTGCTGATACTTATCCACTGTTTACTTTAAGCTTAAACCTCAATGACAAATGATGTCAGCATCAAAAGTGAAGGGGCTTGGAAGCAGTGCCCCCCCCAACTGGTAAGACAGGGAGTGTCCCTTCAATGTTGTCGGAGTCGACCGTTTTGCGTTTACTCTAACTTAAATCGTACGAATGTAAATATTTCCACATTCAATGGGGGTGGACGGTTTCAGGAACACCCGCTATGGCCGCTAGAAGGTTTGGCTTCTACACTTGGCCCCGATGATTGTGGTTAAGGTCTGCTGGTACCTATTGTCAGAATAGAAAGAGCGGAGTTGACAGAATGGAGCCAGTGCCCGACATACCAAGTTACCTTTGCCACTGGGGTGGCGCCCACTACCTCTTTATTATCACACGAGAGCAGCGCGGCAACTCGTTCAAGGGAATACAGCAGCACCTGTATGGGATTTGGTCTGAGCTGTTACTTGGAGCATACGGAATAAACCCCGGCTTCATGCTTCATTTCTCTCAAAGCTTACCTTTTACGGAGCAGCAACGTTTCATGGGCGCACTACTTACAGCGCATGGATACTAAGCCCCTCTGCCCCCTATGGGCCTGGAGGCTGTCGGCGGCGGTTCGGCAATGGCAGGGACCAGCGCACGGCCCGGCCGGTGCGGGGCCGCATTTCGCTCCAACCCATGTTATTTCGCTGCAAAAAGTGAGTTCTGAGACAAATGAAACAATAAATAAATCAATCAATGGCTTTTTATTAGGCGTTCTGTGCATAGCACCTTTGCCCGCCTCTAAAGGAGTGTGTGGGAGAATTTTTAGAATTTTGTGTGAGGGCAAGCTACGTTAGTCTGTTAAAGCAATGGGAGTTATTTCAAGTAATGGGTTGCAAGATGTTTTAGCTTGCAAGTGGACGGTCGTGGCAATGGCATAGCCATGCCAAGGGAGGTCTTTTAATAAGATTAGACCCGCAGAGTGCGAAGGTTATTTCTGTGGTTGAAGACCTTAAATTTAGAATTTGGAATTTAGAATTTAGAATTTTGTGTGTCAGCTACTGATGTCCGCTTGTATACGTTACTCGAAAACCTCCGTTAACTCAATAATTTCGTATTTTAGAAAGTGCGCTAAACACCTGGCCAGGGTGCCGCGAATTTACCCTGCAACCCGGAGGTGAAGTTGCAGCTCCCCTCTCCGGCTGGGCAGCCGCCGCGCAGAGAAAAGAAGTGTGAGAGGATAGTTAGATTGTTAGTAAGAGTATAGGTGTGGTTAGTATAGACCCGCAGTGAAAGGTATCACTGCGGTGAAGAAATCTAACCTATCTAACCTAACCTGATTTCAAAGTTAGCCTAACATAACCTATCCTTAGCCTACAATGAACCATTTAAAGGTTACAAAACTATTGCTTAAATTTCGCAGTGGATCATCTATGATTAGAAAATAGGCAAGTCCTACTTTGGGGGTGCACCATGCACCATCCATCATATATACTGGGAGGGGCGATTTATAGAAACTTCTCTAGCCCAGAGTCCTTTAGAAATGTAAAGACTTTTTCGAGTAGCTCAGGATGGTCGTTACCGAGCAGTTTTTAGGTCTACAGGGATGTTTTGGATTCGGCAGTAATCTAGCATGGGTTGCCGATGGGTGTTGTGCTGGGGACAATCGATGAGAATGTGATAGGGATTCTCCATTGCGTCGCAGGTACCACAGGTACCCGCGTTCCAATAGGCATTTAATTTTGTGTGTCCATTTCTGAGTCTGGTTAGAATAACCTCGCGCCGGCGACTCTTTTGGTTGGAACTGGGCCAGTAGCCGATGTTAGGCTTGATATAGAATAGGTGGGCGCTGTGGTTTGTGGTCCAGTTATTTTGAATTTGCTTCCGGATGGTGTCCTGGAGGAGAGCTTTGCTATCGTCTCCAGACCACGTTAAGGGTGCGATCTCTCTAAGTTCTAGGGACTTTTTTGCCTGCTCATCGGCCTTCTCATTTCCTTGAATTTTGCAGTGGCCCGGGATCCAAAGAAAAGAGACATCAGGGGTATCATCGATACCTTTCTGAATATCTGCTATAACGTAGTGGCTGGGGTTGACTAGGTTACTGACGGCCTGCAGGACAGATTTAGATTCTGAACAGATGACGGCTGAGTTGATATTTTGGGTTCTGATTATGGCTAATGCATTTAGGATGGCAACAGCCTCGGCTGTGAAGATGGAGCAGTTGTCCGGAAGTCTTTTCTGAAGGCAAATATTTTGCCCCCAGATGCCGAGGCCTACTTTTTCGCCTATTTTGGAGCCGTCTGTAAATATAAAGGTCTTGTCCGCGTTACAAGATCGAAACTCTAGGAATTTCTGGGAGACTTCTTCCTCTGAGAAGTCCGTTTTACGGGAAGTGAAAAGAAATTCCACTTTGGGCTCTTTCCGAGTCCAGAAGTGGGAGAGTGGGGGTTTGCCTATTGTTGCTGGCAGTGCAAGATTGAGGCTTTCCAGGGTTTTCGCTACTCTGTGCTTAAATGGGGGCCACTTCTGTAGAGTGGCTTTATTTGCTCGTCTGGGATGGGCAAAACATTGTTTTGCCGGGTGGTTTTCGGTGGATTGGACCTTAATGTAGTAAGAAATAAGCTGGGCGTCGCGTCTTGTCTGGAGTGGGCATAGCCCGCTATCAGTTAGCAGGCTGGTGATGGGGGATTCTCTGAGCGCGCCTGTGGCTGCCCGGATACTGGCATTTTTTTTTTTGAGAGAGAGAGAGAATGCCCTATATTTCACACACCATTCAAACATGACAATACAAGATGACAAACCGATGGACGTCGATCGAGGCACAATAAATCGGTTTGTCTGACAGAATCGTTAATGATGGAGACGACCTAGGCCCGTACACAGCAGGAGAGGGACACTTTCAACGCACAAAATTCCAACCTTCTGAGATCGTTACCGCCCAAAACAAGCGCAAGCAGGCAGCCGAGTCGAAGCAGGTGACTGGTGGGACCGGGAAAGACCACAAATTTTGGACTCGCTCTAGCTTTAATTTATTGGTCTTGTTCGTCGGGTCAAAAACGAACGAATTATACTCGAGAATGGACCGAATCAGGGACTTGTAGAGCATAAGCAGGGTCTTTCGATCCCCGCCATACTCTGTGCCGCCGAGCATGCGGAGAATGTTGACTCGCTTTTGACAGCTAGAGACGACGTTGGTGATATGCTCATTGAAACTGAAACGGGAATCTAGGGTGACGCCCAAGAATTTGAAGCTATTGGTGCATTCAATAGGTTTACCCGAGATTTGGAGCCGTGGAGGGTCGTGTCTGGAATGCGCTCTGGCAAAGACAACGACTGATGATTTTTCCGCCGAGAGTGATAGACCCATTAAACTACACCAATTATTGATATCGTTTAGGCTATCCTGCAACTGCGTAGTTGCGTGTTGAAATTCTGGTTCATTATACCGCCTGGTATCGATTGCAGTGGCTTTCCAAATGGCGACATCGTCCGCAAAGAGGGAGTAATTTATTCCAGGCGGTAGCTTTTTGGCGAAGAGATCATTGATCATTACTAAAAAGTTACTTCATCATTACATTACTAAAAGGTCTTGGGTTGCCAGGTAGGAGAATGTGGTGCCACAACGGACTTTAAATTTTCGGTCCTTGAGGAAGTTTTCAATGAATTTTGCAAGGTGGCCACGAATTCCTAGCTTGCTTAATTTAAACAAAAGGGCGTCTTTTTGAACGCGATCGAACGCCGATTTAATGTCTAAGAATGCAGCTATTGTTACTTGCTTTTTGTAAAAGCCATTCTGGATGTCACTGACTAGTTTCACCAGATTGTCAGTGGTGGCTCGCCCGCGCCGGAAGCCTGATTGCATAGCATCAAGCTTCTTTTCGAGGATCTCGTGAAGTCTAACGTTTACCATGCGCTCAACAAGCTTGCTAGCACAGCTAGTAAGCGAAATTGGGCGATAACCTTTTGGGTCTGTTTTTTCTTTGCCAGGTTTTGGAAGGGGAATGATTATACTCTCTCGCCACGATATGGGGAAAGAGTCGCTAAGAAACATGTTGTTAATGGCCGAAAGCAGGTACTTTAGTGCTGTTTGGCTGAGGTGCCTGAAGAAAGAGTAGTGAATTTCGTCAGGGCCCACTGCAGTGTTTCCACACTTGCTAATGACGTAATTTAGCTCGGTCATTGTAAATGGTACGTTATAGTACTCTTGATTACCATAATTGATGAATGTGTGCTTTTTGCACCATTCTGCCTGGTCTTTGGAGCGCTGGCTGCATGAGTTATTAGCTGCGACACTGGCGTAATGATCAGCAAATTTATCCATGACTTCCTTAGGTTCGGTGATGGGTTGGCCAGCTATTTTTAGTTGAGGGAAAGGTCCACGGGGTGGTCGCTTCGCAGAGAAAGCTCTGATGGTTTTCCAAACTTGGGTGGTGGGAGTGAAGCGGTTGAATTTGGAGGCAAAAGAGTTGAAACTGTCCTTTTGAACCCACTTGCACGTGTTTCGAAAGTGTTCTTTTGCTGCCCGAAGTGCGGATCGAGTAGGGCTGTGTGCCCTCCTCTCTTATGCCTTGCGGGCTCTTATCATTTGAGCTTTGGCGTGTGCCGTCTCTGCGTTCCACCATGGGGCTCCGTTTTTCTTTCGGGGTCCTCTGGTTTTTGGTATTGCTACTTGTGCTGCTGAGCTTATGGCTCTTAGTATTAATTCAATGTCTGCCGAGTGTGGGTCACCTTCGGTGACCAGTGTGAGGTCGACCTCTGCCTCAAATTTTGTCCAGTCCGCTCGTTTTAGACTCCAGGAAGGGGTAAACAGATCAACGCGGTCGAGTGCTCCTTGGGGGATATCAATTTTGATTGGGAGGTGATCGCTCATGCCTGGGTTGTCTTCGACATCCCAGGTAAACAGTGACGCAATTCTAGGCGTGCAGCACGAAATATCAATGGCTGAGTCTAAATGTCCGCTTTGCGTTGCTTGGCGGGTTGGTGCGCCGTTATTTAGGATAACTAAATTTTGAGAACCTATTGCGTCATATATAATTTCACCTCTACGGTTTGGCGTGGCGCTGCCCCAGGATGGGTGGTGACCATTCAAGTCTCCAAGTAATAACAAAGGCCCGTTTATTTGATTAAATAGTTGTGCGAGGTCCTGATCCGTTGGATCAGGGTCGCAAGGGGATATGTATATTGAAACAACCGTCAATTGGACGTGTTGTATTTTCAGGCTAATAGCTGCACAGTCCAGTGATGTTACCAAAGGCACGTGACTGTGTGGGATGCTATTTTCTATTAGGATGGCTGTGCCTCCCTTACGGACAGCAGCGTTTACGTTATGGCGATACCAAGAGTAACCCGAGATTTTGTATTTATCGTTATCTTTATCAGTAAAGTGGGTCTCTTGTAATGCTGCTAGTGCCGGTTTTTTCTCAGCAAATATTGATGAAAAAAGCGGGAATTTCCCGATAAGGCCATTTGTATTCCATTGCAGAATTGAACCCATGGTGGTTTTTAACGTTTGTGCTTAGGGGATCTACGCTTGCGAAGGTTATAGGAGCACCTGCTGCTGCTGCTATCGCTAGCAGGAGAAACTGGGGTGGAGTGCCTAGAAAAGCTAATTTTCCTTGCTACGGGTGAGCTGCCGGGGCTGGAGGAGCCGGGGCTGGGGGTTTCCAGGAGGGGAGCTCTGGAAGTGTTTACAACAGTTTTTGCAGAGCTCGTCTCTGATGCACTGCTGGTGTCAGAGACGGTCTCTGTCCCGGACAGCTCGTGGTTAGACTGACTTTTGTCGTCTGACGTTTCAAGATCACTTGAAAACTGAAACTGCATAAAATGACCTATGAGGTCGGTTTGGGATCCGCAAGTGCGGGTGGTCGGTGCTATTTGGAAAGAAGCGTCGCTTCTTTCCAAGGAGAGAGGAGCAGTTTCAGTTTGGGTTGAAATATTTACTTTTTGGACTTTGGTTTGAGTGGCAGCCGTTTTACCCTGAGGGGGTGGGCTGCCACTCGTTAGAGGCCTTCTCGGTGCCTGCCTTTGGCGGCGCCTGGGAAGGGGAGCACCGGTGAATTTAGAGTGCTTGGGGGCAGGTAGCAAAGGGAAATCAGACTTGTCAGGCACTCGTGCAGAGTGGCTTTGCCACCCTGCTGCGGGTGTCCAGGTCTTCCTGGTGATTTTAGGTGCCTGAGGGGCGGGAGGATTTTCGGTCGGAAGACCTGGCGGAGAACTAGTGCGGGTCGGGAGATCCTCCCAGCCCGCAGCGGGCGTCCACCTGCGCCAAAAAGCGATTGCGCCACGTGGTGGGGGGAGGGGGACGGACGGCCCGATGGGCGCCAAGAAAAGGGGCTCCATTAGAGGGCGGATGTGGCGGCTTGTGTTTTTGGGTGGCTGAGGCTGCTTCGAAATGGGGTGTTCCTGGCCGGCTGTGCTGGGGGCTGCTGTGGTGGCCTTGCTACCACAGCTTTTTGGGACTGTGCGGCTCTTTTCTTTTTGCAGCACTTGTTTGCGGGCCAGGTCAAACGGGAGCTTTTTTTCCTCAGCCAGAACGTTAACCTCTTTTTCTCGGAGCCAGGTCGGGCACTTGGGATTATCTGCCCCATGAGCGCCGCCACAGGCAGCACACTTGAGGCTTTTAGATGTGCATTCTTTAGTGCGGTGCTTAGCACTGCACTTGCCGCATCGTGGGGTGGGGTTTTTACAATTTGTTTCTACGTGCCCGTACCGTTGACAAGTTTGGCAGCGAATAGGGAGGGGGTAGTACGGCCTAACTGGGTAGACGCAGTCGCCCAGTTTAATTTGGCCGCAGTCATCCCGACACTTTGTTTCGAAGGTGACGATAAAACGGTGGTCTCTTAGACGGGGGTCTTTTTGCGTGGCATTTTTGTTGGGGTTCAACTTTTCAAGGGCTAACACATTTTGACCTTTGAAGTCAAACATGTGCTCAAGGTCCACATCGGAGAGATGGGACACTTCCGGGGCATTGATGATGCCCCGGTAGAAGTTAAGGGAGTGATGAACCGAAAAGATAACTGGTTTTTGACCCAAACGTTTTTGTGGCCAGCAGGGCTCGGGTTGATTCCTGATTTGAGGTTTTGATCAGGATATCTTTTTGATGTTTGATGATCTCAAAACTACCTTTCACTTTTTGGCTGATGGCCTTATCCAGATTAAAGGTAGACTCTTTGGCCAAGTTTTGGTGCGTAGAAAGGTAGGTGCCAACCAGCCAAGCTCCGCTTGGCAGGTTGGCTTTGTTCAAACGGGGGCTGGAGGGACGGAACAGAGAGTTGGAAGCCATGGTTGTATAAATGGTACGTTTAAGTTTAAATGGATTACTTGGTATTAGCTTTGCTAACACCTTTTGGGTAGAAATGGCTAGAGAAGTTGAATTAAGAAGAAAGGGGTCCTACTGTTACTAACAAAGCTAATGGGAGTATTAAACTAGCTAGGGTTGAGTGTGGGATCCTTATCCTATCTGGGGAGTGCTTAGTAAAAGCACCTAACCTTAGAACTGTGTGCAAAAGGCTGACTCAGCCTCTAAAAAGGGGTTTTAAGCCGGAGGGGGAGGCAGGTGCCTCTTCGGAACCTAACAGGGGCCTAGGTGGCTGACTCAGCCTCTAAAAGGAGCCTGACTGGGGCCTATGCTGGTGTATCCCTAGGGGCAGGTACCGTGGCACCTTTGCAAAGACGAAGCCCGGGTGGAGGGTGTGGGTGGGAACCCGCTTCTATTAAGCGGGGGTGAAAGTGAGATGGCCTTGCGTTCTAGGGATTTTAGCAATGTAGGACCGACAGGTCCAGACAAAGCCACACGCCCAAGGACTGACGAGGTTTAACAAGCGTGCTCACCCCGGGACAAACGTCCCACCGCTCGGGTTTCCGGCCGAAGAGTAAAAGAGATAGTAGAGAAAGAGTAGGGTTATAGGATTGAGAGGAAGAGGTAACAGGTGGCCGGAATCCAAGAAACCAACACCACCTGGACCGATAGGGTAATTACCGAACTGACCAGCTGACGTCCAACAGCACCACACCAACCAGCTGTAAAAACAGCGGCTGGTGAGGCCGGCTGGAGTCAAAGTACCGCACCGACCAGCTGTAAAAACAGCGGTCGGTGGGACAGACCGGTCGCAGCGAAGACTCGAGCCGGGAGCAGGTCTTGAAAAAGTCTTCTACTCCTTCTTCTTGTCTTCGCAGCAGGAAACGCAGCAAGCAGCAACGACAGCAAGCAGCAACGACACCAGACCTGCCGGCAAACGCTCAAGCAGGGTGTCAGTCAGGCAAGCCTCCTGTCTCCTGTGTCAAATGAAAACAATATCAAACTGAAGGTTTTTATATGGCGTATCCCAAAGCAATCTCAGATCAAACCCCATTGTAAGTGTGTCATTGTCCTTTTACGACATCCCTCCTGAGCATGAGCGACGGCCGGGAGCCCGCCGTGACCACGCGGTGACACAGCACAGTCATGGGCAGCGGCCGCCTTGATTCGCGCGGCGGCTGTGATTGTCGGCGTGCCGCCGCGACGCGGCGGTGCGTGACTGCGGACAGTGACCTGCTGCGGCGGTGTCGGCGGCGGCGCCCCGGCAGCCACCGCGCCAACCCGCAGGCCGTCGCCTCCACTCGGCAGCGGCCGCACCGGCAAACACTCAGCGGCACTGCCACCGCCGCCGCCGGCGGACAACGAGAGGGATGCTCTGCCTGACGAGTCATGAAAGCCGACCCCGGCCGACCCATTCCTACTGCAGACTGCAGGCGAGAGGCCTGCGTTTGGACGCGTCGAGCTGACGTTGTGAACGAGCGGTGAGTGTTGCAGGCAGGCGGTCACGTGATGGGGTTCAGGGTCAGTGTTGCACAGAGAACGGTGTCGGCGCACGCACCGCCACAAGTGTGAGTGCCGCTCTAGAGTACACACATGCCTTCTGGGGAGTGACGGCCCCAGAAGCCGACCCCGGCCGACCCATTCCTACTGCAGACTGCAGGCGAGAGGTCACATCTGAGCACAGCTGACGCGAGGCCGGATATCTGATGAACTGTCTCAGTCATAGAAGAGCCAGACCCCGAACAAGTAATTTCGCTCTCTTATCCTACGGGCTTAATGGTAACAGCTCAGAAGCATAACAGTTAGTAGAAGAACACAAGTTGTCCGATCACCGATGGATTAGAAGCTAACAGTCCTCACGCAGAGCATTCTCCGATGCACCATAACGAATTCCCGAGGTGCCCGATATGACAGCCCATTCCGCTGCGCACTGTCTGTTGGGCGTGCCTCGAGCCCGTCCCTCCGACAGCTCCATCAGGCTGCTTGCTGGCGCGGCTGGCGCGGCTGATGGCTCAGGTGCGCCGTTTCGCCACCAGAAAATCCCGCTGCCCGGCGCCTGAGGCCGGGCCGCACTCGCCGCAGGCAACTGTCTCTTCCCCGTCCGAACAAAGCAGGAGCCTCCGGTCGAGCGTAACTATACCGCTGCAGCCGATATGTGGAAAGAACCCTGCAGAAGTGCCCGAAGGGCAGGCCCTGGCCTGCGTTTGGACGCGTCGAGCTGACGTTGTGAACGAGCGGTGAGTGTTGCAGGCAGGCGGTCACGTGATGGGGTTCAGGGTCAGTGTTGCACAGAGAACGGTGTCGGCGCACGCACCGCCACAAGTGTGAGTGCCGCTCTAGAGTACACACATACCTTCTGGGGAGTGACGGCCCCAGAAGCCGACCCCGGGGGTCTGGCCGCGTCTGTCTTCTCCAGCACGGTGTAATCAGTGTATTCGCCACAAGAAACAGGAATACAAAATGACGAGTACGAAAAGGTTTGAATTGGTTTCGTTCCGGAGCTGAACGCTTTAAATATGTTCGGACATTTAAATTGATCTCACTTGTACTCCCAGTTTCTTTCTCCCAGTCTCTTTCTCATTGACATCTGTGTATACTGTAAACAGTGCGCTGCATTCAGCGTCCTGTTTTAGACGTGCAGAGACCTGTCGTGCACTGCTGGCGAAAACAGGTGATCTTACAAGACGGCTGGTCCACTGTACGAGTTCCACTTCAATGTCACCGCCGATATCCCGGTTCTTTGAGTCATGCATTAAGGAAGTTGGACAAACCTGCTCTTGACGTCGTTGACGTCACTTCGCGTGCTCTGCTTACCAGGTCACACAAGTCAGCAGTTACCGCAATGACAATGAGCCTCCGTTAGAAATTTTAACTCGGTTTATTGTACAGGTTGTCACTCATTGGCACTGACATTCCAGTTTGCGCGGCGCCAAACAGGCATAACACATCTCAAGACAAGCAGGCGAATGGACTACAGGCTTTCCAGCTGACTTCCCGGGGAGGCGGACGTGCACCGCACGTCGGCGGGGCGCCATCTGGCAGTGACACGAAGCGGGTCGAGGTCGCTGTCGTGATCCAGCTCCATTCCGTGTCGCCCGCGCCTGTTCGGTGAAGTGGGACAGGTACAGGCGACATCGCTGTCGGCCCGACGACACTGCTGCAGCCGATCCTGAAAACAGCGCCGACTGCAGCCAGAGCCGGCCTTTCACTCTCCGCAAATGTCCACAAAATGGACGTTCTTCGAACAGGATTTAAGCGCCTCGTTTGGTGAAGAATGAAGCTTTCTGCAAGGTATTGACAGCTGCTGGGCCCCTCAGTCTAAATCGTCCTGATGATGTATCAAATTTGGTTGGGAAGAGGACAAGTCATTAATCTCTTCAAGACTGAGTAAATTTTGCGCGCTCTAAGCGCCTCAAAGTATAAAGTATTTAATCAATATCCGAATAATCTGCTGTTTTGCAGGCAAGCCATTGGCTATGAGCGTCAGAATCCAATGAACTGCAATAATGCTCGTTTCTGTAGTCCCTTCGTATTGGCACATGCCGTGCTAGATAGCTGATTTATTTTAACGTCCAGCGGCAGTCACATCATACATCTTCTGAGTGATAAAAGTCTTAGTTCTCGGCTCAGTGGGATTCCATAATATCAAAGTGGTCCGTCGATAGAGACGGAAGTCTCCACGCTCGGCTCAGTGGGGTCCCTTAACATGAAGCAGTGCGTCGATAGCATGAGGTAGAACTCGATTATTCAGCGCCGCACTGTTTTCAAAAGTGCTAATTTTTAAGCCAAACGTAACACTAGCATTCACAAATCCGGGCTATTTATGGCACCAAATCTGAACCCTAAATTCTAAATTCAATGCCAAGTTAGCTCGCATTCTTGTACTCGTATTCGAGCCGAGCAATGCATTAATTTAAGGACAGCCATGCCACTTTTTGACAAACGCAAGATTCACGAAATCATTTCAATTAATCTTACGTTTGTGATTATGCTAAGAAAGTCCAAAAACATTGCCAGTGGTTTGTTTTTTTATTCTCGTTAACGATGCTTAATGTCTAGCGTGACATTCGAAATAATATCTCATAGTGAAGTGATGCCATCGCAACATTTACCAACGCATGCTTTTAGCCGAGGTCCGCTCTAGATAAGGCGCGGAAGATATTGCAACATCCGCGCTGCCCTTTTGTGTTTTGTTATTCCAGACCCGCATCTAGAAATCAGAAAGTGCCGATATGACGCGCACATCGTTATGCAATGGCTACATCATCACAACAGCATGAGGTCCGGTTTCTAGAGCCCATCTGAGGCACACCCTGCTTCCTCCGCGTTCTGCTTATGTTCCCGTCCTGTAGTCACGGCCGCTGTTACGTCCGTACGATCGCGGACAGGCATGCCGAAGCCGTCCGCCGCAGCTGCTGCTACAGTTGCCGCTGTCAGGATCGGCGCGGCCGCCGCCGGACCAGTTCAGGCGCCCGGCTGTCGATGACGCCACTGATGACGCCGCGCACCCCGCCTGGGCGCCGCGCGGGGCTGCCCGGCCGACGCCCACGGTCGGGGTCAGGCCGGCGGAGAGTCGAGGTGCGCCCTCCCTGATCGGTCCGACCGCAGCGAACCCACAGTCGAACAAAGACCTTCGACAGACGTTCTCAGGCGTGAATGGTCCAGGTGTGACCCATTGACACCCAGCTGAATCGAAACTTTATTTACGAGCGCGGTCAGGTTCGGTCGGGCGATTTATCACTCGTGGTGAGCCATTGGTGAAAACATCAGGTTACGAGACAAGACAGCCAACGGAACTACTCAAACAGCTCTTTGATCAACCGCAATTAAACCTCAGCATGCAATGAGTGAAGGATTAGGTTTGCCTCGTGGGCCAAATATTGAAATCTGACTTTCTGGGAGGGAAATTGCGGTATGTTTGTGTGCATCGTTCTGCCAGATAACGGGTTGAGGCCGAGGCCAGCAGGTGGCTATGGCCTCAACCCTATGGACCCTATGGACCAACAGGTGCCGTACCACTGTCATACAGAGATAGCTTAAACAAAAGATGGAGTGGGGCCGAGGAGCGAGCTCAAAGTGGGGGAGCCAGCATCTTTTGTTTGTCATCAGCCAACGTGAGGAAAGCGCAACCAATCAGCTAGCGAATCTAGTCCGTGATCCATGTAGGGGAGGGAGCAACGATGTGATAACTGATAAGGTCATACGCCTCGTTGATTCATAGGCGACAGCCGTAACTTACGTGACGTTTTTCATTGGATATCGACAGAGGCTCATTTGATATTCCGGATAAAATTTCGCATGATTTCAGCTTTCTTAATCCCTGGTAACACCCAGTCGCCCCATCCCACAATCACCTTACTGTAGCCCATGGGGAGCTTCTCATCTGTAATCTCGCACATTTACAAATGAAGCTAACATGTCACCCAGACAAATGGGATAAGGCCATGTTGTGTTTTGTTTGTTCGGGAAATATACCAGGACAGGCCAGGCAACGGCCGTGCGCCGCGTCGGTCACCATTGATAAACCATCCTCACCGGCCCAGCGAATTTGTAACTGGGTGATTGTGACACGTGCTACAGTGATTGACATCACACATGTGGAGCAGTCCATCCGCTGAGTTTGCATCACGAGTGAAGCTTGCCGTGGATGAAGCGGTGCCCTATTGTGCTGTTACATGCGATACAAATCCCCAGCTGACCAGCAGACAACTACGACGTACCCGAGGTTACGCCAAAGTTACGAAGGCGTTTCACCCTTCTTGCCACACTGCTGAAACTATCTACCCGCTCCCTCGTAGCATCGGGAGCACCAATAAAATAATAATTAGTGCTCTATTTAAGCCTTGAGTAATTGGGCCTCGGGCGATCGGTGCCCTGGCTCACCCTTCAGTGCAACGCGATATTTCCGTCATGGAGCGGACATTATCTCAGGGCCGGGTTACTCATGCATGTAAATAGCGGGAACGACAGATAAATGGCTTACTGCGGACATCAGGTCAAATGCAGCCTCGCCGTGGCCGGAATAGCGATCAGGAGGTTGCCGTTCCAGTTAGCTATAGAATTATGTAGGTTCTGCACAATCGACGTTGTTACATTGCATTATACCTATTGCTGCACAACTCAAATATAAGAAAATTGGCCCACATTCAGCTACGTACAGAACACAGCAGGAGAAGCCGCACACTACGGGATAACAGACTGCCGTTAAGTGTGCGCTTACTCAACAGCGTAGACGGAGAGACCATCTGCAGTGCTTTTCGGCCCAGTTATTTCGCCATTTATTGGGATATACAAAAACTACCAAAGCTACTCAAATTCAATTGAATTTAAATCTAAGTTCGTTGGTTCAAATAAGTTGCCTCGAACGGATACACACGAGCTGTTTACGTCTTCAGCAGGCTTGCATCGTCACCTGCCAGGTCGGGCCTCATCTACCGTCACCGGTTCTGCGGCACCGTGTGATGCGCACCATCCCCGATCAGTCCCCGGCCCGGCCCAACGTATCACACCATCCAACCCGGCCCCGGGAGCCCCGCCTACAGAAGATGCGGCCCAATGTGTCACACCTCCCGGCCCGGTCCACCGTATCACGCCATCCGACCCAGCCCAGGGTGTCGCACCTCCCGGTCCGGCCCAGGGTGCCCCACCTCCCGGGGACGAGGCCCAGCGTATCACACCTCCCGGCGACGCGGCCCCGGTCCGGCCCAGGGTGCCCCACCTCCCGGGGACGAGGCCCAGCGTATCACACCTCCCGGCGACGCGGCCCCGGTCCGGCCCAGGGTGCCCCACCTCCCGGGGACGAGGCCCAGCGTATCACACCTCCCGGCGACGCGGCCCCGGTCCGGCCCAGGGTGTCACACCTCCCGGCCCAAGCCCAGGTTATCACACCATCCGGCCTGGCCCCGGGTGCCCCACCTCTCGGCGACGCGGCCCCGGCCCAGGTTATCGTACCTCCCGGCCCGGCCCAGGCTGTCACACCCAGGGGCGTAGCCAAGGGGGGGCGGCAGGGACAGCCGCCCCTCCCTGAGGGGCCCGAAGGGCCCCCTGAGGATACGAGCCGCGCGAAGCGCGGTTCGCCCGCATTATGCTCTGTGGCCGAATTTGGCATTCTATACCAGGCAGGGCCCTCTTAAGCCCTCTTCAGCACTCAATTCTGTAACAAGCAGGGCCCTTTTTGCGCTGTCGCAGAGGCCCTTTTCGACGCACCGCCCTTCCCTGAGCGAAATCCTGGCTACGTCCCTGGTCACACCTCCCGGCGTCGCGGCCCCGGAGACCACGGACCTGCTCTGTCACCGCATCTGTTGTCCGCGCAGCTTCTGTGGCCTGGATCCAACAATACTTACGTGGTTTGAAATAACTTTTTAGCAAGATTTGCCACGATCCTGGATTTCGAACCTGTTCGAACATTGACCACTGGTCTACAATTCAAAAGGACAGAACCAAACTTCCAGAAAAAAATAAGACAATTGGAAACAGGCAGTAATCCTAGACATCAGATCCAACTTCGTTTGGATACCAGACGCAGTCAGCGTCAATAAAGTATGCATTATCTATGAGCTAAAGGTTTTGGGCCAAGTTATTTCAGCCTCAATGTTTCCGAAAATGATTTTCCCCCAGTCCAACGTCACATGAAAATGGGTTTACGGAAAAAGCACTCCGAATGCTCTAAAGCTGAGGTTATGGGGGATCCGTCTTGCGCCGTATGGGCATCCCCGCGCCCCCTGCCAGGAGCGCCGCCTCTCTCGACACTCCGGAGCCGGCTCAGGCCAGGGTCGGTCACGCAGCGCCCTCTACGGACACGTCCGCGTGAGACGTGGGCGAACCCGTCAGTCAGGCTTCCAGCTGAGTCATCCGCGCACTCGCGTCGACAACACACCGGCGGAGAAGAAGCAAACACAAAAACCCAGTCCCAGCGTCAAGCAATCCAGAGTCAACAGCTATTACCGCGGCGCCAGTCGATCCGTCAAAACCAGCTACATTTCCTGGTGATCGGACAGCCCGATTTCGCGAGGTCATGAGTCGCCCCTGCAGCCGTGCACTGTCAATGCCACGGCTGCACTGTCGCTGCCTCGCCTTAAACAGCGGCTGGCGCGGCCGTGCTGTTCTGTTGCAGGCGGCCACCCTGACCCGGCAGGCTCCATGGCGTGCAGGTAGACGCCCCGACAGCAGTCGCACCGAGCGGTGGTGCCAAACTAGATCACCAAAGGCTCACGTTGCAAGCTGAAATCGTGCACAATAGACATTTCTCACATTACTGAATATTCGAACACTTGAGAGAAAGGCGATACTAAACGCACAATCCTAAGAAAGTAAGCAAGTCAAATTGGGATTTATCATCAAATCATGGCAGCTTCTGTTGCCGCACGTGCGGTGCAGCCGGAAGACTGGCCCGGTGGCGGGAAAAAAGCGCGGGGGAGGTGCGGCCCGCCAGTGCCGCAGCGTCAAGGCCAGGGCGGCCGCTGACGCCGCCGGTCGGCACTGGGCAGGACTGAGGAGTACTGCCACCCCCGTGCCACTCCTCACAACGGCACTGGGGCTGAACACAGCCAGCGCGAATGAGCAGGCGGGGCGGGGCCGGCACTCAGTCCAGCAGCGGCGGAGCGACAGCCACTGAGCGGCGCTGTCGCACTGCACTTCCCAGCATTGTTTCTTTTGTGACACAGGGCTTTTGAGAAACGTACACAGCACCATTGTTGCCCAGGATAAGACTGCAGATACCACAAAGCCACACCGGAAATTCTCACAAAAGAGCCTGCAGATTACCTACATTCACTCTAAGACGATGTGTCAGCCACTCCACTCTTGCCTTTCATTATCCGTTGAATGAAGGTGAAACTCTGTTTGCCGCCGCAGTGCTCTCCATAACACCAAGCAGTAATTCTAACGGCGCACGCCTCCTTGTTGCAGGAATGGATAGGGACCGCTCTATCAAGCGGGCATGGGACGTGTTCGGAGCGCCACCTCCAACCGGCCGCCAAGCAGCAGCACCATCGCGCCACCAGGCGGCACCACCAGCGCGCCACAAGCACACGAAAGTGTCGGCAGCCGAAAAGAACGCCAGCAGCGACAGCGCTATCTCCGGCTCTAGTGACGAAGATGAGCGCGAGATCTGTCGCATCTTCGACTACCTCAACGAGGAGGACAAGAACCGGAAGAAGGGTCGCGGCGGCAGCAGCGACGGGGCCGGCGGCCGGTCCAAGGACAAATCAGGCAGCGACATCCAGCACATCGAGCGCCACCTCTCCATGAAGAAGACGTTGCGGAAGAAGATGATGCGCGACCTCAAACAGGCGTTCGTCGACGACCCGAACGAGTTCCGGCAGGACCCAACTTCGATCCCAGACGAGCAGCGCAACCTCATCAACATCCAGAACATGCACATCGCGCCCGACCGGACGGCGCAGCGCAGCGGTGAGAACTTCCTCGGTATGCTGAAGGACGAGCCCGATTCGGGGCACGGCTCGCCCACCCGGGAGCACGAGCGCCACCAGCGGCCCAAGGAGAAGCTCAGCCTCTGGAAGCGGCTCACGGGCGGCGGCAAAAAGGCGAAGCGCTGATGCTGACAGCGGGTTCACGCTCCAATTGCTGTATATACTGTGCATATGTAAATCTATTTGCGAAGTGCTGGTGGTCGCTGCCTAGGACCACGTGCCATGGTATGTGATAGATGCTGTGATAGTGCGCGTTGGTCTGCGCTCCGGTAGAAGAGCGAAAGCTGCCCCCTCTCCCCCGAACGCTGGGGGAAGCGAAATAATTGGAGGCCGGCGCCAGTGCAACCGCAGAGGACGGGTGAGAAACTGAGCACCTTCTCGTGCGCCAGAGCTAGAAACGCGAGTCTGCTGATGTACGATCGCGTGCACCCGGAGATCAAGTTTTCAGCAGTACAGTGTGTAAAGACATGTGAAGTCAACGCAGCGGGAGGCTGAACTCAGAGCAGCTCCTCCACCGCTCTGCCCAGAGGTCACTCCACCGCTCTACCCAGAGGCCACTCCACCGCTCTACCCAGAGGCCACTCCACCGCTCTACCCAGAGGCCACTCCACCGCTCTACCCAGAGGCCACTCCACCGCTCTACCAGACCGGCCGCTCCACCCAGAGGCCACTCCACCGCTCTACCCAGAGGCCACTCCACCGCTCTACCCAGAGGCCACTCCACCGCTCTACCCAGACCGGCCGCTCCACCCAGAGGCCACTCCACCGCTCTACCCAGGGGCCGCTCCACCACTCCACCCAGAGCAGCCGCTCCACCGCTCTACCCAGAGGCCACTCTACCGCTCTACCCAGAGTTGCCACTCCATCGCTCTACCCACACCTGAGAGTTTGAACTGACGTCAGTCCTTTGGGAGATGAAAGCAAGGACTGATCCTACTGCGAGCGGTGAAAAGGGAGTAAACTCTGTTCAGCCGTTATGTCTTCGCGCAGCGTTTCAAAGGGAACAGAAGAGGGCCTACGCTTTCAGGGGTTCAGACAATGGCACTTGAGAACTGTCCACACCGGTTGGTATTCGAACGAGTATCGACATATCGAAGTTAAAGTTGAGCAGGTTCCCTCGTGAACACCCCGCCGATGTACGTCCTTGAATCTTTGGTCACGAATGCTAAAAAAATACTGCCGATTTATGTGGAATGTGGACCGGTTATGCTAATTTTCACGCCAACTTTACAATTTGCGGTGCACCTCCGCAGGTCACCAGTTTTGTAAACATGCGTGTTTAACACCAATATGGGCGGAAGGCACTCACCTCGTCCGCTCCAGGCCTCGGTACTCCTCCGTACCTTTACTCTGGGCTTCTCAACTGGAGCTGCACTTTTCGCTGACCATACAGTTGGAAGGATGCGCAGTTATATGCGTCACAGGTGTTGATGACCTGGCATCCTTTCATAGCACGAGGCTTTGTACATCGAACTTTCGAGGGTTAATGGTGGTTTTGTACCGTAACTTTATGTCGTAAATGTTCGCACTGGCAACCTTGCGTGCGGTCCTCAGCTCAGATCCGTCCCCTACATTCCGGGCCTGTTGCAAGGTGAGGTCGTTTCCACAGCTGGACAGTAGCAGCGAAGAAAGTGCTAGGACGGCAGTGTGCATGACGCTTTAAATGTTTTGTTGATACAAAGTGAGTTTAGGGGAGCCGGGCTCGATGATGATTGGAGTTTTAGGGCACTGCAGCTGCAGAGGCTATATGTGCCCGTAGGGGGAGCCGGGCTCATAGACGAGTAGACTGTCTTTTCTGAGCCTGCATTTCTAACTTTTAACTTGTAAAATCGTATATGTATTTTATCGAGTGCAGAGACAATAAAGACTATAATACTGCCTTATTTTACAGCCAGCAGAGGGAATGATTAAACTGTGGTAAAAATCGCACACAAATGACCTTTTCATTTCAGCCCACTCCCAGCCAGACAATGACATGGCGACTTAAATAAAAAAATGTGAACAAAAAAGGCACGGCACACGGCATCAAAGGATCGAACACGTTCATTTTGAGCTGAACAAAATAAGAAGACAAGAGAATGGAACATTTTCCTGAGTCTTGTGGGAGAGTGGAGGCGGATGAACACCCTATGTGGATCAAACTATGCGAGTCTAGCCAACACAGGCAGAACGCTGGCACTTGCAATATATAATCTTAAGCAGCTCAGTGAGAGAAAGAGCATGCGTTACAGCCCACAATACCGCAATGGCTTGCAGTAAATACTAACGCTACAGAGGGTGCAGCAAAGCCTGCAAAAGAAGAAAAAGCACACAAGTGATGGGAGGGAACGGTCGGTTGAGGACCTCTATGACTCTCATATGCCATGATGAATATAACATTATAAAAATAAACAAAACACCAAAATACCTATATTTTCAACATGTTGGTACTTCGATCACATTCGACACACATTCATGACAACATGAAAAATTACAAAATCTAGAAGCCTCTGAACAGAGCCAAGCACCTGATCAACCCTCCACTGGATGTCGTGCAGCCACTTTCATTAACGAATCGCTGTTGCAGCGTCACCGTTACCTCAGGCGATAAGGCCCTTCCCGGGGACTTCTGAGGACGCCCTTCACGGGTCAATGGTCACCGTATAAGCACAACAAAGGTGCGCCCCGCTGCACGCTATCGGCGCCCGGATAAGCCTGTCGTTCATTATCAAAAGAGGCTGTAACTGGCGCAGCTGTTAGAGACAGCGCTTCACTGTCACGACACTTCATATCACACAGTGGCAGCTCGCAACAGTTGGAACGCAGCAACCAATCACCATTTCTGGTTCTTGTAGGGACTGCGCAAAAGACAATCTCACCTGCCATGGAAATAAATCCCAAGAGTTCGCCGTTGAAAATGGTCCTCATAAAAGCCAGGACGGACCTAGAGCGACCAGCAAAATTCCTAGATTTTTCTTCCATGGCGTTAAAATAGCTTTTTGAGCTTACTCTTACAAGTTACATGAACGGTGGCTTCCAGTCGTCGTCCAACGTCGAACATAGGAAGCCCCGAGCTAGTACAGTTCCATCCGTGTCTTATCCGCGCTAGATTGCAATCGATCTACATGCCTTGATTGAATGGGGATGTTAAAGCCCATGCGAATATTGCTGACTTAATGGCACTGCTAATGTTTCATGCCTTCTTATCACGGGTTGATGATGCAGCCTCTGACAAAAGGTTGGACAACAACCAGCTTAAAAAGCGACCACGCAGAGGCATAACAACCGATAATCCGGTGGTCCTCTCTGACATCTCGGACCACCCTGAGCTGCACTTTTCTTCTGAGGCAGGCCCCTCCAAGCCAGGCCAAGCCTTACAACTACATACGACAACGGCATTGCTCCAGTTTCCCTGATCCCAAACTGTCATCCCATGGGATATTCGACCAGCCTCGACCACAGCCCTGTATCAACACAGTCTTCCGTGATGTCGGGCACACAAACATTCCATCGTCGCCGCTATTCTTGCTCAGTACCATGTGACCAGGAACTGACCAACTCCAGAGAGCGCGAGACTATTTAGTGCCAGCGATACCACTCACAGTCCGCTGGCCACAGCTGCAGTGCTCGGTACCCAACACTGGCCGATAGCATACGACAGCCAGAAGACTACAGCTAGCAGCTACGGTCTGTACTTGCCGCCGTCGCGTCAGCAGGGGTCGGCCAGGTCGGTCTGCCCGAAGTAGCGGGCCACCAGGCAGATCAGCAGGCAGGCTACCGCCCGCAGGGGGTTATCCTCTGCCTGGCCACAACAACGGACCGGCGTCACAACAGGCCACACGCGAGCACCGGTCAGGTGAGAGGAATGGGAGGATAACACAGATATACCATTACAGCTAATGATGCGACGCCCCAGACAAGCACGCCAGGTACGGCACGACGAAGCACTACTTTAAGATATGAGGGTCTTTTCGGCTACATTAGAATGACCGTGAATCGATTAGAGCTGCGAAAAACTCTGTACTCCCCACAAAGCAAGCATTTTGCTACCTTTGATTTTATCGGTTGGCGCACTTTAGTTCCTTTAGTCGAAACCCATCATTTTTCACGAAGGGCAAAAACTGAAATACAAAGTAACTTTCGCTGGCGTGGTGACTAAAAATAATAATAATAGTAATTGTTGGCTTTTAACGATGCACCAACTGTCACGGTTATACCATGACGCCAACTCCACCCTGTTGGCAGGGTTTTGGAGGATCAGATTATACTTATTCAGAGCACGCAGTGGAACTAGAACCCGCGACCTGAGGATCGGGAGACAGACATTCTACCACTAACCCACACCTCCCAAGCTTGGGGAGCTAGAATTACTTTTTTGCATAAATGTGATCCTGATGAAAGTCTATTCCGACGGTATTGGTGAAATCTACCATTATTTTTCGAAAATCGGGAGGAAACAATAAAAACGTGACCTGCTATCCCTCAAAGCATGAAATAGTTGTCTTTTGAAAGCAAAACCCATCTTTTGTAGAAAAGCGCACATCACCCGATTCATCGATTGCACGACATATTCTGATTAATTGATTCAGAC
Organism: Lepas anatifera; assembly: GCA_034440635.1. Lineage (NCBI taxonomy): Eukaryota > Metazoa > Arthropoda > Thecostraca > Lepadidae > Lepas > Lepas anatifera. The sequence continues at coordinate 274,245 of JAOTON010000142.1, forward strand.
ATTTGATAGTTGGTTTGGCAAAGCAACATATTTACTCTTGATTTCCTCCATTTCGTGACTAGACAAAGAACGGTAAACCAGCCAGTTTGTATGAAAAAGCTAACTAGAAATCAATACAATTGATAGTTGAAGTCTGCATATAACACCAACATTATCAGGCACGGCGTTCCGTGAGCTTTTCAACGGCACCAAAAACCTACAATCAGTAATTCTGAGCCTACGGTCTTTTCACTTCTCACGACAGTATGAATATTCAGAATTTCTCAGTAAAATTGAAAGTCAATATAAATGAAACTTTTCCATTTCATTTCAGGCATACTCAAGTAAACGACCAAGTAAGTTTCTTAGGAGCATTTAAGTAGTTTTCCTCAGACTTAAAACCTTACTTAAAAACATATTGTAAAATGAGTTTTGAAAACAAATGTTCAATGTAATTAGCAAATATAAAGCGACACGCTTTCTCAGAACATTATCTAGATGTTACATTTGAGGTAAGCTGGATTTTGCTCACCGCGGTACCTGTCAAGGAAGGTCTCCACACACGCAAACCGGGAATTATTGCGCTTCAATGACATAGTACACACTAGAGATGAATATTCATTGAAATAAAGAGGGAAGCCAGAGGCAAATACATAAGTTAACGTAATTTGCACTCCAGAAATGGTCTAAATAGCCATTTCGCATTGCCACAAATTTGCCGTGACCGGAGATGCACTAATACGGAGAGAACACCGAAGCTGGTCATATCCAGATCGAGGTCGGCACAAGACAGCTGTTTCTCGCTTCGCGAACACCTTGACAGACACGGTAGATCCGGGGCATGTAACTTTACAGCCAGCATAGACACGGTTTTCAACGCACGTGTAGAGTTCTTGGATAATCTGCACATCAACGCACCAACGCCAACGCACCATTTCCCCTTACGGGTACATCGGGCACGTCCACATCAGTGGTAGCGACTGGTACAAGCCTTTCACACCGTGGTGTTTAAGGCCGGAAACCGTTACTGGTCCTAGAAAACCCCAAATTATGGATGATACGTCAAATCCATTTCACGATCTTATCTAAAACTGAATGACAAGTTATAATGGATTAGGTATCAAGCGTTAATCATGAGCCGGGATTAAATAAGTCAGTCAAGGATGATAAGACCGGTTTTTAGGTAAAGAAATCTTCCCCATGGCCTTTTCATCGGCTGATGGCGCTAAAAATGATCGAAATCGTTGTGCGATGAACAATGAAACAAGGTGCAGGTGGCAGGCGCCGATAAAATATAAGCCCTCCTACTTCTTCAAGACAAACCGCTGCACACCTGCATGCATCAATGTACCAATAAAACACTCATTGCAGTACATAAAAGAAAACAGACTTAAACAAGTGAACCACTGAAGGGGAAGCACATGAAACACTCCTTGCCATGGATATGCGAAAGCAGACTACGCAACATGCATATTAAATGTGCACGAGAGTATGGAAAAATCATCATTAGGCGGTGTCAAATACTTTTATAGTCATGTGATAGCTCAATGAGTAGGAGAACGCATTTAAAGCTACATGGCGGACCACCCAATGGTCCCTTGAACAAGTACTGAAGTAGTGCAAGCACACCCACCACATTCATTTACAAATCAGAGACCTGAGCAACTTTTCTAAATCTTAGCAGACGACTGCTTAAGCACAGAATAAGTTTGAAGACCCATATCAAATAAAGCATCTGCAACACTCCCAACGTCCTCACTGGAAGACAGCCGCCTAACTCAATGAAAGTCTTAGCTCTATAAAAGCTTAGCTCAATGAATAGCCATCCAATCGTTGCAGCGGCAGTACTTCAAATGGGTGCGTGGTGATGGCTCACCATTGTGGCGCGTGCGCGGCGGCAGTGGCGCGCCAGCTGGCGCAGGCAGCTGCAGACATCGGCCGGCAGCGGCTTCTGCAGGGCGGCCGTCAGGGCGAACGTACAGTTGCCGCTGTGGAGACTGAGACCGCGCCGCTGCACCAGCTCCAGCTGCCGCCCCAGCAGCGCGTGCAAGTCCCGCTGTCGAGCGGGGGCGACGCGTCAGACCTCAGACACGGGACAGGTCCAGCAGGCAGTGTCAGACATCCAGACACGGGACGTTGATTGATTGATTATTGGGGCTTAAGGGCGCACCAACCTTAGTGGTTATATAGCACCCAGATCAACTAAGGCCAATGCCTTTAATAACCTCTTCTGCCGTGGGAAGGCAAAAGACCGTAACTCGATTTTCTTAACTTTTCAGGAGAAGCAAAAAACCGTTTTTCTTCATAACTCTGGACCTAGTCAGTTTTTTTGTTTGAGTTTGATATCACCTGAATCGTTGAAATGAGCTGCATCTTTTGATGTAGGTCGTTTCATGCAAAACAAACTATGTCTTTAACAAATTCTACAAACGTGTTTTGCCTTCCATCTTTTGATCACATACGTCAATATGAAATCAGGCAAAAAGGCGTAGAAGCAGGCAAAAGACCGTAAATAAACAGTTTCATTCATTCAAATACCAGGCAGAAGACCGTATCTACTGGATTCATTCATTTTATGCCCAAGTCAGTCTAGGCAGCATTTGGTATGGGAGATTGAAACTTTTCCTCGCTACGGGATCAGACATCGTGTTTTCTGTACCACCCTTTAGTCACGCTAAGGTCACTGAGCATCCTGAAAACCCAAATGACCGATGCCGGTCAGCTTCTGCATAAATATTGCTCAATAATGAGCAGTGGGCACTCCGGGGCCAATATTCTCTCGTCGGTATCTAGCCTGGCTGAGGTAGATATAGCACAGCTTCGCATAAAAGGTGCATTTAATCATCAAATTCCATCACATTTCAAGTGTGACCATCAAGGAAACAGAATGAGCTCGGAAGACGTTAGGAAGGACGCATTATAAGCTCACTGCGATCAATATCTATTCCATGAGATCACGTACTTTTGGAGACTTGTGATCTGCCCAGAACATTCGTTTGTGGGAAGTCAACAGATGAAGAAGCCTTTCACGAATTCCTCCCAGTTTGATCGCATTTACGCCGCGTGCTACGGAGTGTCTTGTGGGCGCTATGACGGCGTTGAAATTATTCCTTCATAGATCAAACGCTGTCCTTGTTGAGTTGTGCGTCGTTCTTTTGAACACAAGAGAATGAACTCGCCGTGACTGAATCACCTTAATATGCGCCAAATATGGGCGTTGGCCATTCTCACTCAGCCCCTTTAACTTTGTCTGGCTTACAGCGTTTTCTGTGTAGGAGAATGCCCTGGATGCATTTCTAAGATCACCAATGATTTCTTAATAGCGCTCTTGAAGTTCACTATGTCCAAAGACCGATCCACGTTTCTTCAAGCTCTTATTGTAAGCCCGATGAATGGAATCGGCTGCCATCGACGTGTAACACTTCTAGAAATACATCAAGGTCACTTTCCGAAGTTAGAAATGTTTCGGGTGAACAGACTGGGTCAATGCTGTAATCAAAGTTCAATGTTTTTTGTGCACAGAAGTTGTTCAGCTTAAGGGTAAAATATTTAGTATAGCGATGGCCCTCCTCAAATATAAAACAAGAAGCTAGTGCCAGTGGAGGAAGTGCCCTAACTGTACTTCCCTCTGGAGAAGAACAGTTTTCCCACCGCCCCGGTGGGAAAACTGTGCAGCAGCACTCGCGCCGAGCTTGTTGTTATCCGAGCGGCGCTGGAGAGACTGTTGGAGATGGGCGGCGCCTCATTCGAGCTCATCATTGTTATCTGCACAGATTCCCAGGCTACCCTCGCGACCCTTGCGAGCTGTGCGGGCGCCCAACGGACCCCGATGGGCGCATTGTTGCGTCGTCTCCACCTCGAAATTGCGGCCAGAGGTCAGGACACCTTCCTGCAGTGGGTTCCGGCTCACTGTGGGCTTCTTGGAAATGAAAGAGCGGACGCGATGGCTTAGGGGGCCTCCAGCCTCCCACAGGAAAACGCACCTGCGGACGTCCGCGGTCTCGTCCGAGCCGTCGACTGCATCGCCTCCAGGGCGTCAGTCGTTGCTGCTGGTCTGACAGCCTGTTCAGATGCATCATGGGGGACAGGATGCCGACACCGGTCCTCACCCAGAGCCGGAAAGACATTGTCAACGTTCACCAGCTGCGGGCAGGGCGCTGGGGACTCTCCAGGTGTACCGCCACCGCATCAGCCGTCTTCCCTCCGGCCCCTGCGAGCAGTGAGCGGGGCGTGCCTTGCAGTACGCTGCCTCGTCTGCCGCAAATGCTGGGACACACCCGACCACGTTCTGCTCTGGAGTCCGTGTCTGGCGGGAGTGTGGCTCCACTTTTTCGGTAGCTTTCATCCAGGTCCGGCACATCTTCGGGACAGGGGGAGGGGGCGTGGTGGCTTTGGCTCGCGACTACCTAGGTAACACCGAGAACGTATCAGCTACGGCCAGCACAGGGGACTGCTACACCACCACACCACCACCACCAATCTAAAAAAAACAGGATGCCACATTGAATGCGTCTCTTCCCGCCGGGCCCTCGTGCCACATTACGAAAGTGGGCCTCGCACTTGTTTTTGTTGACCGACCAACTGGTGCGAAATTCTCGTTGTACACCACGAGTCGGGACAAGAACTAAAATTCTGTGTGGAATGGATGGGAACAAAAAACACCCTATCATATCCGCTGTGAGGATCATTTGCCTGGGGCTCCCACTCGCTCCAAACCATGAGGGTATGCCTGTTGTGCCTGATCTCTGTGCTGGGCGTACTCAGCACAAGTGTGACACCCCGCTGTGAAGACGTACAAATGTTCGTTGTGAGCCTTGCGCGTGGAACGTTTCTCACCATTCTGACTTGTGAAACCTATGTTGAGGTCCTAAACCACCATGCAGAAGCTACTTTATGGGCAGATATTTTCCTCTGCCTCTACGAAGTGTTCAGATATGGCTCTGTCAAGTCAGTCGGCAAGTACCTGCGGTTGGGGGCATACAAGTATACATCATGGGATGCCACCGGGTTGTATGTCATTATGTGGCGCTCGAAGACCTCTCTGCATAGCTTGTTAGCTGACGTATCGACCTCGTATGTCCTGAGGGGCAGTCATGGTGTTGGCAGCCTATCCCATCGTTGTCAAGAAGAGTGGCTTCACACAGCCAAAGCGGTACCTTCGTCTGGGGACAAGGGCTAATCGAAGTGCTGGCGTTGGTTGCGGCGATTCCTCGTGCACACACAACAGAGGACGCCAAGTGACCCATTCATGGGTGCCTTTTGAAGGAAAGTGACTCATTTTGGCCTGTTAACAGGCTGGTGAAGTGGTTGCCTAACATTGATGGTAACCTACTGCTCACGGATTTTGCTGTTACCCGCGCCCCGGTGGGGCTCCGAACCACCTTCGCCTTGGTGGAGGGAGGGGGTGTTTGAAAACCCCTCGAACTCGGCTCCTACGCGGAATAGCGAAAAAAGCGAAGACTGGTGGATACCTCATTCATATTCATGCAGAAGCTACAATGGTCACTTTTGGCTCAGGTCAATATTGAGGTCATGACAGGTCAAAGAAGGATGCATGTTAGGGTAGTGCTTTTGGGCTCTAGGGTCTGATAGAGTTGAATTAGAATCATTTTCGGCACCATTCGGTTCTTCTCATCACGGTGAATCGAATAATGTATAATGTGACTATGTTAGGTCAGAACACAAAAATAATGTGACCTCAGGTCAGGTCAAGGTCACTTTCCGACCTAGCATAGTCAATATACATAGCAGTCAACTCGTAAAAGCAATATAAATGTAATGGTTTCAAAATACAAGCCATATCATCAAATCCTGAAAAGTTATTGACCCAAGTCTGAAAACTGATTAAGTATCTCGAGATGACCTAACAGAGGTCATAGGTTTGAAAATCCCGGAATATATTTGTAGCACTCGGTGGGGCCATTGTGTGTAATAAGTTTCAGTCCGATAGATTTATCCATTTCTTACTTATGTCACCTAAAACATTTTTGGAGGTGAGGTCACTTGACCTGCACTGGTGACCTGGTCTGAGATGACCAAACCTTAAAATTTCTGGGGAAGTTGCGGAATTGATCAAGTATAAGGCGTGCCAAGTACGGCAGCGCAAAGCGCCGTCGTTTTTGGGGCGGCCGGAAAAACCCGAGGGGGTGTTCACCCCCCCTCTTGGGGCGAGAATTAAAGCACACTGTGAACATCCCAGAATGTGGAGTTCTAAACCATTTTGTAGCAGGAAAAAACCTTGAGTGGAAGTTACGGCGATTCGGGTGAGTGCGAAGGCGGTTCTTCTAGTGGATTGTAGCAGGCAAAAAGCCGTAAGTGGGTGAAAAGTGTGATACGGTCTTTTGCCTGATAATTTACGCCACCAAAATAGACTTACGGCATCACGGTAATTTTAAACCTATAAAATAACCAATTTATAATTTGAATTTTGATATGATATTCACGTCATCAGATGCAGCTTAACGTGGGCATTTCAATGATACCAAAAACCAAAAATCGACAATTTTCGAGTTACGGCCTTTTGCCTTCCCACGGCAGACTTCCTGAATACATGTTTATGGTCTGTTTTAAGCAGTTAGTAAGTTAGTTATTTGGGCCTAGGAGGCGCACCAGCCCGGCAAGGCCACATAGCGCCCAGAACAGTACAATCGCTAAAAGTGCTCCATCTGGAACAAGAAGAACGCGTGATTTAGAGATTCATTATCAGTTTCTATGTCAATACCTCGCTGTGCGGGTGAATGCCAAAGCAAACAGAGGGGTGCACACACACTACTAACATCAGCCCTTCCTATCCTGAAAACAAAACCTAGACCCTACAAGATCCACCAGGCAACGCCGCGCAGAGAGCGCCCGGCACGAGGCGTCGGGACGTCAGTTCCGACGCCCACTCCGTACCCCCGGACCCAGGGGGCCCCGGAGTACGGGGAAGCCCTGAGTCCGCCCGGGCGCCCAGCAAACAGCTGGGCACCTAGGCGGACTCCCCCTGCGCTGCCCCCCCCACGGAAGACAGGCGCAAGTCACATTTTCATGTGACCCACGCCCGCCCCCGCCGGACAGCAGTGTAGTCTCAGCACCGGGCGTGAGACTCCACAGGGGGAGTCAGGCGCTCCGCGCCAGGCAGCCCTCCGCGCAGCGTCACCCGGAGGACTCACGGTATGTGTACTAAGGCATTAGGCTGAAGTATGTCAAACAGTGTTCAGCTTAGGTCCTCACAGACCATGTTACGCTTAACCGGGGTCATAGATGATTCAAGCGGTTAGGTCTGCAGTAAGACAAGCACTCGGTACAAATAAAATATCCCACGTTCCCATCCCCATCACTGGGCGGACAAACAGTTACATAGATTAAACATCCACAGTAAAACGTCAGCACTCACCAGTAATCTCCACACTCTGCACCCCTGAGCAGAGCAATCACCCTGGGTCATATATGACTGTGAAACATATGGCTCTGAGAAAATCGAGGATCTGGCTGATCATATCAGCATTCCTGCCTATCAAATCAATCAATGTCAGTTCTTGTTCTCGAGGGCCAAAGTATCTGTCTCTTTCAAGGTCATAGTCAGGGCACGACACCAGTACGTGGCGGACTGAGAGCGGTTCCAGGCAGCGTCGGCAGAGTGGTCTCGCCTCCCCGCAAAGAAGATATCGGTGGGTCGCCAGGGTGTGACCAGTACGTAATCGACAGAGTGCCACCTCTTCGCGCCGGCATCGCCGCGATGAACAGGGCCACTCACTAATCTCTGGCTTTATCTCCAGCAATTCATTGTGCGTATGCGTCATCCACCAGCGCTGCCAGGAATTCCGATGGTGCAAAGAAAGATGGGGAAGTAGGTCTCGGGCCGCGATTGGTAGCCTGCGTGTACAGGGGCGGCTTGAGGCACGCTTGGCGGCTGCATCCGCCCTCTCGTTCCCCTCTATTCCCACATGGCTGGGCACCCAACACAAAGTAACATTTTTACCATCTTTGGCCAGACAGGTTAAGTGGAGCTGCATCTTCTGAACAAAATTGTCTTTAGAATTAAAGCTCATTAAGGTCTGGATGCTACTCAACGAGTCGGTAAAAATGACAAAATCTGTTTGGTCAGAAATATCTAAAAAGCACAGAGCTTTGTCAATAGCAGTCAGTTCTGCTGTAAAAACAGAAGCAAGAGGGGGAAGTGAATATGTCCGAGAAGTTGTGCCGATAACGAACGAACAACCTACCCCAGTGTCAGTCTTCGACCCATCTGTATAGAACATTGCATGTCGATGATATTGTGAAATAGGTTCAAGAGTTAGAGCCTTCAATTCTTTAAGACTCATTTCCGATTTAGCACTCTGGGCGAGAGTCGTGTCCGCTGCTGGTGGGAGTATTTCCCAGGGAGGCATCTCCGATGGTTCGACGCGGGCAATGATTCGCTTTGTCACGGCACATTCCACGGCAAAATTCCGGGCCCTGACACCTAATAGGAGGCCTTTACTTACGCCGTCAAAGAGTCGGACCAGTTGAAGCGAAAAGACAGCACTATACGTCGGGTGGTTCGGAAACTGTGCTAATTTATATACATATCTCTGCCCAAGAAGTCGTCGCCGCATGTCTAACGGCGGTTCATTCGCTTCCACGAGCAGCCTAGATATTGGAGTGGTGCGGAACGCACCTGTACACATTCGAATAGCACTATGGTGGATCGTGTTGAGGCAACGCTTTACGGGTTCGTTTGCTGAATCATAAACAAAGCAGGCGTAGTCCATCTTGGACCTAATAAGAGCTCTGTAGAGGATGAGTAACGTCTTACGATCAGCCCCATATGATGTCCGAGAAACGCATTTAAGACAGTTCAAGGACTTGAAACACCTATCTCGCAGGTTCTGTAAGTGAGCGTGATACGTTAAACGTTTGTCGAATATGATACCCAGGAACTTAGCTGATGTCTGGAATGGAATAGGGCTACCTTTCAATGTTATGTTCGGTTCTGGGCACAAACGACGCTTGCGGCAAAAATGAACGCCTACTGTTTTAGAAGTTGAGAAGCGTAGACCGTTTTGAGAAGACCATCAATCCAAGCTATTTACAGCGAGCTGAAGCTGGCAAGAAAGTGAGGACGAACCAGACGCCGTTGTCCAGATCCCAATATCATCCACGAACAGAGAGCACTTTATCGTCGGAGGTATAGCGGCAGTAGCATCATTGATAGCTAAAGCGAAGAGCCCAATACTGAGGACGCTCCCCTGAGGGATGCCGTCCTCCTGGAAGAACAAATTAGAATATGTGCCACCAACTCTAACCCTAAATGTTCGCTCAGTCAAGAAGTTGTTAATGAAAAATCCCATCTGGCCGCGAATCCCATACTGAAAGGCCTTTAAAATAACGCCGTGTCGCCACACAGTGTCATATGCCGAAACTACGTCAAAGAATACAGCACCGACATGACGTCTTTCCTTGAAAGCGCAGCGAATAGAGGTGTCCAAGGAGACAACATGATCAGAGGTACTTCGACCTTTGCGAAAGCCACACTGGTCATTGTTTAAAATGCCACGACTTTCTAAAAGCCACGTAAACCGAACGTTGACCATCTTTTCAAATAGCTTGCACAGACAGGATGTCAGAGAGATGGGACGAAAATGAGCCGGGTCAGATCCTTCTTTACCCGGTTTCAAAAGCGGCACTATGATGGCGTTTCGCCATTCGGTAGGAAATTCGCCACTTTCCCACAAGGAGTTGAATGATGTCAACAGGGCGTCCAGCGCGCACTGAGGAAGACATTTCAACATATCGTTATGGATTAAGTCAGGCCCCTCCGCTACGCTGCGTAGGTTCCCTATCCCTGACATGAGTTCTATTAGGGAAAAAGGCGAGTTATATGAAAGATTAACTGTTGTCTTGAAGTCAACTGGTCTTTGTTCCGACAGGACTTTAAGCCGCATGAACTGTGAATCCTCTCTTCTGGACTTGCAGCGTTCAGCAAAGCCATTTCCGAGAGCGTTCGCTACCTCATCTGTGTCAGAAATTTCTCTGCCTCCAATGCTTAGCACGGGAAGAGGAGTTGACCTAGACCTCCCTTCTATGCGTCTGATTTGGGAGAATACCTGTGTGAGTGGAGTTGTTCTGTTCAGCCTCCCAACAAAGTCACGCCACGACTTTCTCTTTGCTAGACGGATGGTTCGTCTGCAAATCGCTCGCGCATCAGACACGGGACAGGTCCAGCAGGCAGTGTCAAACGTCAGACACCCGGCACGACGAGCAGGCGGCGTCAGACGTCAGACACCCGGCACGACGAGCAGGCGGCGTCAGACGTCAGACACAGGCCAGGTGCAGCGGGCAGTGCCAGATAGACACGGAACAGATCAAGCAGGCAACGTCAGACATCTGATGAGACGGAATCAACCCTACCCACCACATCGAACAAAACATCCTGAAATGTCTTGTGTTTAAGAGAAGTTGCGTATCTCAAATGCTCACAAGGCACAATTCTTACATCTTACTCTCCGCTGCGGTTAATAAAGACCTGACGCTGCAAACAAAAACAAAACAGGTACACCCGAGATACGCACGTGGAAGAGCAGGTACAACAGACGTACAAATCGAGCAGTAAAAGGTCGGGAAGATTTTGGCAATTACACTAACATGTTATCTAGACGACCTAAATTGTAGATTGTCCGGGAGATGGGTGGCTTAGTGGACAATATCCCTGCTTTTTAAGTTATGGTCCCGAATTCAAGTCCCGGCAGAGCCTCTGAATAAGTAGAGTAGACGTGATCCCCCAAATCCCTTCCAACAGGGTGAAAGTTTGGCGACATCGTATGACCCTGGCAGTTGACGCATCGTTAAACTCCCCAAAAATTATTATTAAGTAGATTGTCCCGCATTGGATGGTGCTGCATGCTCCAAGCCGTTGCATCAAATAGGATAAGTGCACTATCAGAAGCCACCCGAACTCCTCGGTACAACAGGTCGCCTGGCTTCCACTCGCGCGCCCGGCGCGTTGAGCGCTGCGGACGACCGGTGGCGCCTCACCTGTGTGCACGCGGCAACCGCACTGAGTGACGGTTGCCGAGACTCGCCACCAGAGGTGCCAGCGTCGCCCTCCTCCAGCGCCGCCGGCTGCGGCACACAGTGGTGCGCCACTGAAGTACGTACGGCAGGTTCTCAATCCGACAGGAAGGCTGACATTACTCGGGAGAGTTTATTACCAGGCGCAATGAGAAGTCCGCACACTGGTCCACAACATCAACATGTACATTTTAGGCACCGTAGCGTTGTTCAGAAACTGGTGCTCTAAAAGCGCATATGTTCCATTAGAAAATGAAACCCACAGCAATAGGCAGGCCTGTGTTTTTTCTCCTTTTTGTAGCATAATATACATCCTCCCATACGTCTTTCACTTAACCATTAGGATACATATTACATAAATGTAAATATGCCCAAAAAGTGCTATGAGGGCTGGTGCTAGCCAGGCGCCGACACGCAGGATAAGTTTGTTTATTTCCAGCTCAAAAACCGGGACGGCATCAGTCATCATCATCATCAGTCGGTAGATAACAGTGGTGACCCGTTCTCTCGAAGTTCTACTTGACCATAACCACAACCTCCATATATATTACTCTGAACAGCTTAAACATAAATCTTCCTTAACAGGCTGCATTGCTACTTTTCATGATTGTCTTCCCTTGTTCTAACCTGAAATTTGGTGGCCCTGTGCAGCGCCTCTCTATTTCGGGCCTTCCAGCGCGTCAGGCGACAGCGGAGGTCGGAGAAGTCGGCCTCCACCTGCTGCTGCCAGGCCTGCGACAGCCGCAGCGCTGCTGCCGCCTGGTGGGAAAACACCGTAATACTGTCAGGCACAACAACGCTGCAACCCCCTGGTGGTGAGACACCATACCACTGACGGGCACGAGACATCGCTGCTGCCGCCTGGTGGTAATACGCAGCACCACTGACGGACACGAGAGGCAACGCTGCCGCCTGGTGGTGAGACGCGGTACCACTGAGGGGAACGAGAGACAACGCTGCCGCCGCCTGGTGGTGAGACACGGTACCAATGACGGGAACGAGACAGACGCTCCGCTGCTGCCCCATTGTCACCGTTTTCCGAGCTAGTTGCGGACCGGGTTCCATCAGATAGATACAGGAGCACTGTACCATCTCAGGGGAATCGATCCCAAGTTCCTTCCACGCACTGCCAGCACATGGGTTCTGAGCAGCGAGTCGAAGCCCAATGGGCTACAAATTGAGCAACTACGGCAGACCAATTGGTACAGCGGCCAAACTGAGCCTCACTGAATTTATAAATTACACCATTCTAACACATCATATTATATCCCCTTCAGCGTCACAGTCTGCCCAGACCAACCAAAAATAATAGCAGCAGAAGGATTCTTACCTCTTCTGGCCGTGGCTCCCCTTGTTTTTCGACTTGCTTTCCGATAGAAATGTTCAGCTTTTCCATGTTTGCGGTCACAACATCTCCCTGTTTTGTCAGCTCTTTCCTGAAATTCAGAAACACGATTATCTACTTGTATTATTGCCAGCACAAGTAAGGGCTAGGAAACATCTATTCTTCCGAACAAAAGACACATCAAATTGCCGCTATTTGTCTCAAGATGTTAAAACACATTTTATTCTCGAAACTAGGCAATAAAGCAAGCTTGACCTATTTCTAGTCGCCAGCAGTGTCCCAAAACCTGGGGTGCTGGGTGCAGAACGACACCCAGTCAATCAGAATTTTCCACTCACTTTTATATTTTTTGCTGAATTTTCCACTCACTTCCAACAATATTTACTACTACTATTGAATAACTATTGAACAATATTTTACTACTATTGAATTTTACTCAACAATACTTACTACAAAGCCCAGTTCCATTGCCTCCTCTACCAACGTCCACTGGAAAAAGAGAGCAGCAGAATCGACTAGAAGATCGCCAATTTAACTCGGCTCTTATGCGCTTCTTTCGCTTTTCTGAAAGAGAATCTGGCGATTTCTATTTTTCTGGTCAATTTATACCTGGCATCCTTATCTCCACCGATTTCAGTGGAACAACAGAATCGAAATTCTGGCGCGGGCAAGACGCACAGTGCCCCCTCCCCTGCCCCACCGGAGAAAGTTCCAATGGGTGAACACCGCCACTAAATTCCACCACTCGCAAAATTGGTGAGTGCAAAATTAGACACCCTAGCCTTGTGTTGCCAAAAAAATGAGCTGACCGCTTTGAAAGATACATTTCTGGAAAGCAGTTTATCTGTGCATATGATTTCTAGGCTTACGTCCTTGAAAATTTGTTTTTGTATTTCTGGTACCGAGAATAGTGAAAAACCATTTTTGGTCATCTTGCTGTTAAAAGCAATTATCTTGAAATTTGTATGGTAAGCAGCATATTTTTTTCACATTGTATCGTAGAAAATTAACCATTTATTGCGTAGAAAATAATTTTGATCCATATTAGCCCTTCATTGCTGCGTCCACGCCGTGTGACACCCAAATCATTTCACGACACCCTACGACACACTAGGCATAAATACGCTGATATTTAAGTTGAACTAAAAGTGTCCGGTACTTTAATACATTGAAACTCTACATTTTCATTAAATGATTTTTTGGGCAACAAGAATGCATCCAGTTACCCTTCAAACATCGGAACTTTTTTGTATGGCTGGTCTACGGCGTGGACTTACCAAAACGCCGTCTTCACATCTAGTAAATAAAAGCGGCATCTCTAGGCTTTTTGAAAGACTGGTTTCGTATTCTTTATTGACAAAACATTGTTAGTCTTCCTCCTGGTGTGCTTTTAGTTGTATAATTTTCTAGTCTATAAGGATTTAGAAAATTAATTTAGAGCAAGTTTTGAAATGCAAATTATGCTGCTCATGCGACCGGCAACTGGATTGCGATATAAATTTAAATTAGTAGTTGCTTCGACGCTGTCGCAACCCGCCGCGCCTGGCTGGTTGTAGACGAAAGGAAGAAAAGTGTCTCTATTGCCTTGGGAAGAAACAACAGAAAGGAGGCTGCAGCGGGACGGACTAAAAGGCCGATGAACCGTGCAGATAGACCAATACAGAAAAAACCAGGACATGTAGAGAAAAACGGTTTTCACTATACAAATCAGCGCTAAAAATAAGATATACAGTTTTATTTTCAACCCAAAATTTGAACTAAATAGGCAAAAATTTGACCTATACTCCAGATTCTAGAGTTTTTATTTGCATATAAACCGTGCAGATAGACCAATACAGCCAAAACCAGACAAGATAGAGGAAAACGGTTTTCACCATCAGAATCAACGCCAAAAATAAAGGATACAGCTTTATTTCCATCACTCTCCGTCACGCCAGTGTGACAAAATCTCACTTTTTGGGCCAATTTGAGCTGTTGATGGACCAATACAGCCAAAACCAAGAAAGGTAGATCAAAACGGTTTTCACCATCAGAATCAGCGCCAAAAATAACGGATACAGTTTGGTTGGCGTCACACCCCGTCACGCGCTTCTCTACATAATTGCCTAGACACAAGAAATCTGAAGGTTTTTGGTCTGCATATAGACCAATACAGCCAAAACCAGGAAAGGTAGAGCAAAACGGTTTTCACCATCAGAATCAGCACCAAAAATAAGGGATACAGTGTGGTTTGCGTCACACCCCGTCACGCGCTTCTCTACATAATTGCCTAGACACAAGAAGTCTGGAGGTTTTTGGTCTGCAGATAGACCAAAACAGCCAAAACCAGGAAAGGTAGAGCAACACGGTTTTCACCATCAGAATCAGCGCCAAGAATAAGGGATACAGTTTAGTTTGCGTCACACCCCGTCACGCGCTTCTCTACATAATTGCCTAGACACAAGAAATCTGGAGGTTTTTGGTCTCCAGATAGACCAATACAGCCAAAACCAGGAAAGGTAGAGCAAAACCGTTTTCACCATCAGACTCAGCGCCAAAAATAAGGGATACAGTTTGGTTTGCGTCACACCCCGTCACGCGCTTCTCTACATAATTGCCTAGACACAAGAAATCTGGAGGTTTTTGGCCTGCAGATAGACCAATACAGCCAAAACCAGGAAAGGTAGAGCAAAACAGTTTTCACCATCAGACTCAGCGCCAAAAATAAGGGATACAGTTTGGTTTGCGTCACACCCCGTCACGCGCTTCTCTACATATTTGCCTAGACACAAGAAATCTGGAGGTTTTTAGTCTGCAGATGGACCAATACAGCCAAAACCAGGCAAGGTAGAGCAAAACAGTTTTCACCATCAGAATCAGCGCCAAAAATAAGGGATACAGTTTGGTTTGCGTCACACCCCGTCACGCGCTTCTCTACATAATTGCCTAGACACAAGAAATCTGGAGGTTTTTGGTCTGCAGATAGACCAATACAGCCAAAACCAGGAAAGGTAGAACAAAACGGTTTTCACCATCAGAATCAGCGCCAAAAATAAGGGATAGTGTTTGGTTTCCGTCACACCCTGTCACACGCTTCTCTACATAATTGCCTAGACACAAGAAATCTGGAGGTTTTTAGCTGCAGATGGACCAATACAGCCAAAACCAGGCAAGGTAGAGCAAAACAGTTTTCACCATCAGAATCAACGCCAAAAATAAGGGATACAGTTTGGTTTGCGTCACACCCCGTCACGCGCTTCTCTACATAATTGCCTAGACACAAGAAATCTGGAGGTTTTTGGTCTGCAGATAGACCAATACAGCCAAAACCAGGAAAGGTAGAGCAAAACGGTTTTCACCATCAGAATCAGCGCCAAAAATAAGGGATACAGTTTGGTTTGCGTCACGCCCCGTCACGCGCTTCTCCACATAATTGCCTAGATACAAGAAATCTGGAGGTTTTTGGTCTGCAGATGGACCAATACAGCCAAAACCAGGAAAGGCAGAGCAAAACAATTTTCACCATCAGACTCAACGCCAAAAATAAGGGATACAGTTTGGTTTGCGTCACACCCCGTCACGCGCTTCTCTACATAATTGCCTAGACACAAGAAATCTGGAAGTTTTTGGTCTGCAGATAGACCAATACAGCCAAAACCAAGAAAGATAGAGCAAAACGGTTTTCGCCATCAGAATCAGCGCCAAAAATAAGGGATACAGTTTGGTTTGCGTCACACCCCGTCACGCGCTTTTCTACATAATTGCCTAGACACAAGAAATCTGGAGGTTTTTGGTCTGCAGATAGACCAATACAGCCAAAAACAGGAAAGGTAGAGAAAAACGGTTTTCACCATCAGAATCAGCGCCAAAAATAAGGGAAACAGTTTGGTTTGCGTCACGCCCCGTCACGCGCTTCTCTACATAATTGCCTAGACACAAGAAATCTGGAGGTTTTTGGTCTGCAGATAGACCAATACAGCCAAAACCAGGAAAGGTAGAGCAAAACAGTTTTCACCATCAGACTCAGCGCCAAAAATAAGGGATACAGTTTGGTTTGCGTCACACCCCGTCACGCGCTTCTCTACATAATTGCCTAGACACAAGAAATCTGGAGGTTTTTGGTCTGCCGAGGGACCAATACAGCCAAAACCAGGAAACGTAGAGCAAAACGGTTTTCACCATCAGAATCAGCGCCAGAAATAAGGGATACAGTTTGGTTTGCGTCACGGCTGTTTGGCTGTATTGGTTCCTCTGCAGATCAAAAACCGCCAGATTTCTTGTGTCTAAGCAATTATGTAGAGAAGTGTGTGACGGGGCGTGACGCAAACCAAACTGTATCCCTTTTTTGGCGCTGATTCTGATGGTGGAAAAATGTTTTGCTCTACCTTTCCTGGTTTTGGCTGTATTGGTCCATCTGCAGACCAAAAACTTCCAGATTTCTTGTGTCTAGGCAATTATGTAGAGAAGTGCGTGACGGGGTGTGACGCAAACCAAACTGTATCCCTTATTTTTGGCGCTGAGTCTGATGGTGAAAACTGTTTTGCTCTACCTTTCCTGGGTTTGGCTGTATTGGTCTATCTGCAGACCAAAAACCTCCAGATTTCTTGTGTCTAGGCAATTATGTAGAGAAGTGCGTGACGGGGCGTGACGCAAACCAAACTGTATCCCTTATTTTTGGCGCTGATTCTGATGGTGAAAACCGTTTTGCTCTACGTTTCTGGTTTTGGCTGTGTTGGTCCATCAACAGCCAAATTCCAAAAGCGAGATTTTTTCACACTGGCGTAACGGAGAGTGATGAAAAGAAAACTGTATCCCTTATTTTTGGCGCTGATTCTGATTGTGAAAACCGTTTTGCTCTACCTTTCCTGGTTTTGGCTGTATTGGTCCATCTGCAGACCAAAACCCTCCAGATTTCTTGTATCTAGGCAATTATGTAGAGAAGCGCGTGACGGGGCGTGACGCAAACCAACTGTATCCCTTATTTTTGGCGCTGATTCTGATGGTGAAAACTGTTTTGCTCTACCTTTCCTGGTTTTGGCTGTATTGGTCTATCTGCAGACCAAAAACCTCCAGATTTCTTGTGTCTAGGCAATTATGTAGAGAAGCGCGTGACGGGGTGTGACGCAAACCAAACTGTATCCCTTATTTTTGGCGCTGATTCTGATGGTGAAAACCGTTTTGCTCTACCTTTCCTGGTTTTGGCTGTATTAGTCCATCTGCAGACCAAAAACCTCCAGATTTCTTGTGTCTAAGTAATGTTGTAAACAAGGGCGTGACAGTGCGTGACGCAAACCAAACTGTATACCTTATTTTTGGTGCTGATTCTGATGGTGAAAACCGTTTTGCTCTACCTTTCCTGGTTTTGGCTGTATTGGTCCATCTGCAGACCAAAAACCTCCAGATTTCTTGTGTCTAAGCAATGTTGTAAACAAGGGCGTGACAGGGCGTGACGCAAACCAAACTGTATCCCTTATTTTTGGCGCTGAGTCTGATGGTGAAAACCGTTTTGCTCTACCTTTCCTGGTTTTGGCTGTATTGGTCTATTTGCAGACCAAAAACCTCCAGATTTCTTGTGTCTAGGCAATTATGTAGAGAAGCGAGTGACGGGGTGTGACGCAAACCAAACTGTATCCCTTATTTTTGGCGCTGAGTCTGATGGTGAAAACTATTTTGCTCTACCTTTCCTGGTTTTGGCTGTATTGGTCTATCTGCAGACCAAAAACCTCAAGATTTCTTGTGTCTAGGCAATTATGTAGAGAAGCGCGTGACGGGGCGTGACGCAAACCAAACTGTATCCCTTATTTTTGGCGCTGATTCTGATGGTGAAAACCGTTTTGCTCTATCTTTCTTGGTTTTGGCTGTATTGGTCCATCTGCAGACCAAAAACCTCCAGATTTCTTGTGTCTAAGCAATGTTGTAAACAAGGGCGTGACAGGGCGTGACGCAAACCAAACTGTATCCCTTATTTTTGGCGCTGATTCTGATGGTGAAAACCGTTTTGCTCTACCTTTCCTGGTTTTGGCTGTATTGGTCCATCTGCAGACCAAAAACCTCCAGATTTTTGTTTAGGAATTTGTAAAAGGCGTGACGGGGCGTGACGCAAACCAACTGTTCCCTTTTTTTGGGCTGATCTGATGGTGAAATGTTTTGTCTACCTTTCTGGTTTTGGTGTTGTATGGGGGGGGGGTTGGGTTGTGGGTTTCCGGGGGTTTGGGTTGGTTGGAAACATTTTGTGTTGGCAATTTGTGAGGCGTGACGGGGCGTGACGCAAACCAAACTGTATCCCTTATTTTTGGCGCTGATTCTGATGGTGAAAACCGTTTTGCTCTACCTTTCCTGGTTTTGGCTGTATTGGTCTATCTGCAGACCAAAAACCTCCAGATTTCTTGTGTCTAGGCAATTATGTAGAGAAGCGCGTGACGGGGCGTGACGCAAACCAAACTGTATCCCTTATTTTTGGCGCTGATTCTGATGGTGAAAACCGTTTTTCTCTACCTTTCCTGGTTTTGGCTGTATTGGTCTATCTGCAGACCAAAAACCTCCAGATTTCTTGTGTCTAGGCAATTATGTAGAGAAGCGCGTGACGGGGTGTGACGCAAACCAAACTGTATCCCTTATTTTTGGCGCTGATTCTGATGGCGAAAACCGTTTTGCTCTACCTTTCCTGGTTTTGGCTGTATTGGTCCATCTGCAGACCAAAAACCTCCAGATTTCTTGTGTCTAAGCAATGTTGTAAACAAGGGCGTGACAGGGCGTGACGCAAACCAAACTGTATCCCTTATTTTTGGCGCTGATTCTGATGGTGAAAATTGTTTTGCTCTACCTTTCCTGGTTTTGGCTGTATTGGTCTATCTGCAGACCAAAAACCTCCAGATTTCTTGTGTCTAGGCAATTATGTAGAGAAGCGCGTGACGGGGTGTGACGCAAACCAAACTGTATCCTTTATTTTTGGCGCTGAGTCTGATGGTGAAAACTGTTTTGCTCTACCTTTCCTGGGTTTGGCTGTATTGGTCTATCTGCAGACCAAAAACCTCCAGATTTCTTGTGTCTAGGCAATTATGTAGAGAAGTGCGTGACGGGGCGTGACGCAAACCAAACTGTATCCCTTATTTTTGGCGCTGATTCTGATGGTGAAAACCGTTTTGCTCTACGTTTCCTGGTTTTGGCTGTGTTGGTCCATCAACAGCTCAAATTGGCCCAAAAAGCGAGATTTTTTCACACTGGCGTAACGGAGAGTGATGAAAAGAAAACTGTATCCCTTATTTTTGGCGCTGATTCTGATTGTGAAAACCGTTTTGCTCTACCTTTCCTGGTTTTGGCTGTATTGGTCCATCTGCAGACCAAAACCCTCCAGATTTCTTGTATCTAGGCAATTATGTAGAGAAGCGGCGTGACGGGGCGTGACGCAAACCAAGTGTATCCCTTATTTTTGGCGCTGATTCTGATGGTGAAAACTGTTTTGCTCTACCTTTCCTGGTTTTGGCTGTATTGGTCTATCTGCAGACCAAAAACCTCCAGATTTCTTGTGTCTAGGCAATTATGTAGAGAAGCGCGTGACGGGGTGTGACGCAAACCAAACTGTATCCCTTATTTTTGGCGCTGATTCTGATGGTGAAAACCGTTTTGCTCTACCTTTCCTGGTTTTGGCTGTATTGGTCTATCTGCAGACCAAAAACCTCCAGATTTCTTGTGTCTAGGCAATTATGTAGAGAAGCGCGTGACGGGGTGTGACGCAAACCAAACTGTATCCCTTATTTTTGGCGCTGATTCTGATGGTGAAAACCGTTTTGATCTACCTTTCTTGGTTTTGGCTGTATTGGTCCATCAACAGCTCAAATTGGCCCAAAAAGTGAGATTTTGTCACACTGGCGTAACGGAGAGTGCTGAAAAGAAAACTGTATCCCTTATTTTTGGCGTTGATTCTGATGGTGAAAACCGTTTTTCTCTATCTTGTCTGGTTTTGGCTGTATTGGTCTATCTGCACGGTTTATATGCAAATAAAACCTCTAAAATCTGGAGTATAGGTCAAATTTTTGCCTATATAGGTCAAATTTTGGGTTGAAAATAAAACTGTATCTCCTGTTTTTAGCGCTGATTTGTATAGTGAAAACCGTTTTTCTCTACATGTCCTGGTTTTTTCTGTATTGGTCTATCTGCACGGTTCATCGGCCTTTTAGTCCGTCCCGGCTGCAGCAGCTTCGATTAATATTGATAGAAAGCAGCGTACTCATATGAAGGTGAGTATATATGTGAAGAGAAGCAGGGGAATTGACAGGTAAAGAAAAGAAACTTTTAGCAAGAGTCTGGAAGAGTTTATTGCCATTATAGAAAGTTTGTAGTTTCGTCTGGGTTAGTCCTAAGTGTAAACCAAGGCTCTACTGGGCCCTAGCATAGGTGTATGCGAGGTGCAGTGATTGGGGCCAGGAGTGGCCTCCAAAATTCCGATAGCTATAGGTATAGGTATAGGAGGGGTGTTGTCCCGGATAGGAAAACTATACAGTGTATGCGTAGATAGTTAATTTTGGAACTAGGTATTGCATGAAAAATCCCTTTTCATTTTTCACCACCTGCCGATCTCGGAGGTCCCTCTGCAGAGTTGTCTAAGGGGGCCCCGATATTTCGTCTCAGGGGCCCTTAAAAGCTGGTGTGGGGGAGGAGGGGCACAAGAGTTGGTCTAGGGAAGCTCCCCAAGAGTTTTAGTGGCTCCCAGAGTTCTTTCCTCCAAAGGTTGGTCTCAGAGGCCCCCAAAATGTTTTTTTATTTGTGGAAATTCACCAACTCCTTAAAAAATTGGAGACTGCATCACGGGGTTTCAGCTGGTAAAGATTTACCTGCTTAACCCAAATTTCTCACATGGGAATGGTCATACAATGCTGTTTGGGGATGATTTAAAAATATTTACTTTGAGAAAATTAAAGGAAATATCCATCCTCCAGTTCAAACAAGGGCTCTGAGAGTTTACCACCTGAGTACAAAATTTGAAATTTTTACTCCGCCATACATTTTGAGAGGAATTTTCCACTCACTTGCCATACATTCCGAGCTGAATTTTCCACTCGACACCCTAGCGCAAAACCTATTTTGGGTCACTGGTCGCCAGTAACAAAACGATGTTTAGCGCAAAGTTTCAAAATAGGTCCAAGCAGTAACTATTTTGCCCGCGCAGCGGGGCTTCATCGTTGCGTAACGTTCAAGGTCACCTCCTACCAGCTGGCCACCCGGGGAGGACGGGGTCGATAGGTGGTTAATCTCTCTTTTGTTTTCCTACACCAACAGTAATTTTTTGCACAAATCAAACATCACACAAGGATTTCTCGACACGCTCTATCCTATGACTTTCTCATTTCAAATACCATCACAAAGGTGCCAAACTACCTTAAAAATATCCAGGATACTGAAACCATTTCAGCAGCTCGTTGACTATTACCATCTATACATCAGACTAAATTTAGCGACAACCCAGAAGGATAAAGACGAAAATAATTCTACCACGGGGTGTAGGCGCTGCGACTGTTATGGTGATCAAAAACACAAACAGTCACAAGTGGTTCAGAATAGGGAATGCAGTCTTGCACAGAGATTTTCTAACGATTTCGATCGTGACCATGAAACCTTTGTTCTCCAAACTGAGGGCAATTCGAAAAGACAAGCTGTGGGGATACAGAAATAGGGAGTAACAAGATAATTCCGAAACATTCCGAAATTACATTACACATAGCATACGACAGGTCATTAAACACGGCTCTCATTTGGTAACCCATGTCCAGGAACTTCCAGTGTTCGAAGGTGACACCGCAGCACTGTCAGTGTTCACCCTGCACCCACCTGACACGCAGGAGGTACTGCTCGGCCGAGCCGGGCAGCGCAGAGCTATCGTCGTCGCTGGAGAGCTCGGGCACGGCCAGCGCCCTGGGCAGCAGCGCCTCCTCCGGGTCCTCTTCGTCATCACTAGCGCGGATTCGCAGCGCCAACGAGGCCATGGCCGCTCTGTCCCGGCACAGGTTCAAAGTGAGAACAGCTCAGATGCGTCCATAGAGCGAGGCATAATTATATCTGTACAAATAGTGTGTGCACTATTATTTCCGTAATACTTCCGTATTGCAAACACAGATTTCAAACGCATTATTCGTGAAACTGGTCATGACAAAACCATGACAGGCAAATGGCATAAACACAATAAACACAAAATTTCACACAATAGAGTTTTAGAACGCTTAAAACAAGTCATTGTTAAAAAAACATGACGTTATGTGAGCCGAATTGTTGATGAAATAAAACACAAAATGGTCACACTCGCGCGGAAGGTGGTTAAGTAGTAAATAAATGGTAGCAATTACTTCTATAGCAGATAATTAATAAGCTACTAGGGGAACACAAAATAACCTCCAGAAATTGAATCGTACTTCGTGTCAAACACACACTCGCTGAGGACCAAAGCTGAAGGCAATTAGGAATGGCAGGAAAAGGGCACTGTCTGGCTTATAGTGGAATAGGTTTGCTAGCTGTGTTAATGTATGTACCATCGGTACAAAGAAAGGATGTTGAAAATGTGTACAGTTGAAAAATATATATATGTAAAAGAAGATGTCCTTAACTCCTTAACTAAGCTATGAAAACAAAAGATAAAACATTGTGCCAAAACAGGCTTGAGCTTTGGAAACGAACATTCAGGATTAGAATAGATACTTCTAAAACCATGTCACCACATGGCCTAGTTGCTGAAGCACCCTAAACCCCAACACACGCCCAACCCCCCCCCTCCCTTCCCCCACACCTAGGCAGGCATTTTACTTTTTAGTTAAGGATCATAAGGGAGAAAAAATGTAACGAGACGTGACATTTTTTCACACGGTATTCGACCAAGATAGACATTTTATTTTTTTACTATACTCCAAAGTTTCTTGGAAGGCTAAAATGTGTCACTGGCATGCATGCATTTCAGCATTTGCATATGCCATTCAAATCAGGGCCTTAACACCATTTATTTTCATAGTGAATGTAATGAAAAAGGAAAAAAGTGAAATAGCCAATATAATTCTGAAAAAAATTAAAGCAAGGTTAGATTTGAATGAATTGATTTTTCTGTCCACTGCTTGGCTTCTGGTGAATAAATTTGGCGATATCACCTCGATCGTTTTCATTGATGGCATTTCTGTCACATTGTGAGTTTTAGCAATGTCCTGTGAAAATATTTTGCACAGAAAATATCATGTCCTATTTCTTCCAGCGTAAATTTAGTAGAACACAATGTTTGGATGAACCAAAGCCCCACACATGGGAAATTTTGCCACATTTCTGAGAAGTTTTTTTCCTCATGAACAATACTGATTTTTCATGTTGTCTTTACAAGCATAAGCATCATCAGCTTTTGTTCAGGCTACACACCAGTTAGTAACGGGTGTGTTACACAGTAACACACCAGTAACTGGTTATAGTAACTGGTGTGTACTATGTAACTGACAGTTACATAGTGTAAAAGGTCAGGGCGCTGCACTTCTTTCTTTAAGATATGAGAGAATGTACAGTAAGTGCAAAAAGGAGGGATTAAAAAGAAATCAATGGGCACCATTGATTATTCAGAGAAGACTTGAAAGGGAGGCCTTGACCATTCTGTAAAACATGGCATATCTCTAAAAAAACTTCACTGGGAAAATCTTTCAGTAGACTTCCTAAGGAATTCACGAAACTGTAACACTACAAGCAATTCATGAACCTGAAAGATCAACACGACCACCGCGGTATTTATGACGAATAGGTCATATGAGAGGAAGCGGTGTTTAGGACGGATGCGTCATAAACACCGCCGTTTTTATGACGAATAGGTCATAAATACTGCAAGCGTTTCTAGCGTTGCTGGAGCGGAAATGCGTTTCAGAACAACACGACCACCGCGGTATTTATGACGAATAGGTCATATGAGAGGAAGCGGTGTTTATGATGGATGCGTCATAAACACCGCTGTTTTTATGACGAATAGGTCATAAATACTGCAAGCGTTTCCAGCGTTGCTGGAGCGGAAATGCGTTTCAGAAAAGAGGTGGACTGAATTAAAGGAAGCTTTCAGCAAGTCCACGGCTTTGGATACGCCATTTTGGAAGCGCATAGGTGAGCGCGAGGGGTTGTTGCTTGATTGCTTCGGCCTGTCTTTCACAGTTTACTAGGGATCATTACGGATTTCAATACAGGCTGTAAGCGATTATTTAAAAGCATAGTCTGAGTATGTAACATTGTATTTTCTACTTAACCCTGGCTGATAGACTTAGAGGTCAGAATGGAAGGTACCTATACGCGTTATGCTCTGTCAAGGGAATTGCATGCCAGATGGAAGGCCACATGATTACCTTGGAATACCCTAGGTGTACAGGTATTTTTTAGGTATTCCCGGTGCCTCATTTGCGCTGTCATTGAGCTCATGATGAGCCATCACCAGACTAAGTCAGGATTTTGTACAATATCTCTGCCCAGTGTACGTCAAAGTTCTTGAAGCAGGTTGGGAACAGCGAGTTGAGGACCCAGTCCCTACTTTATTGGGTTGTGGACTTTATAAGGCTTGGTACAGTATGTTTATTATATACATTGTGATCAACAGCTTAAGGGACTGAAGCTGGTTCCCACTTTTCCGAAGGTGGGAAGTTTTGACGTCCTGTTGGGGCAGCCTCGAGAGAGGCTGACCTACCAGTTTGGGGCTGCTTTTGCCCCTTTTTGGGGCAGGTAAGAAAATTTTGTGGCAGAAAATGACCCTGAAGTGGACATAGGCATGTCATTTTTGTTTTCCAGATACTCTCCTGTTGTGTAAAATCCAGCCTGCAAAGTATGGCAACAGGCAGGATGAGTCGCACCAGCCATCTAAAATTCTCTCACCACCAGCCTCCAAGAAGTTGCAGAAATATGTTATATACATGGGAGAAAATGCACCCATTCCTACCCATCCAATGCAATGCTACCTCTTATTACTAAGGGACTTTTTCTCAAGCCACCTCGTCTGTCTTAATAACCATTTAGTATTTGTTTGGTTTAATTGTCACCTTCCTCTCACCAGTCTTACAAATTCGCACCAGGTTGATACAATTTGCACCACTTGCTTCTATCTCTAAGGGCACTCACACTGACGAGATCTCGTCAGAAATGTCATACTTTGCAAACTGGTGTGAAATGAACATTCTTAATGGGAATTTGGCACCTTGGTCGAATCGTGGAATTTAGTGCAATTAGCCGTACTTTTAGCCAAAAATAATGAAACCACTCATGATTTCTGTGAAAAAATGTTCAATAAGCTCAATATTTTGTTTTTAAAAATACTCCTCTAGGAAAATAAATATCTGCCTTTGGATGTTATGATCTGGCAGCCACTACCATACTTGAAACACTTCAAGGGCTTCAATTCGCTGATGCTCATTGTGACGTCAGCATATGTCATCACCCCGGAAGCTCACAACAATAACCGCCTGGTGGGGGCTGACGAGGGGGCTGGTGTCAGGTAGGTTTTAGCTTTTTCTACTGAAATATTGAGTTCCAAGACAAATGATATATGGAGTACCGGGTTTTCTGACTTGCTTTAAAACTTGGCTATCTCATTTAAAATCATGTTTTGAAGGTGCCACATTCCTTTTAAGCACCAGCGGAGGGAAAGTGCCTCATCCACCCAATTTCTGTTCACTGACTGTCTGTTCACCTGACAGTATGTATGTCTGCCTGACAGTTTGTATGTCTGCCTGACTGTATGTCTGCCTGAGTGACTGTCTGTCTGTCTGTCTGTCTGACTGACTGACTGACTGACTGTCTGTCTGACTGACTGATTGACTGACTGACTGACTGACTGACTGACTGACTGACTGACTGACTGACAAAATGACTGGATTTCTCTTTATTTTTCTGTATATCTGCCTGGATGTTTCTGTATGTCTGTCTGACTATCCCTGTATGTTTGTCTGGCTATCTCTGTATGTATGTATGTCTGGCTGTTCTGTCTGTCTGTATGTAGACCTGGCTTCCTCTGTCTGCCTGCCTGTCTCTCTGTCTGCCTCTGTATCCTCTGTAAGTTTGTCTGCCTGGATGTCTGTGTATTTTTCTGTATGTCTGACTGTCACTGTATGTCTGTCTGTCTGTCTGCCTGCCTGCCTGTCTGACTGTCTGTCTGTCCCCTGACTGTCTGTCCATCTGTCTGCCTGACTGTATGTCTGTCTTCCTTTCTGACTGGCTTCCTGACTGTCTTCCTTACTGCCTGACTGACTGTGTCTGTCTGTCTGTCTTCCTGCCTGCCTGCCTGCCTGCCTGCCTGACTGCCTGACCTGACCTGGCTTACTGACTGGCTGACTGATTCTGTCTGTCTGTCTGCATTTTTCTGTATATCTGTCTGACTGTTTGCCTGGATGTCTGTGTACTTTTCTGTATGTCTCTGTTTGTCCCTGCATGTTTTTCTGGCTATATCTGTATGTATGTATGTCTGTCTGTTCTATCTGTCTGTATGTATATAGACCTGGCTTCCTCTGTCTGCCTCTGTATTCTTTGTATATCTGTCTGTCTGGATGTCTTTGTATTTTTTATGTCTGTCTGGTTGTCTGTATGTTTTCTGTCTCTGTTTGTCTGCCTGTCTCCCTGTCTGTCTGCCTGCCTGCCTGCCTGCCTGACTGTCTTTCTGCCTGTCTGTCTTCCTTACTGTCTGTCTGCCTGCCTGCCTACCTGCCTGACTGTCTGGATATCTGCCTGACTGTCTGTTCACCTGACAGTATGTATGTCTGCCTGACAGTCTGCCTGTCTGACTGACTGTCTGTCTGCCGGTCTGATTGTGTGACTGACTGTCTGCCTGCCTGGATGTCTCTGTCTGTCTGCCTGCCTGCCTGTCTCAAAGTCTGTCTGTCTGCCTGACAGTCTGTATGTTGACCTAACTGTATGTATGTCTGCCTGCCTGTCTGTCTGATTGTGTGACTGACTGTCTGACTGTGTGACTGACTCCCTGCGTGCCTGACTGTCTGTATGTCTGCCTGACTGTGTCCGTCCATCTGTCTGCGTGACTGCCTGTCTGCTTGAGTGTCTGTCTGTCAGACTTTGTCTGGCTGTCTGCTTGTCTGCCTGCATTTTCTGTATATCTGTCTGACTGTCTGCTTGGATGTCTCTGTAATTTTCTGTGTGTCTCTGACTGTCCCTATACGTCTGTCTAGCTGTCTTTGTATGTATGTCTTGCTGGCTGTTCTGTCTGTCTGTATGTACTTAGACCTGGCTTCCTCTGTCTGTCTGCCTACCTGTCTGTCTGCCTCTGTATGCTCTGTATGTCTGTCTGCCTGGATGTCTGTGTATTTTTCTGTATGTATATCTGACTGTTTCTGTATGTCTGTCTGGTTGTCTGAATGTTTGCTGTCTCTGTTTGTCTGCCTGTCTCCCTGTATGTCTGTCTGCCTGCCTGCCTGACTGTATCTGTCTGACCGTCTGTCTTCCTGATTGTCTGTCTGTCTATCTGCCTACCTGCCTGACTGTATGTCTGCCTGACTGTCTGTTCACCTGACAGTATGTATGTCTGCCTGTCTGACTGACTGTCTGCATGTCTGTCTGATTGTGTGACTGACTGTCTGCCTGTCTGAAAGACTGTCAGACAGCCGCCCCGGTAGCTCAGTTAGTAGAGCGTTGGGCGCCGGCCCGCTGCTCAGAAGCATGCAGTGGCAGTGCATGTCCAGGCTTGGATCGTTTCACCTGAGACGCTCCGGCGCTCAATAGTTTACCCGACGTACAGGTCGGCTGGCAACTGACTGGTGAGAGGGTGACCTGAGCGGGGCGGCCGTCCCTGTGCTTTGTGGGACGTTAAACTTTGGCTTCTAAATCAACCTTTCATTGTGGGAGGTGCTAGTTCGGGTGGTGGGGTCGGGGTCTCCGTGACAAGTCCCTTGATGACTTTAGTGAGACTCCGACTCCAACAGTCGAACTGAGAAACAACTTGGTCAAAATTTATAAAAAAATAAAAAAGGCTGTCTGTCTGCCTGACAGTCTGTTCATCTGACAGTATGTATGTCTGCCTGACTACCTGTCTGCCTGACTGTCTGTCTGCCCAACTATCTGTCTGTCTGTCTGATTGTGTGACTGACTGTCTGACTGTGTGACTGACTGTGTGACTGACTGTCTGTATGTCTCCCTGCCTGCCTGTCTCCCTGTATGTCTGCCTGCCTGCCTGTTTCCCTGTCTACCTGCCTGCCTGACTGTATGTCTGCCTGACTCTGTCTGTCCGTCTGTCTGCCTGACTGTCTGTCTGCTTGAATGTATGTCTGTCAGACTATCTGTCTGCCTGTCTGCTTGTCTGCCTGCATTTTTTCTGTATATCTGTCTGTCTGCCTGGATGTCTCTGTACTTTTCTGTATGTCTCTGACTGTCCCTGTACGTCTGTCTGGCTGTCTCTGTATGTATGTCTCTCTGGCTGTTCTGTCTGTATGTACTTAGACCTGGCTTCCACTGTCTGCCTGCCTACCTGTCTGTCTGCCTCTGTATTCTCTGTATGTCTGTCTGCCTGGATGTCTCTGTACTTTTTTGTATGTCACTGACTGTCCCTGTATGTTTTTCTGGCTATATCTGTATGTATGTATGTCTGTTCTGTGTGTCTGTATGTATGTAGACTTGGCTTCCTCTGTCTGCCTCTGTATTCTCTGTATGTCTGTCTGTCTGGATGTCTGTGTATTTTTTGTATGTATGTCTGACTGTCTCTGTATGTCTGTCTAGCTGCCTCTGTATGTCTGTCTGGTTGTCTGAATGTTTGCTGTCTCTGTTTGTCTGCCTGTCTCCCTGTCTGTCTGCCTGCCTGACTGTCTGCCTGCCTGCCTGCCTGCCTGCCTGACTGTCTCTGTCTGTCCGTCTATAATCCTGACTGTCTGGCTGTCTGTCTTCATTCTGTCTGTCTTCCTTACTGTCTGTCTGCCTACCTGCCTGACTTTCTGTTCACCTGACAGTATGTATGTCTGCCTGACAGTCTGCCTGTCTGACTAACTGTCTGTCTGTCTGATTGTGTGACTGACTGTCTACCTGCC
The DNA here is from genome assembly GCA_034440635.1 of Lepas anatifera. Taxonomy (NCBI): domain Eukaryota; kingdom Metazoa; phylum Arthropoda; class Thecostraca; family Lepadidae; genus Lepas; species Lepas anatifera. Next base: position 303,582 of record JAOTON010000142.1, read on the forward strand.
TGCTTGTCTGAAAGTCTGTCTGTCTGCCTGACAGTCTGTCTGTTCACCTGACAGTATGCATGTCTGCTTGACTGTATGTCTGCCTGACTGCCTGTCTGTCTGATTGTGTGACTGTCTGCTTGAATGTCTGTCTGTAATCTGTCTGTCTGGCTGTCTGCCTGCCTGTCTGCTTGTCTGCCTGCATTTTTCTGTATATCAGTCTGACTGTCTGCCTGGATGTGTCTGTACTTTTCTGTATGTCTCTGACTGTCCCTGTATGTCTGTCTGGCTGTCTCTGTATGTATGTCTCTCTGGCTGTTCTGTCTGTCTGTATGTACTTAGACCTGGCTTCCTCTGTCTGTCTGCCTACCTGTCTGTCTGCCTCTGTATTCTCTGTATGTCTGTCTGCCTGGATGTTTCTGTATTTTTCTGTATGTATGTCTGACTGTCTCTGTATGTCTGTCTGACTGTCCCTGTATTTTGTCTGTTCTGTCTGTCTGTATGTATTTAGATCTGGCTTCCCTGAATATCTGGCAATGTCTGTCTGGTTGTTTCTTTGTTTATTTCTGTCTATGTCGATTTGTCTCCGTTTATATGTTTCTGTCTATCTTGTTCTCTCACTGTTTGTGTTTCTGTTTATCCCTGTCTATCTCTGGCTTTCTGGAAGTTTTTCTTTCTCTGTCTGTATGTCTCTGTCGGTCTGGCTGACTGGCTGGCTGGCCCACATATAGGCTTAGCAGTCTACATGTCCTAAAATTCCAAGGTCTGTCTCTGTTTGTATGTTTGTGTGTTTCTGTCTGTCTTTCTGTCGCTTCAAAATCCTGCAGGCTTAGTACTATCCTCTTGAGACCCGAGCCCAAAATATTTGATGGAAGTGCAAACCCTTTTTGATTTTTGGGTTTTTGGATGCAAGGAACTCAATAATGAACAAAAATTTAAATTAAAAAATTTATAAATATAATTGATTGGATGTATAGAAATCTATACACCAGGACTCAATGACTATAAATAGTGCACTAATGATAAACTTTTTCTCGGGATGCGCTGCGTGAAACATGATGCATTTGTCACTATCTCATAATGAACGTTGTATTTGCTTTCCCTTTTAACTAAGATTTTAATCATTATTATGACGTAGGCATAACAAAATTTGGTACCTTCGCCGGTTGAGTCTATTAATACGGATCGTCACCTTAACACGCGCATTGACGGAGGGGTGGGTACCCGCCCCCTCGGGTTTTACGGAGATGGCAGAAAAACGGCGGCGCGTGGCGCCGCCGTACTTGGCATACCTTTTCTCTTATCATTTTTACAACTTCTGTGAAAATTTTAAGGTTGGGTCATCCAAGGTCAGGTCACCAGTACAGGTGAAGTGACCCGACCTAAAAAATTTTAAGATAGCATAAGTCGGAGCAGGGTGATTTTATCCGATTGAAACTCATATCACATAATGCCCCTACCTAGTTCTCTAAAATATGTTCCGGTATTTTTTATATCGATGACCTAAGGTCAGGTACGAGGCATGACCTCTCCATTGGAAATACATGGGAAAAATAGTTTTTACCGAATAACTCAGTAACGGATGGTGATAGAGCATTTATTTTAACTGCATTAGACTCGCCTGGGCTTTGCGGTTCTAATGATATGCATTTTATATAATTTGACCTTGACCTGACCTCAGGTCAGGTCAAATCCTTGATTTGACCTAGCAAGGTCAAATTATATATCATTCGATTCGGCTTGCTGAGAGGATTCATATAGTTCAAGTCGTTTTGCTCTATCTTTACTTGTTCAGATGTAATGGCCGAAAAACTGAATTTACATGTTATCCCTATGACGGCTGTTTTTGACCTCTCGTGACCTTAAATGTGCCCTGAAAAAAATGATTCAAATGTTTTCGATGGAGAAGTGGATGGGCAACCCAACGCCGTTTACCGTTTTTCGCTACCTACCGTGGTTCTCGAAATCTTAGGGGGCGGGTACCCGCCCCCCCGTCAATGCGAAGGTGGCTCAGACCCCGTCAATGCGCGTGTTAAGCCACTGTTAATAAAGTCCTAATTCCTAAATTAAATACCACCGAGCATTAAAGCACGTTCTCGTTAGGGATCAGTCAAGGACTATCGTTAGACCCAAGCATGTATGTACCATATCCAGGTTCCCAATAGAGATACATCGTGTGCGCTCCATGACCTTTATGCCTCATGGATCTTGGTAAAAAAGATCGTTTCAGTAATGAATTAGAGAAGCACTCCAAACGTCTTAAACTTGACGAGAGCCAGCTTGTTATAGTACGGTCATCGGCATCTTCGGTACGATTCCTTACCAGGGATAATTTCGTGCATGTACTGTGTGCTAGCACTTTTGATATCCTTCGACGACATTGCAACCTTTGGTCGCTTTGTGGGAAGCTGGTCAGCTGGTGCCTCTGAAACATTTTCAGTGTATTCTCGCCTGGCCTCACAGTTCATATTATTCCCTTCAGCCACGAGCTGATCGGTGAGCTGGATTTTAATTCCAGGTGCCTGATCTACTCGAAGTCCTCGTGAGACTTGTACTCCAGCCAGGAGTTACCGTGTTTAAGATATTATACCTGCTACGCCCAAGCAGGAACAGATGTTGTAGCCACAGAGGGCCGAGACCAAAGGAATCCCGCAAGCAAGGCAGGGGGCTGACTGTATCCACAATATGTCTGAGATTATCCTAAGGGGCCCGGTCCCCGACACCAAGATCGCAAGTGAGCCACATGGGCCCCCGGAAGCATTTCAGGAGGCCCGGATGGCCACAGGAGGCCTGAGTGAGCCGCAGGGGGCCCGACTTGGGTCACAGAGGGCCCGGGTGGGATACAGGGAAATTATCTGCAACTGCTGAGAACAGGGGCCCGACTTCGTCATCAGTGGGCTTGGGATAATTCTGAGGGGCCCGGTCGCAGACTCAGCGGTTTCAAGTGGACTGCAAGTGGCCCGGAAGAATATCAGGGTGTCCAGATGGCCAAAGGAGGCCCGGGTGAACCGCAGGGGGTCCAGTTGCAGTCACAGGGGGCCCGGCTGGAATACCGGGGACCTAAAACTGCCGAGGACAGGGGGCCCGGCTTGGACAGCAGTGGGCCCTGAGACGATTTTTAGGGGCCCGGTCGCGGGTTTCGTGGGACCTCAGAGGTAGGGACCCCGATAACAACTCTGGGGGGCCACCGATATTAATTTCGGGGCCCCCGGTTACATAATGAGGGGCCCCCTAGACCTACCTTCGCGTGGTATTTGGAAGACAACTAGCGGGACCGGGGTATAGCTGCAGCTACCGCTCCCCCTCCCGCGGGGGCCCGGCGGCTCCAGCGGGAGGCGTTTTATCAGTGCTTAAGGTAGGCCTAACGGGGGCTATTACCCCATCCCCCCTCCTCGGATCTGCCCCTCGCTTCAGTACCAGAATGATAAGCATCGCCTGTTCCAATCCATATCTTCTAGTTTTATAAAATTAAAAACAAAGGAAACCACGAGGAAAACATATTTGCTTAACATGTGCTCCTCATCAATGGTGTCTCATTACATCAAAGGAGTATGATATGCCTGGGATGCCCTCCAAATGGTTAAGTATAATGTCACTTTTGTCGTCATTGAGTCCTGGAGTATAGAATTCTATACATAGCATTTTCGAAGGAGATTGTTTGGCAACAAAAAATGTTAAAAACACCGGATAAAAACTGAGATACTTCCAATAATTTAAGCTTTCTGTTCATATACTTATCAAAACTAGATTCTGTCAGTAACATTTTTAAACTACATACCTTCTTCGGAGCAACCGCGAAACCGTCCGGCGCTCACGCCTATCGTCGAACAAAGGGAATTTTGACTCACTTGCCCTTGGGTTTAGTTTATGATTTTGACACCAGAAGAAAGCTAGAATGTCCAGCTTTCTATACATAATTTATATAAAAGGCTACGACATCGGTAGGAGGTGGTAGAGCTATTCAAACCTGCGTATAGATACCTATACGTGGGGACTCAGGAGGCTAGATGTAAGATAGCATATTAAGACCTCCGTGGGGAGCACAATGTATAGTACTATATGTATGTAATTTTTGTTTAATCTAATGTGTGGTGGGGTGTTTTCTTAGCCCTGTCTATTGCCCACCAGCGCCCCGTCGTATTTTCTCTTTTATAGTGCATTCGTAACACCGCCGTACCTCCCTTCTCCTCAGCGTGGTGGTGGTGCTGATGCGATCTTCGATAGAGGTCAGCTCTAAACAGAGCTTCACCTGTACTGAGTTGTGTTTCAATGGGCGCGCTACTCCACCATCAACTGGGAATGGCCCGTGAGACGCTGCTGAAGACAACGTGACTGGTCAATTGCGGCATGCTGTAACATCATGCTGCGGCATCTATGATATCCTCAGTGCAACGCAATTTACCAGGTAACTTTATTTGGAGGCTAATTGAATGGAAGTCTCAAAAGTAAAAATGTTCAAAACCGCTGGATTGTTGATGTATTGTGCTGGTGGGGCAGACAGTGATCAATGCTAAAATGTGTCCTTTTTATGGATTTTTGTGGTAAAAACAGTGTCCTGTTCTTTTCATCCCAACCGAAACGCCTACTGCGTTTCCGTAGATGAGCTTATCATAAATACATGAAACCCGGCATCTGCCCCTGTCAAAACGTTACACTTGCACTAATGCCCCTCCCCTTTGGGTCTTCGCAGAAGCCTGTAAATGGTTTGGGATGCATTTTCTTCTGATCAGTTTTGCAAGTTGTGTCAAAATTTTAGGTCCAGTTCGGGTCATGTCAGCAGTGCAGGTTAAGTGACCACCTCCAACAAAAATGTAACAGCATGAGTAAATACGTGGAGTCGATTTATCTAAAATGTATCTCAATACATGAAGTCATAGGCTACTATGAGATGTTAATTGGTATTTTTATTTCGATAACCCAGGGTTGGGTACGAGCCATGACCTCTCTTTTGAAAATTAATGGGTAATATGATTTAGCTAAGTAACTTCGTCTGGAACGGAGATACAGCGTTTATGTTGGCGTCACTGGATTTTTGTAATCACTGAGATGTCACCTAGCAAGATCGTACTATATATCATTCGATTGCATTTGCTGAGAATATTACAAATGTTTAAATAGTTGTGTTATGGCTTTTGTACGTCAGATGCTGTGACAAAAACATTAATCCTCCTTATATCCGTATGGTGACATGGTTTGGCCTCTGGTGACGTAGGATTTAGGCTGATAAAAATTGACAACCTAATTTTTCAGAGATTACGTCAGGGTGCCCAACAACGTTTACCACTTTTCATTCATTAGTGTGATTTGTAAGATCTTTGCTGATAAAAATCAACAACTTAATTTTTCAGAGATTACGTCAGGATGCCCCACAAGTTCTTCCACTTTTCATTCATTAGTGTGATTTCCGAGATCTGTGGGGTATCTCCCCGCCCCAGCGAAGGTGGCTCAGGCCCATGTTCATGCGCTTGCTGAAACAAACACATGGTTTTAGTTGGCCTTCCAGTGGCACGACCTGTCAATTGCTAACGCATTTTCTTTTTCAGGGAAGTGCTCTCAAGCAGACACCTGTCACGGCGGAGCAGTCGATGGATATGTCGGGGCGCCCTCGAATACGCCACTGCTGTATTGCTACTCGCCGCTGGCCATCGCCGTCCAAATGGAACTCAGCTGCCCCGAGGTGCGGGACGTTGCGGGGCCGACGCCCTGCGGCCCCGCCGTCCCGGAGCTGCCGCGGCTGCGCGGCGACTGGCAACCGCTGCGCTGCCGCCACCATTGGCGACTCTCAAACATCTCCCACGCTGTCCGTGGGTCCGGGCGCGCCGACTGACACTCGGTGCGTCCCGGCCCGCGTAGATAAGTGACTCCACCGCCCCCGCCGGGAGGCCCGCCGGTGGGGGAAACCGCGATCGCGGCGGAACGGGCCCTCAGGGTGGCTTCAGCCGACGAGCCAAGTACCGGTGATACTGCCACAAATGCCAGACCCGAGGCCGACTGCTGCTTGTCAGTTGGAGCGCGGAGGGGGTCCGCAACAAGACCGCGGAGCTCAGCCGCTGGCTATCGAACGTCAGGACAGACGTAGTGTCTATCCATGAGGCTCAGTTGGCTGGAAAGTCCCTATCGGTCCCGGTGTTTCAGACCGCCGCTATCTCGCGAAGGGCTAGAGGCAGGAGGGTCGTGGGGCCTGTCTGTGGAGGGGACGTCGCAATCCTCGTCAGAGACGGCCTCAACTTCAGTGTCATCGAAGAGTCGCCTCTCCAGCCTCAAGACGACACAACCGAATGGTGCGCCGTCAGAGTCATCTTGAGCGCACCCAAGATACTGATTTCACCCACCATCGACATCTTCAACATCTACCGCCCGCCTATACGCTCGTCTGGCGGGAACGAGCGGGTGAACAACTTCTCCCTCGAGGCCTTTCCTGCTGGCGACCCGACCCTCATCATGGAGGATGTGAACGGACACCACCCTGCCTGGGATGTCGTCTGTTTAGACCCGGACAGGGTGGACCGCCTGATACATGGCTGGTCCCTGCGCAAGAACTGGCGAATCCTCAACAACGGCGCTGCCACCCGTGCCAGGTATGGAGTGGAGACTCGCCTCTCGGCCCCGGATATTGCCATGGCCCACCAAGACTTGGCGCGCCGCTGTACGTGGTCGGTTGGCACCGACCTTGGAAGCGACCACCTCAACCAGGTGGTGTCGGTGTCGGTGGCCGGCAGTCGCCCCCGGCGTATCAGGAAGACGCGCTGGGCCCTCCACAAGGCTGACTGGACTGGCTTCACCGCCGACTGTGATGAGGCGGTGGCTGGCACTGTTACGCCGGACCTGCCGGTCGAGGGAATGGCTACGCGCTTGACGAACGCCATCCTCGAAGCGAGCTCCTGCAGGATCCCCGCGGAGCCCGTGCCGACCCCGTACCCTGGGCCCTCGACCCGGAGCTGGCCAGTGCGGTGGCGGAGCGCCGGACGGCGAGGATCAACATTCATCGGGTCCCCTCAAGGGAAACCACGGACCGATGGAAGGCCGCCAAGAGAAGAGCCGCAGAGGCCGAGGAGGAGGCAAGACGGCGCTCTTTCCGGTATTTTGTCACCGAGGAGCTGAACAGGCCCGCGGCCATTGGCTGCGTCACGAATATTATGAGGCGGATAGAGGGGGCGCGCGGGACGTATGCCTCGGCCAGACGGTCAAGGGCGACTGCGGCCGTGTCGCTGTGGAGGACCGAGCCAAGGCCGAGGCCTTCGCTCGCGAGTACTCCCTCGTGAGCAAGCACACCCGCCACCGGAGGCGTGACCGAGCCACAAAGACCTCACTGTGCGCAGCGTGGTCACGTCCATGCCCCTGTGACAGCTCCTACCAGCCTTTCAGCAGAGATGAGATGCTGGACCAGATTAAGAAGATGAGGTCCAGGAAAGCGCCCGATCCCGATAACGTGTGCACGGAGCACCTTCGGTACCTGGGACCAGCAGGCCAGGATGCCCTGCTGCACCTCATCAACTGCCCGTGGCGCACCTCAGTGGTCTCTAATGCTTGGATGAGGGCGACCATCATACCGATCTTGAAAGCAGGGAAGAACCCACAAGACGTCCCCAGTTTCGGGCCCATTTCACTTACCAGCCACATCGCGAAGCTGGCCGAGCGGATGGTCGGAGCGAGGCTAACCCACCTGCTGGAGAGGGCAGGACAATCCCAGAGGAACAGGTCGGCTTCAAGCGCGGCCGATCCGCTGAAGAGAACCGGGGACGACTCACCCAAGAATTCCAAGACGGGTTTAACCTCCCGAGGCCGCGAGACGGCCCGTCAGACGGCAAAACTGCCGCCAGGTTCGTCCTCGTCGCCTATGATTTCTCCCGCAGTTATGACAAGATCGACCACCGGATGTTACTGCTCAAGATGTTGTGCCACCTCCGCAAGTGTATGGCCTCCTGGGTCTTCCAGTTCCTGCGCGACCGCCGCGCCTGCGCGGAGGTGAACGGGGTGCGCAGCTCCGGCCGCATCTGCCGCGCCGGGCTCCCGCAGGGGTCGGTCCTCGCGCCGACCCTGTTCACCCTCTGGGCGTCGGACCTGGTGGAGGCAGTGGGGCCCGTTCCGAGCACCCCTGTGTACATGTACGCCGACGATACGGCTACATTGAGCACGGGGTGCACTGTCGACCTCGCCAGAGAGCGCGCCCAACAGACTGCTGACACCATGGTCAAGTGGGCTCGGGACTGGAAGATGACCATCGCGGGATCCAGGACGCAGGTGCTCGTTCTGTCCCAGCGCTACCAGGACGCTCAGAACCTCTCCATCAAGGTGGACGGCGCTGACGTCAGAGGTGGGCGGCATCTGAAGCTCCTCGGTGTGACCTTCGACAGGCAGCTTCGCTTCGGGGAACATTGCCTCAACCTTCGCAAGAAAGAAAAGCCCCGCATCGCTCGGCTACGTAGGATGGCGGGCCGCTCCTGGGGGCTTAGAGAGCCACAACTTCGCACTGTGGCTAGGGGCTACGTGCGCGGCGCCATGGAGTACGCCGCCGCTGCATGGCTGCCCGCTGCGTCGGAGTCACACGTGGAGCTCCTGAGTGCGAACTCAGGGCCGGCGCCCGAGCCATCACCGGATGCCCTGTCAGCACCCCTCGTCACTCGCTGCTGGCAGAAGCGGGCCTCACGGCTATCAGGGTGCGTCGTCAGGTGCTAGCAGCAAGACTGGCAGGTTCGTCCCGAGCCCTACGAAACGAAAGGACGACCCACTCCTCGTGACGGCGGAGTCTACCGCCCCTCAGCGCCTGATAACCACCACCGGCTGGCGGGTTGTTGGTGCAAGGGCGCTGGAGAGAGCGGGGGCGTCCGACGTTCCCATCGAAGCAAGGCTGCACGTCACCATCCCCCTTTGGGTGGATAGGACTCGCGTCTACATCCGCCTGGATGTCGGCCCGGATGCCCTGCGAGGGGTGCTGGATGCGCGGCGCCGTGCCGCCGCGGGGAGCACCTGTCCACTCTGCCAGACCAGGCCACCTGTGTCTGGAGTGACGGCTCTGCGGAAGGAGGAATGAGTGCCGGCGGAGGAGGGCCCTCATTGTGCTCCCCTCTGGGGATGAGCACCTGGTCACTGCCTCTGCCGGGAGGCTGTGCAGCAGCACGCGCGCCGAGCTCGTCGCCATCCGAGCGGCGCTGGAGAAGCTGCTGGAGATGGGGAGCGCCCCAGCTGAGTGGCCCATCGTCCTCTGCACGGACTCCTAGGCTGCCCTGTCGACTCTTGCGAGCGGCGCCGGCGCCTAGCAGACCACGTTGGGCGCGTCGGTGTGGCACCTTCGCCTCCAAGCTGTGGCCAGGGGACAAGATACGTTCTTTCAGTGGGCAGCCTCACCCGAGCTGTCGACCGCGCCGCCTCCAGGGCCTGGCCATGCTGCTGGTCGGGCAGCCAGTTCAGGCGCATCATGGGGGACCGGATGCCGACGCCGGTCCTCACCGAGAGCCGGGAAGACGCCGTCAACGTGCACCAGCTGAAGACAGGTCACTGGGGGCTCTCCAAACAGTACCTGTACCGCATCGGCCGTCTTCCCTCCCGCCAATGTCAGCAGTGCGCGGACCCGGCGTGCCTTGCGGCGCGCTGCCTCGTCTGCTGCCGCGAAGGCCGGATTGCCGCCACAGACCTCGCAACGTGGTCTGTGGCGGCGTGGCCCTGTCACATCTCCTTCAACGGACCAAGCTGGCGCACTGCTGTGGACGACGGGTTGGCTCCGGTTAAAGATGGGTTGGCGAATATTCTATACTTTACTGGCGACCTGAGAAGTCCGTGCACTACTTAGCGCAAACCTCACAGGGGGACGACCCGTACGGCTCCGGGACGACGTGCTGTGTGCAGGATCGATGGTAGTGGTGGTAACTTGGTGGACTCTTCGGGGGCCGATTGTGGAGGTCATCAATAGCGGTGACCCACGATTCCATCTCTAGCGGGCCGGGACGGCTCCGAGAACTGGCATGGCCCTAGTAGCACACAACATTGTGACAATGATCGTGAATATCTTGTCTAAACAATATTGTCATCACAACATTTGCTTTAACATTGTCACAATATTGTGGGCAAAACAATTGTGGGTGTAATATTGTCTCAATATTAGCCTACATTGTAGATACAACCAAACAAGGTGCTCAGAACGCCTGAACTCAACGTAGGGGCGGCAATATTGTATAAATGTTTCTACAATGTTGTTGATACAACCAAGAGGTATTTGTGAAGAAAATGCATGTTTTGAAATTCGGCATAGTCATGTTTGATCCAGTGTTCCAAGCAGTCCCTCAATATCGAATAAAAACGATAAAAAACATTGTTAGTGCAACATTGTGACAATGTTTCCACAGCAACTTTACAGCAATATTGTGACAGCATTATTGTAACAATATTCCAAAAACAATATATTGGCATACTTATGTTATAATAAAACTAGTGCAGCGAGACATTCAGTTCTGGGTGCGACGTTTGAAAATTTAGGCGGTATATTGTGGGTCCAGCAACGCATATTTTGTTGTCGTTGCGGCGATGTTATGAAAACAATGTTTGTGACGATGGTGTGAAAACAATATTGCAGCAAAATTTCGAAATAACCTTGTGACAATGTTTTAGCGGGAACATTGTAACAATGGAAGTTGAGTGCACTCGATAATTTCATCTGGACTGTCAGAGATGATGGGGATGGAAAATAAAGGACAGTTGCGCCACAATCCAACACCGACAAGCCCTGGTGAAAGTGTGTCTCCCTCAAAGCTGCGAGACCTTCCGCCGACTAATTCAATTTTTCCACCGGCTAATTCTTCTATTTTTGTCACTGTTTGGTTTGGTCACACGTCTTATCTCACAACGTTGTGCGGGTTCTGTATATTCGCACCACTCGGTGCTCCGCGCCGACCATGTCACCGGACCGGCGCCAACCAATGAGATGGCATGTCAAGCGTGACGTCATGGCATTAACCGTGGCCTGACCCGCCTCACAGGTCGGGTAGTCTGCACGTGGCACTAGCCGGGTGCGTGTGTACACATCGTCCGACTGCGATAAACTGCTCAACGCCTCATTGTTGTGATCCCCCGCCGGCCGTTGTGCTTACGCTGCCCCTGCCGGGCTTGACCGGCGACGGTGATCGGTGTGCATGCATGTGGTCACGGCAGTCGGTGCTCGGGAGTCGAGCCTAATACAGCGTGCTACTGCACAGAGCATTTAAGTGTGCGCGAGACGAAGCCGCAAAGCATGACGGGATTATAACATGGCACGGTCGTGAATTATGTTAGTGTTTAGTTTTCGCTCCTCTTGTTCTGCGCTTCAGTGCTAATATGGTTGATGTGGAGAAACTCTCTCAGCTTTTGCTGCAAAAGGCGCAGCTATCGGCGGAGCGGGAGGAGCGACTCCCACCAATGATGGAGCGTGTGGTGTCGCTACAACAGGCACAGCTTCCGGCCCAGGCCAGCCAGACAGATCCAGCCTACGCGCCCGTCGGCTGCCCCAGCGCCTCCAGGTCCGCTGGAACGACCGCTCGTATGATTAGTGTGTTTCAAACTATTCGCATATGTGTGTGAAGACGAGTTGCTGCTGCGTTTGGTCCCATCAAGAGGTTCATGTTAATTATATGCAGCAATCGTCGGGGGGAGATGTTGTGATCCCCCGCCGGCCGGCGTGCTTGCGCTGCCCCTGCCGGGCTTGGCCGACGGCGGTGACCGTGGCCGGTGTGTGTTTGCATGCTTGTGGCCACAGCAGTCGGTGCTCGGGAGTCGGGCCTAATACAGCCTGCTACTGCACTGAGTATTTATGTGCGCGCGAGACAAAGCCGCAGAGCAAAACGGGATTATAACATGGGTCGGGCTGTCTGCTCGCGGCACTGGCTGGCCCCGTGTGTTCACATCGTCCGACTGCAATAAATTACTCAATGCCTTACGGGTCGGGTCGTCTGCGAGCAGTACTGGCCGGCCGCAATGTATTCATATCGTCCGACTGTAATAAACTGCTCAACGGAAACTCCAGCCTTCTTTCTGACGGACTCGAACAAATGTGACTACGATCAGTAAAGTGGACATTCCCACGATATTAGGAAGCAATATTACAGCTATATTAAAAACCAATATTGCAGGTAGGTATGTTGTCATATCAACATCTACACAACATATCCGCAAGATATCCACAACATTGTAGCAAAAACGAGGCATTTTTTACAACATTGTCACAAAAACAAAACAATATGTTAACCATATTGCCATAATATTCCAACAATGTTGTAGCAATATTTACCAAGCAATAATGCCCCAAATAACATTGTTGCAATATTTTGAAACATTGCTATCACAACAAGGCATTATGGCAAGGAATCATTTGTCTGGCAAAGGAGACAGGAGTATTTGGAATCTCTTGCGTAACAATAATACCATAAAAACATGTTTTTGTAGGGATTTTATATTAAATACAGGAATTATACCAGCATTTGACTTCCCGTAATGTTGTGGAACGTCAACTGTGGGACCAATCGATTTGGTATTCGATTGCGTAATCTTCTTACACAATCGCAATTTTCTGACAGCCTAGCCAGAGAGAGCAAGTAGGCTCGAAGGCTAGAAGGATAGTACTGAGTTACGAAAACAGACGGCTCAGGTCATGTAGAGTCAAGGTCGAGTCAAGGGGAATCGCAATGCACGTTTTGGCGCCTCCGTGACCCCCAGGAAGAGAACAGACGTCCATGAAGTCAGCGACAGATTGACATTCGGATTCAGGGACGGATTCGCCCGGAGAGGCTTCTCCTGCAATTTCGTTCAAATTCACACCATAGGCTCCTCGGGCTCTCAGCAATTCACCCCTAAAGTGATTTAGAGTGTGGAGGGGGGCCAAGGTTAGGTTAGGCTTAGGTTAAACTGTAGTCTGGTCGATTAGCTTGTACACTCAGATATTAGGATCCGAGATTTAGTTTGTAAATGTCTCTGCTTAGTGATTTTCGAGACATGCACCACTCTCCAGGCTAAACTAAAAGAAAATATTATCGCTTACTAAATTACCTCGTGGTTATGTGTGTTAGTTAAATGATTTCGACAGTATAGGGAGTCTGACAGGATCACCTCTGGCACCCTCATGTCTTATTCCAAATCATCCTCCCAAATCGCCCAACCCATCAAAACCAACCCTCTGCCCCTCTCTCTCTCAACTAGGTGCGCGACCAATGGCCGTCCTATTCCCACCTGACTGACATGTGTTTTCCCGGCAGTGCGGGGCGCCGCATACTGGGTATGACCGGCGGCTCCTCTGCCCGACCCCTGCTAGGGCTCCCCCTGCCTGTGCGCCGCGGCTCACGCTGGCCTCGGCTGCTGAAGCGGCGTACTGCGGGGGCTGCCTGGCGGGTCGGGTTGCCGCCAGTGCTGGCCCTGTTGGCGCTGCGGCCACCCGCTGAGCGCGGTGGCGCCCTCTGAGGGGCGGAAGGTGGCTCCACCTGTCCTCTCGACCCTACCTGGCTGGAGCTGTAGAGGGCGCACCCCGCCGGTGCGCCTCTCGCCGGGGGCTGAGCCGCCCCAGCGGCGAGTGGTGGCTTCGGCGGCCTGCTCGCGGCGAGGTCCTGTAGTGCGAGCTGTTTGCGGACGGGTCGGTGCTGCGGACCGCTGCTCGCGGCTGCGATGTGCGCCGGTCGGGCGGTGGCGCCGCGTATGTTTGGCGCTCGGTGGCGGGAATGATGCGAGATTTCCTGTGGTGCTGAGACCCAGGTATTTTTTTATTGTGTACTGTTTTTATGTCGATTTTTAACAAGCCGGCCGGCAATAGGTATTTTAGGGTGCGCACTAGGGTGCATCAAACGCCCCTGATTTTCATTTTTTGATGAATTGGCTTAGCGGCCCGTCACATTTTGTTGTTTCAGACATGAAAACCTCAAATCCCAAATTTTTTGAAAATCTAATGGGCTAGGGGTGCCACCTAGCGGTCAAAGTTTCAAATTTTTGCAATTTTTAATATTCATTGGATCGCCCGTGGAAATTGTATTATCATAAAATCGGACCCAGCAGTTGTCAAATACTGTTTTCCAAGCTCCAAATTACCTGTGCAGTCACTTTCGCGCATTTTGGACGCCAGCTAGGGGTGCCACCTGACGGTAGAAGTTTGCAACGTTTGGCGTTTTGGTGAGTTTTTATCGAAAATAATTGTTGAACCATCCTGGATTTGAACTTTGTTGTAATTATGAACTACTCCAATATTTAATCTTCCTTTTTCGTTGTTTTTCAACAAATCATCCATTTTCTTCCATAGTTTTTCATAGTTTTTGGGAGTTCTCGCACGACCTCCTCTCATTTCAGTAATCCACCGGAGCACAGTGGGCGGCTAAGTTGGGATATTTCGGGAAAGAACCGAATCGTTCATCGATTTGAGGTATTATTCCTATTACAATACAAGGCCAGTTATACAATGCTGAGACCAAAACATCTTGATTCATCAATCTTTGAAATGCTTGAAGGTTCCAGCTTAAGTACCTTGCATGAAAAGCACCGTTGTGGAAGCTAAGCTCATGTACGATGATTAACGCCAAGAGCCGATGTTTCCAAATTGACACCAAATGTCTTAGATTATTGTAATCATGTTACTTTGGGTTATGGCTTATGTTATTATTGTAGTTAACATAACACCGATCTCTCGATAACAAATACGAGATTTGTAAGACATTCATAGCACAGCTCACGGCCTGTTTGATTGATTTTTGGGCTTATAGACGCACCAACTGCCAGGGTCATACGGCGTCGCCTACTCTTTCCCTTTTGGAAGGGTTTCTGGGGAGCCCGCTTGCTCCTCGTTCAAGTAAGTCGCCGGGCCTTGAACCCGGGTCGGCTGCGTGGAAGCCAGCTGCGCTGACCACTCCACTGCCGCGCTCACAACTCATGGCCTCGACAAGACGTCATGTTCAGTTGCGCTAGTTTTGACCACTGATAATCACACTTGACTTTCTATTTCTTCTATTCACACAACCCCCCTTTCTTGAGCACACAGATTACTTGTGTTTCGGGTTCCTTGAGCGTAGATCAGGTTGCCTTTTCGTTTTTTTCCCGACCGCTTGCAGAATGTTCTGCAAGTGTCGCTTAGACTACGCTGTCGTTTGAAAGTCCGAGGCCATCTTTCCTCCCTTTACGGCGGTATCATTGGGAACATGTATGGCCCTGGGCTTTACCCTTGATGCCTGGTAGGTAGATGAGTCAGGCCCGTCACTGACATCCAGCTCTAGGAATCCGGTGTTCAGCTTCAGGAGTCTGAATTTAGACCACGATTCAGGTTCAGCCAGGTCTACCAACTTAGTCTCTTTGCTCAATCTCTGCAAACTCTGGGGCCGGGGTGGCCCAGTGGCTTTGTTGCCAGTATTTGGATCGGATAGCATGGATTAACGTGGGTTCAATTCCCACGGCGGGAAACCGCCTTCCGTGTCCGATTTGACCCGGTGGAGAAGATCCTTTAACACCCACGCCAATACTCCCTGTAATTGGGCAAGTTTGCCTGTTGGGAATGGCCCTACTAAAAAATAAATAAAATAAAAACATGGTTTCCCGGACCCACTTCCTTCACGACTGAAAGGTGCCTCGGGTATGATCTTGAGCTTCACCACCAGAAAACGTTTTGCAAGCTGACTTCGCACAGGCTGAGATGTCAAGTTGCTGAAAAGAGCAAGAGAACCATCTCTAAGGTGAAGTACCGCTGATGGCTGAAAGCCAGCAGTGTACCGGTGCCAACAACCTTGTTCACCCAGTCCCCATAACAGGACAAGTGCTGATTAAGATTCAGATCATGCCATGGGGAATCCACTGCGTCCTGGCATATCATGCATTACAAGCCATAGACGGAGGAGATGGAGGTCCCGAACCACCAAAGCTTTGACATTAGTTCCTGCGTTGGGGCTTTTTCGTCTTGAACGTTGGAATGTGGTGCTCGGACGTGCATATCTTCATCGCATAAGGCAGGCTGCTCATCCATCTAGCTCTACGCATTGCTCCTGAGCGTCGAAAATATACATCTGGATTATTTGAGCCAAGGAAAGTAATTCCTAGTTCTCAGAACTCCTCGTGGTCATCACGGCCTTGCTTCGGACAGACAGTTTGAAGGAGGTTCTCTTTGAGTTCCGTCAGGAACGGGCGACTTTCTGGTGAAGTTGAGTTTATTTGAAAGATAAACTCAACCGTCTTTCATATTTCGCTTATTTTGATAAATAATTAATTTCGAAATATTGTTAATTTTTGGCCCGTTTTTCTTCAGTGTATAATGAACGTAAGTCGGTTTTTGTTAGAATTATTGGTTAGGCAAGCAGAATTTCTCAATATCGAGTCTGTTCAAAACACTGACGTGGACTTTTCCCCCGACTTAGTGCCTGTCCGCAGACCAGAGCAGAGCCTTGTTCAGCCGATCTTGGATTTGGATGCAGGCGGCTGATCGATGACCTGTTTTCGACCCTGTTGAGGCAAACACCATGTTCACCACTGCGTCTGAGCACTCCTGCCGTTCAAGAAGCTCAACCGTCAAATTCGATATGGGGGAGCCGTATTTTCCATTCGTTCTCTTACTCTACCACGGTGTAACCAGCAATTAGTTTCCATGTCCGCTCCCCACAACTTGTTTCCGTCTTTCTTCGTTCTTAGCCTTGTGTGTACGAGAAGGCATCAAATTACAGTAAAACGGTAGTTTATCGCCCAAAATATTAGCTGCAAGCAGGACCAGTGTCCTCTATAAATAAAAACGGATGAACAGAAACCAATGTAAATTTTTAACTTCGGCCGCCAGGTAGTGCCATATAAAGAAATCCAAAATGCATGAAATCCGTCTCGCAAGTACCCTGAGGTCGATTCAGCAAAATCTCGTTTCAGCTGGACCAAAATACACAATGATTCTGTCCACACATTTAATGAAACAAATGGTAAAAAACTGTCAAAATTGATTTTTTCACCGCTAGGAGGCACCCCTAAAAGATGTCTAAAATCCATGAAATTGGGCATGCAATTGCTTTTAGGCCAGCGCAACAGTGTTTGGTCACAAAACAGTCCACTAATAAAATGAGGCGACTTCTGCGGCCAATCCAAAGTATATCCAAAAATTGTCAAAATTGAAAACTTTGGCCGCTAGGTGGCACCCCTAGCCCCTTTCGAAATTTCAAAATATTTCATATTTGGACTCACTAGGTCCAAGGCAAAAAATTGGGCCGGGCCGCGTAGCTAATTTCAAAAAGTCGGAGCGTTTGATGCACCCTAGTGCGCACCCATTATCAAGCGTTTTACTCAGTCACAAACTGTGTATGTCTGCTGTTGCACTGTATAATTGTGCTTGCTTCTGAATACATATATGGTCATATTTTAGGTCACATTCACCCGTTCACCCGCTAGAGGTGAAAACGCGAAATTTACCTGAAACGGCGTCTCCTCCGATTTCGGTCAAATTCACACCATAGCGTCGTCGGGCCCTCAGCAACTCACCCCTAAAATGTTTATACGTCACATTCATCTGTTCACCCGCTAGAGGTGAAAAAATAAAATCAACCCGAAACAGCGTCTCCGATTTTGCTCAAATTCACACCATAGGCTCTTCGGGCCCTCAGCAACTCATCCCTTCAGTGATTGTACGTCACATTCACCCGTTCACCCGCTAGAGGTGAAAAACTGGAATTCACCCGAAACGGCGTCTCCTGCGATCTCGCTCAAACTCACACCATAGGCTCCCCATGCCCTCAGCAATTCACCCCTAGAGTATTTATACGTCACATTCACCCGTTCACCCGCTAGAGATGAAAAAGTGAAACTCACCCGGACCGGACTCTCCTGCTATTTCGCTCAAATTCACACCATAGTCTTGTCAGGCCTGCAGCAGCTCACCCCTCAAGTGATATTCCGTCACATTCACCCGTTCACCCAACCGAGGTGAAAAAGTGAAATTCAAGCGAAACGGTGTCTCCTCCGATATCGCTCAAATTTTCAACATAGGCTCCTCGGGCTCTCAGCATTTCAGCCCGAAAGTTATTTTACCTCACATTCACCCGTTCACCCACTAGAGGTGACAAATTCAAATTTAGCCGAAACGGAGTCCCCTGCTATTTCGATCAAATTCACACTTTAGGCTCTTCGGGCTCCCAGCAACTCGCCCCCAAAGTGATGGTACGTCACATTCGCCCGTTCACCTGCTAGAGGTGAAAAACTGGAATTCACCCGAAACGGCGTCTCCTGCGATCTCGCTCAAATTCACACCATAGGCTCCCCATGCCCTCAGCAATTCACCCCCAGAGTATTTATACGTCACATTCACCCGTTCACCCGCTAGAGATGAAAAAGTGAAACTCACCCGGACCGGACTCTCCTGCTATTTCGCTCAAATTCACACCATAGTCTTGTCAGGCCTGCAGCAGCTCACCCCTCAAGTGATATTCCGTCACATTCACCCGTTCACCCAACCGAGGTGAAAAAGTGAAATTCAAGCGAAACGGTGTCTCCTCCGATATCGCTCAAATTTTCAACATAGGCTCCTCGGGCTCTCAGCATTTCAACCCGAAAGTTATTTTACCTCACATTCACCCGTTCACCCACTAGAGGTGACAAATTCAAATTTAGCCGAAACGGAGTCCCCTGCTATTTCGATCAAATTCACACTTTAGGCTCTTCGGGCTCCCAGCAACTCGCCCCCAAAGTGATTGTACGTCACATTCGCCCGTTCACCTGCTAGAGGTGAAAAACTGAAATTCACCCGAAACGGCGTCTCCTGCGATCTTGCTCAAATTCGCACCATAGGCTCCCCATGCCCTAAGCAACTTACCCCTAGAAAAATTATACGTCACATTCACCCGTTCACCCACTGGAGGTGAAAAAGTGAAATTCAGCCGAAACGGCGGCTCCGATTTTGCTCAAATTCCTACCATAGGCTCTTCGGTCCCTTAGCAACTCATCTCTAAGGTGAATATACGTCATAATTACCCGTTCACCCACTAGAGGTGAAAAGTGAAGCTTTTCACCTCTGAGTGGGTGAACGGGTAAATGTGACGTAAAATCAATTCAGGTGTGAATTGCTTAGGGCCCATGGAGCATATTGGGTGAATTTTAGCTAAATCGCAGGAGACGCCAATTTGGGTGAATTGTACATTTTCACATCTGGCGGACGAACGGGTAAATGTGACGTATCATCACTTTAGGGGTGAGTTGCTGAGGGCCCGGCAAGCCTATGGTGTGAATTTGAGCGAAACTCGAAGGAGACACCGTTCCGGGTGAATTTCAATTTTTCACCTCTAGTGGATGAACGGGTAAATGTGACGTAAAGTCACTTTAGGTGTGAATTACTGAGGTTCCGAGAAGCTTATGGTGTGAATTTAAGCTAAATTGCTGGAGACGCCATTTTGGCCGAATCCGTCGCTGAAGATGCCGTTTCGGGAATTTCAATTTTTCACCTCTAGCGGGTGAACGGGTGAATGTGACGTATGATAAGTTTGGGAGTAAATTGCTTAAGGCCCCAGGAGCATATGGTGTGAATTTAAGCTAAATCGCAGGAGGCGCCAAATCGGGTGAATTTCACATTTTCACCTCTAGCAGATGAACGGGTAATTGTGACGCATCATTACTTTAGGGGTGAGTTGCTGTGGACCCGAAAAGCCTTTGGTGTGAATTTGAGCGAAATCAGAGGAGACGCCGTTTCATGTGAATTTGACTTTTTCACCTCTAGCGGGTGAACGAGTAAATGTGACGGAAAATAAATTTAGGGGGTGAGTTGCTGGGGGCGCGACGAGCCTATGGTGTAAATTCGAGGAAAATCGAAGGAGACTCCGTTTTTCGGGTGGATTTCGCTTTTTCACCTCCAGCGGGTGAATCGGTAAATGTGACGTATAATCACTTTAGGGGTGAATTGCTGAGGGCCCGAGGAGCATATGGTGTGAATTTGAGCAGAATCGGAGGAGACACCATTTCTGGTGAATATCACTTTTTCACCTCTAGCGGGTGAACGGGTGAATGTGACGTAAAATCAATTCAGGTGTGAATTGTTGAGGGCCCATGGAGCATATTGTGTGAATTTGAGGCTAAATTGCAGGAGACGCTGTTTCGGGTGAATTTCACTTCTCACCTCCAGCGGGTGAACGGGTAAATGTGACGTATAATCACTTTAGAAGTGAATTGCTAATGGCTCGACGAGCCTATGGTTTGTATTTTTAGCTAAATCACAGCGAGACGCCATTTTGGGCGAATCTGTCGCTGAATCCGTCCGCTGAAGACGCCATTCCGGCATTTCATTTTTCACATCTAGCGGATGGACAGGTAAATGTGACGTAAAATCAATTCAGGTGTGAATTGCTGAGGGCCCGAGGAGCATGTGGTGTGAAGTTAACCTAAATCGCAGGAGACGCCGTTTTGGGCGAACACGTCGCTGAAGATGCCGTTTCGGGTGAATTTCACTATTTCACCTCTAGCGTGTGAACAGGTGAATGTGACGTAAAATCACTCTAGGGGTGAATTTCTGAGGGCCCGCGGAGCACATGGTGTGAATTTATGCTAAATTGCAGGCGACGCCATTTCGGGTGAATCCGTCCTTGAATCCGACCCTGAAGACGCCGTTTCGGTTGAATTTCACTTTTTCACCTCTAGAGGGTGAACGGATGAATGTGACTGAAAATCCCTTTAGCAATGAGTTGCTGAGGGACCAGAGAGCCTATGGTAGGAATTTGAGCAAAATAAGTGACTCTGTTTCGGGTAATTTCAGTTTGTCACCTCTAGCGGGTGAACGAGTGAATGTGGCGTACAATCACTTTAGGGGTGAATTGCTGAGGGCCCGACGACGCTATGGTGTGAATTTGACCGAAATCGGAGGAGACGCCGTTTCAGGTGAATTTCACTTTTGACCTCTAGCGGGTGAACAGGTGAATGTGATGCATAATCACTTTAGGGATGAGTTCTGGAGGGCAAGGGGAGCCTGTGGTGTGAATTTAATTGAAACAGCATGAGACGCCGTTTCGATTGAATTTTACTTTTTCACCTCTAGCGGTTGAACGGGTGAATGTGATCTAAATCACTTTAGGAGTGAATTGCTGAGAGCCCGGGGAGCCTATGGTGAATTTGAACGAAATCGCAGGAGACGCCTTTCCGGGCGAATCCGTCAATGAATCCGAATGCCAATCTGTTGCTGACTTCTTGGACGTCTGTTCTCTCTCTGGGGGGTCACGGAGGCGCCGAAACGTGCAATGTGTCCCCTTGATCCGACCTTGACTCTACATGAGCTCATCTGTCGGTCTTAGTAACCCGGTACTATCCGTTTAGCATTTGGGCTTACTGGCTCTCGGAAGGGGATTAGAATAGCTCTCCTCTTCCTGGGGGTCACGGAGGCGCCAAACGTGCATTGTGATTCCCCTTGACCCGACCTTGACTCTACATTACCTGAGCCGTTTGTTTTCGTAACTCAGTACTATCCTTCTAGCCTTCGAGCCTACTTGTTCCCTCTGGCTAGGCTGTCAGAAAATTGCGATTGTGTAAGAAAATTGCGCGCCAAATCGATTGGTCCCACAGTTGGCGTTCCCGGTGGGTCCCAAGTTAATGGGATTTGATGCATCAGAATGTAAACAGATTTTACGCCACCGTAGTTTAGCCCATGCCAGTTCTCCGGAGCCGTCCCGGCCCGCTGAAGAGGGAATCGTGGGTCACCGCTATTGGTGACCTCCACAATCGGCCCCCGAAGAGTCCACCAAGCTACCACCACTACCATCGATCCTGGACACAGCACGTCGTCCCGGAGCCGTACGGGTCGTCCCCCTGTGAGATTTGCGCTAAGTAGTGCAAGGACTTCTCAGGACGTCAGTAAAGTAAAGAATATCCGCCAACCCATCTTTAACCGGAGCCAACCCGTCTTCCACAGCAGTGCGCCAGCTTGGTCCGTTGGAGGGGATGTGACAGGGCCACGCCGCCACAGACCACGTTGCGAGGTCATGTCCCGCGCCGCCGAGGACATCGCCGCCGCCAGAGTCGCTAAGCTCGTACCTCTCCTGGTTTTCCCTCTGGAAATAGGGGCATGAACCTACCGTGATTTCACCGGAGTAAAGCTCATTATTTGTAGAGTGGTGTTATGAGAAGCGGTGATATACATGTAAGTACCTATATACATGTAAGTACCTGATATACATGCCGGTACCTCAGCCCCATTTTTGTTTCTCCGGCTTCAAGGGTGTTTCAACCGCTGAATTTCGGTTCAGGTGAAAACGGTCGGTGTGTAGCGAGGACATGGTGAAGGTGGGCGTAAAGCCCAACTAGTTCTTACATGTTATCACATCATTTTTGCCATTTATGCGAAACGAAGTGTTACATCGCGGCTCTTTATATCCCCACTGTTTCCCAACAAGGTCATCGCCACAGGACACCGAGACTGCATTTGGCACATGCTTCTCTCAATTCGGGGTCTCAAATTGTCTCAAATCCATGTTGAAGGTATGGGAGGCAGTATCAATTCAGTCTCAAATGTTTCAAACTCGTGCACTAACAATGGGCCAATTGCGACCATTTGATGCTGCATTTGAGAAAGTTGAAACGCCGGCAGTCTTAAATGAGCTTTCCTCTACCGCCACCAGGGCGGCGGCTGTGCAGGCGTGCACCCAGCATGCGTCGGCAGCGTGCCGGGCGACAGCGGTGGTGACGAGACGGAGGGGGGGGGTGGAAAGGAAAGTATTGACAAGCCTGCCCGCGCAATTGCAACCGTGCGTTGCTTCTAGCTGAAGCCGCTGTCAAGTGCTAGCATCAAAGCCTCGGGTGAGCTGCGCTGAACCATTGGTAGCAATCAATTTCGGTACATTAATGTTACTTGCCCATCGACAGGCAGTGGCGGATCAAGAAAATCATCGGGTGGGGAGGGCTAGTGGGCCCGAGCCTCACCCGCCAGTACCTCGAGCAGCCCCTCGCCTATGTATTAAGTATAGGAGCTCGGACATTTCGGGAGGGGCTTGAGCCCCCCCCCCCAAGCCCCTATGGATTCACCATGACTGTCGACTGGAATATTGGCAACATCTTCCCGTATGGAATCATGGGCTTACAATTAATTTTTCTAACGTATTCAATTGGTTCCATCCGTACTGAGCAAGGTTACCAGCGGCAACTAGTTTCGTAGTGTTGAGTAAGGTGATGGGGTGAAGGGTACCATAAGTCCTCCCCCTCCCCGAGGAAGAGGGGTGAAGCAAACGCAACGTGGATTAATAATTAATGAAAAACAGCTTTTGGCTTCAAATAGCTATGGTCTCAACATTCTTCAAGCCTATCTTAGTACCCATTGCCTCGCTTTTGAGTGTTTTACCGTGTTAATACCGCATTAAACACTGAAATTTGCAACATTGTTCCGGGGAAATAAAGATGCGGATACCTTTGATATTTTGCGAGAACGTAGCCAATGTTGTTTATTTAGTTTGGGGAAAAGTGCAAAGGTTCTAAAGATGATAGTGTTTTGGCGAGAAGGGCCACAGTATGGCTGCTATGGATACTGTACTGCTGCTGCTAACGTTACTCGTAAATAAGGTTGTCTGATCCGTATCTCCTCCAGAATACCAGGGGTTAAACCAAACGCTACAGATTGGATTTTATCATGGAGAACCGTTGACCAGCTTTATCTGGTAATTTTTGAGCATTTTGGAAGCATATTTTCATCCCCATAGCAATGCTTCATGATTGTGCCGTATTAAACCTAAATTAAATACGCCAACCTGCAACATCGCTGCTGGGCTAATACCCACGTGTAGAGCTTATACCTTTTTCGTGAATGTAGCCAATGATCTGGACTTAGTTTTGGTATCACTTCATTGTTCTAGATCTGATAGGTTTTTGGTTGGCATGGCCACAATGTTAACTACTTTTACAATGATAAATAAGGTTCTCGCAGCTTATCCTCCTGCCACAGGCCAGGGTAAAATACAACGCCACAAAGACACCGTTTATCTAAAACAAGCTTTTAGCCTCATTTCATATACATTTCAGTTTTCTTGGAGCATATCTTGATGCCTGTAATGCTGTTTGACGGTTTTTTACCGTGCTAAAACCGTATTTATTAAACACCACAACTTGCAGCATCGTCCCTGCGTAATAAAGGCGTTTAGAGCGCGGAAATGTTGAGCGAAGGTGGTAAGAGACATGTACTTAGCTTGAATAAAGCTACAACGTTCTAGATCTGATTGGTTTTTAACGAGAATGGCCATGATATTGACTTTTTCTGCTAATGGTAAAGAAGGTTGGGGGCTGCTTATTACATTCCCCTACAGGACAGGGGTCAAATAAAACATTGGCGGACGCAGGGAGGGGGCATTCCAGCCATGCCCCCCAAAGCGCTGGAAGGGGGGGCCAAACTATCTTTTTCCCCCAAACACCGAATAATTTTTTTAAAAAGGTGTTTACCCCAGGTCTGTCAGGCAAACAAATCTTCGCTACCCCATCCCCGCCCAGGCGGAGCAATCTTGTACTTGGAGAGGTAGCTTATACTAGGTCTGTCGAGCACCCAAATTGCACGTCCCCCTCCCCCAGGAGGAGAGGCAGACATGGATTTGGTCCCCCAAAACTCGGTTCTGCGTCCGCCCCTGAAATAAAACGAGACAGAGACACTTGTGGTATGTATTTACAGCGAAGCTTAACTTCATTTCATTTCAATTTGAGGTTTCTCGAAGCATATATTAATGCTTGTAAGGCTGTTTGACTGTTTTTACCGTATTAAAGTTGTATTGAACCCTGCACGTTGCAACATGGTTCCTGGGCTCACAAAATCACGCAGAGGGTTGGAATTCTGAGCCAACATAGACAAAACAATGTGCTTAGGCTGGATGCAATTACATTGGTAAGATAGGAATATGATACACTTTTGGTGGGCATGACAGCAAGTCGCAGTACATTTCCCATTGCTAAATACGGTTGAGGACAGCATATCTTCCCTGCAGAGTTCAGGGGTTAATGGAAACGCTCTCAGAAGACATTGATTATTGAAAGCGAAAATCGGTTTCATTTCATGCACATTTGAGCTTTCTTGAAGCATATATAAATGCCCGTAATTTTGTTGTACTGTTTCTACCGTGTTGAACACATATTAAACGCTGCAAATTGCAACGTGATTTGTGCAAAAACAGAATCCCGCAGGGGTATTTGAATTTGCGTGAACGTAGCCAAGGTACATAAATTAGTTTGAATAAAATTACAATGACCTAGAGCTATCCCTGCTTCATAAACATCACATTTAAAACTTTTATAAACAAGCCAACGTGGAATATTGTTCCTGGGATAATAAAGATGTGGAGAGCTTTCAAATATGGCGTGAACGTAGCCAAGGCTTTTCTTTTACTGTGAGGTAGAGCACACTAGCTTGGAACAGATGGGTTTTTGGGGCTCATAACCACAAGTTGTGCTCCGTTTGGTAATGTTAAATAAGATGGGGGTGCCGTTTAGTTCCTCCAGAGGCTAGTGACTAAACAGGACACTACAGGGGACGATTGTATGAGGAAAAGCTGGATCTCACCTTCATCTGGCTACCGTTTGAATATGTTTGAAGCTTACTTTAATACCCCTAGCCCTGCCTCATTATTTTGTAGTAGGTACCTACCAAATATGCATTAACACGCGCATTGACGGGGCGGGTAACCGCCCCTCGTGTTTTTCGGAGATAGCAGAAAAACGGTGGCGCGTAGCGCCGCCGTACTTGGCATACCTTCTCTCTCATAATTTTTACAACTTATGTGAACGTTTTAAGGTTAGGTCATCTCAGGTCAGGTCACCAGTACAGGTCAAGTGACCTGACCTCAAAAAGTTTAAGATAGCATAAGTCGGAACAGGGTGAATTTATCCGATTGAAACTCATGTCCAAAATGGGCCCACCGAGTTCTCTAAAATATATTCCGGTATTTTTTATATCAATGACCTAAGGTCAGGTACCAGCCATGACCTCTCCGTTGGAAATAGATGGGAAAATGGTTTGGCTGAATAACACAGTAACGGATGGTGTTAGAGCGTTTGTTTTAGCTGCATTAGACTTGCCTTGTCTTTGCGGTTCTAAAGATATGCATTTTATATAATTTGACCTTGAACTAACCTCACGTCAGGTCAAATCCTTGATTGGACCTAGTATTGTCAAATTATATATCATTCGATTCGGCTTGCTGCGAGGATTGATACAGTTCAAGTTGTTTTGCTCTATCTTTACTTGTTCAGATGTAATGGCCGAAAAGCTTCATTTGCATGCTATCCCTATGACGGCATGTTTTGACCCTCGTGACCTTAAATGTGACGTGACAAAAACAATGGTACAAATATTTTCGATGGAGAAGTAGGTGGGCTCACCCAACGCTGTTACTGTTTTTTCGCTACCTACCGTGGCTCTCGAGATCTTCGAGGGGGATGGTACCCCGTCAAAGCGAAGGTGGCTTAGACCCCCGTCAATGTGCGTGTTAAGCATGTCAGCTAGCAACATCACTGCTGGGTTGATAAATATGCGCAGGGCTGTGAAATAATGAGTAGACAAAGTCAAAGCTTTGAACTTGGCTGCAGTCAATATAAATTTGTCTAAAATTGATTGGTTTCTCGCGAGCATGGCCATGAGCTTAACTCAGTTTTGTAGCGTTGAGTAATGTGGTCTTATCCGGGGGCGTAGCCAGGATTTTGGTCAGGGGCGGCCCCCGAAAAGGGTCTCTGCGACAGCACCAAAAGGGCCTTGCTGGGTAAAAAGGGCCCTGCTTGTTACAGAACAGAGTGCTGAAGAGGGCTTAAGAGGTCCCTGTCTGGTGCGAAATTTGAAATTTGGCCACAGAGCATAGTGCAGGCGAGCCGCACTTCGCGCGGCCCGTGACCTCGGGGGGGGCGGCTGTCCCTGTCGCCCCTCTCCCTTGGCTACGCTCCTGGTCTATCTAATTTGAATTGTTACTGGCAGGTGCGCAACATCACATGCATATGCCGAGGATTTGAATAAATGTCGAGCTCACAAGTGTGAGGTTATACACTGGGATGTACCAAGGGACGGAGGATTCCGGGGGCAGGTTGTGCAGCTCACATCAAGAAAATATTGGGGTGTGCAACAGTATCTTTTTGCACACCCGGCTTTTATTTAGTCCGGGGAGGCCCCCCGCCCCGGATTTTGCCGGTGCCCCCGACCGGTTAAGGGAAATCAGACCTAAACACCACCTACTTGAAGAGGTAAAATCCTCCGTGTAAAATAAAGTACACTTTAAAATATGAATGACAGTCTATTCCTGACATAAAAACCAACCCATAGAGAGCAACCACCCCCCCTGGCGAGAAAAGGTGTCCCATCTGGATAACATATATAAGCGCCCTTTGACAGTAAAGGCGCCCTCTGGACAGCAGAGGCGCCCCTGGACAGAAAAAGGCGTCCCACTTAGAAGAGTAACGGCGCACCTGGTTAGGATAGGCGCCCTGGTTGGCACAGGCGCCCCTGGATAAAAAGGTGCCCCTCCCCCACAGAGCAAAGGCGACTCCTCTGGATAGCATAGGCGCCACCTGGACGTCAGAGGCATGGACAGCAAAAGGCAACCCTCCCCCCCACAGAGCAAAATCACCCCTGGAAAGCATAGGTGCCGGTTGGATGGAAAGGTGCCCCCCCAGGGAAGGTACCCCCTTGGAAGCAAAACACCCCCCAAGAAAAGGAGCCTCCTCTGGAAAGCAAAGGCGCCACCTCTGGATAAAATGGGTGCCATTGGATAGCAAAGGCGCCCACTGAACAGTTGAGGTGCGTCCTGGACTGCGAGAGGAGCCACCAAGAAGAGTAATTGCTCTTAACCCTCGCCCCAACGGGGGGCCCATTGATGCCCCTAAGGTTTTTCCGGGATAGCAGAAAAACGACGAAGCGCAGCACCGCAGTTGAGGGCTCTACCTCTCCTGCATCATTTTCCCATCATCCCTGAAATTTTTTACCCCGGGTCACCCAAGGTCAGGTCACCAGACGAGGTCAACCAAGGTCACCTCACTTCACCTTTAGAGCTCTGTAAGAGCTACATTTCAAAGTCGATCGATTTGAAACTTCCTACACTTCATAACCCCTCCAGGGTCTACAAGGTGTATATCCGGGATTTTTTCGATTTCGTGCCCTGAGGTCAGGTCACGAGGCGACCTCTTCCATTGGAAAAGCATAGGGAAAAGTTGTTTCATGATATAAAAGCCACAAAAATGATTGCAAATACTCAGACTGCTTAGAACAACGTTTTTGGACACCCTTTCACGGATCCCAGGGGTAATATTTGCCCTTTGACTTTTCCAAGGTCATCCAAGGTCACCAGAGGTCAAAAACAGTATTTTGGCAATAACTTTTGACCTAATTAAGCTAGAGCGGTCAAACAAACACCATCGTGTTTGTCTTGTCACTGGCTTTCACTTGATATACGGCAAGGTCACTTTTTGACCTTTCGTGACCTCAGGTCATATTAGGTCACGAGGTGACCTCTGGAGGTCAAACCACTGGCGGGAGGTCTTTACGTTCCACATAGCGGAAAAAGTACTGGCAATTTGCTATCAAATGTACTTTACCAGGCCTCAATAGCTCTAATGACAAGAGTTATGCCCAGTTTGCTTAATCATTGCATATTTGAGTGAAAATAGCCGATCTTGACCTAATTTGACCTCTGGAGGTCAAACCATTGACCTGAGCACTAAAACATGCGAAGTAATTTCTTACTGAATTCACGCGAGCTTTCTATTGCACTTTGCAGATTTGCGCTAACGCCCATATTTTCGGAGTTAGAGGGGGCCATCGATGGCCCCCGGTGGGGCGAAGGTGGCGCCGGACCCCCGGTGGGGCGCGGGTTAAAGGCCTTTAAAGGCATCACTGGATAGCGTAGGCACCCTCTGTTTAGAACAGGAGCCGCTGGACAGCAAAAGCCACCCCTTGCCCCCCACACACAGAGAAAAGGTGCCCTCTCTGGATAGCAAAGGCGCCTACCCCCTCCTGGGAGGAAGGCACCCCCTCCCGAAAACCTTGCACACCCTCTCAAAAGTGGAATCCGCTGTCCCTGGATGTATACATCCAGGGACAGCAACTATACCGTTCCTTGTGCAACGGTAAACCGTTTATGTGTGCAACAGTACACCGTTCCTTGTGCTGCTGAGTGCGCCACTGGACTCGTTCCGCTCTGGTGGCCAGCTTTCCAAACAAGGGCAAAGCCCTCCAATCATTGCCCGAGTCTTGCCTCAAGCTCCGCCCCGGTTTTACCCCTTCGACGGCGAAGTTTATGCCCCACGCAGGACTGCATTTGGCACATGCTTCTCTCAATTCGGGGTCTCAAATTGTCTCAAATCCATGTTGAAGGTATGGGAGGCAGTATCAATTCAGTCTCAAATGTTTCAAACTCGTGCACTAACAATGGGCCAATTGCGACCATTTGATGCTGCATTTGAGAAAGTTGAAACGCCGGCAGTCTTAAATGAGCTTTCCTCTACCGCCACCAGGGCGGCGGCTGTGCAGGCGTGCACCCAGCATGCGTCGGCAGCGTGCCGGGCGACAGCGGTGGTGACGAGACGGAGGGAGGGGGTGGAAAGGAAAGTATTGACAAGCCTGCCCGCGCAATTGCAACCGTGCGTTGCTTCTAGCTGAAGCCGCTGTCAAGTGCTAGCATCAAAGCCTCGGGTGAGCTGCGCTGAACCATTGGTAGCAATCAATTTCGGTACATTAATGTTACTTGCCCATCGACAGGCAGTGGCGGATCAAGAAAATCATCGGGTGGGGGAGGGCTAGTGGGCCCGAGCCTCACCCGCCAGTACCTCGAGCAGCCCCTCGCCTATGTATTAAGTATAGGAGCTCGGACATTTCGGGAGGGGCTTGAGCCCCCTCCCCCAAGCCCCTATGGATTCACCATGACTGTCGACTGGAATATTGGCAACATCTTCCCGTATGGAATCATGGGCTTACAATTAATTTTTCTAACGTATTCAATTGGTTCCATCCGTACTGAGCAAGGTTACCAGCGGCAACTAGTTTCGTAGTGTTGAGTAAGGTGATGGGGTGAAGGGTACCATAAGTCCTCCCCCTCCCCGAGGAAGAGGGGTGAAGCAAACGCAACGTGGATTAATAATTAATGAAAAACAGCTTTTTGGCTTCAAATAGCTATGGTCTCAACATTCTTCAAGCCTATCTTAGTACCCATTGCCTCGCTTTTGAGTGTTTTACCGTGTTAATACCGCATTAAACACTGAAATTTGCAACATTGTTCCGGGAAATAAAGATGCGGATACCTTTGATATTTTGCGAGAACGTAGCCAATGTTGTTTATTTAGTTTGGGGAAAAGTGCAAAGGTTCTAAAGATGATAGTGTTTTGGCGAGAAGGGCCACAGTATGGCTGCTATGGATACTGTACTGCTGCTGCTAACGTTACTCGTAAATAAGGTTGTCTGATCCGTATCTCCTCCAGAATACCAGGGGTTAAACCAAACGCTACAGATTGGATTTTATCATGGAGAACCGTTGACCAGCTTTATCTGGTAATTTTTGAGCATTTTGAAGCATATTTTCATCCCCATAGCAATGCTTCATGATTGTGCCGTATTAAACCTAAATTAAATACGCCAACCTGCAACATCGCTGCTGGGCTAATACCCACGTGTAGAGCTTATACCTTTTTTCGTGAATGTAGCCAATGATCTGGACTTAGTTTTGGTATCACTTCATTGTTCTAGATCTGATAGGTTTTGGTTGGCATGGCCACAATGTTAACTACTTTTACAATGATAAATAAGGTTCTCGCAGCTTATCCTCCTGCCACAGGCCAGGGGTAAAATACAACGCCACAAAGACACCGTTTATCTAAAACAAGCTTTTAGCCTCATTTCATATACATTTCAGTTTTCTTGGAGCATATCTTGATGCCTGTAATGCTGTTTGACGGTTTTTTACCGTGCTAAAACCGTATTTATTAAACACCACAACTTGCAGCATCGTCCCTGCGTAATAAAGGCGTTTAGAGCGCGGAAATGTTGAGCGAAGGTGGTAAGAGACATGTACTTAGCTTGAATAAAGCTACAACGTTCTAGATCTGATTGGTTTTTAACGAGAATGGCCATGATATTGACTTTTTCTGCTAATGGTAAAGAAGGTTGGGGGCTGCTTATTACATTCCCCTACAGGACAGGGGTCAAATAAAACATTGGCGGACGCAGGGAGGGGCATTCCAGCCATGCCCCCAAAGCGCTGGAAGGGGGCCAAACTATCTTTTTCCCCAAACACCGAATAATTTTTTTAAAAGGTGTTTACCCCAGGTCTGTCAGGCAAACAAATCTTCGCTACCCCATCCCCGCCCAGGCGGAGCAATCTTGTACTTGGAGAGGTAGCTTATACTAGGTCTGTCGAGCACCCAAATTGCACGTCCCCCTCCCCCAGGAGGAGAGGCAGACATGGATTTGGTCCCCCAAAACTCGGTTCTGCGTCCGCCCCTGAAATAAAACGAGACAGAGACACTTGTGGTATGTATTTACAGCGAAGCTTAACTTCATTTCATTTCAATTTGAGGTTTCTCGAAGCATATATTAATGCTTGTAAGGCTGTTTGACTGTTTTTACCGTATTAAAGTTGTATTGAACCCTGCACGTTGCAACATGGTTCCTGGGCTCACAAAATCACGCAGAGGGTTGGAATTCTGAGCCAACATAGACAAAACAATGTGCTTAGGCTGGATGCAATTACATTGGTAAGATAGGAATATGATACACTTTTGGTGGGCATGACAGCAAGTCGCAGTACATTTCCCATTGCTAAATACGGTTGAGGACAGCATATCTTCCTGCAGAGTTCAGGGGTTAATGGAAACGCTATCAGAAGACATTGATTATTGAAAGCGAAAAATCGGTTTCATTTCATGCACATTTGAGCTTTCTTGAAGCATATATAAATGCCCGTAATTTTGTTGTACTGTTTCTACCGTGTTGAACACATATTAAACGCTGCAAATTGCAACGTGATTTGTGCAAAAACAGAATCCCGCAGGGGTATTTGAATTTGCGTGAACGTAGCCAAGGTACATAAATTAGTTTGAATAAAATTACAATGACCTAGAGCTATCCCTGCTTCATAAACATCACATTTAAAACTTTTATAAACAAGCCAACGTGGAATATTGTTCCTGGGATAATAAAGATGTGGAGAGCTTTCAAATATGGCGTGAACGTAGCCAAGGCTTTTCTTTTACTGTGAGGTAGAGCACACTAGCTTGGAACAGATGGGTTTTGGGGCTCATAACCACAAGTTGTGCTCCGTTTGGTAATGTTAAATAAGATGGGGGTGCCGTTTAGTTCCTCCAGAGGCTAGTGACTAAACAGGACACTACAGGGGACGATTGTATGAGGAAAAGCTGGATCTCACCTTCATCTGGCTACCGTTTGAATATGTTTGAAGCTTACTTTAATACCCCTAGCCCTGCCTCATTATTTTGTAGTAGGTACCTACCAAATATGCATTAACACGCGCATTGACGGGGGCGGGTAACCGCCCCCTCGTGTTTTTCGGAGATAGCAGAAAAACGGTGGCGCGTAGCGCCGCCGTACTTGGCATACCTTCTCTCTCATAATTTTTACAACTTATGTGAACGTTTTAAGGTTAGGTCATCTCAGGTCAGGTCACCAGTACAGGTCAAGTGACCTGACCTCAAAAAAAGTTTAAGATAGCATAAGTCGGAACAGGGTGAATTTATCCGATTGAAACTCATGTCACAAAATGGGCCCACCGAGTTCTCTAAAATATATTCCGGTATTTTTTATATCAATGACCTAAGGTCAGGTACCAGCCATGACCTCTCCGTTGGAAATAGATGGGAAAATGGTTTGGCTGAATAACACAGTAACGGATGGTGTTAGAGCGTTTGTTTTAGCTGCATTAGACTTGCCTTGTCTTTGCGGTTCTAAAGATATGCATTTTATATAATTTGACCTTGAACTAACCTCACGTCAGGTCAAATCCTTGATTGGACCTAGTATTGTCAAATTATATATCATTCGATTCGGCTTGCTGCGAGGATTGATACAGTTCAAGTTGTTTTGCTCTATCTTTACTTGTTCAGATGTAATGGCCGAAAAGCTTCATTTGCATGCTATCCCTATGACGGCATGTTTTGACCCTCGTGACCTTAAATGTGACGTGACAAAAACAATGGTACAAATATTTTCGATGGAGAAGTAGGTGGGCTCACCCAACGCTGTTACTGTTTTTCGCTACCTACCGTGGCTCTCGAGATCTTCGAGGGGGATGGTACCCCCCCGTCAAAGCGAAGGTGGCTTAGACCCCCGTCAATGTGCGTGTTAAGCATGTCAGCTAGCAACATCACTGCTGGGTTGATAAATATGCGCAGGGCTGTGAAATAATGAGTAGACAAAGTCAAAGCTTTGAACTTGGCTGCAGTCAATATAAATTTGTCTAAAATTGATTGGTTTCTCGCGAGCATGGCCATGAGCTTAACTCAGTTTTGTAGCGTTGAGTAATGTGGTCTTATCCGGGGCGTAGCCAGGATTTTGGTCAGGGGCGGCCCCCCGAAAAGGGTCTCTGCGACAGCACCAAAAGGGCCTTGCTGGGTAAAAAGGGCCCTGCTTGTTACAGAACAGAGTGCTGAAGAGGGCTTAAGAGGTCCCTGTCTGGTGCGAAATTTGAAATTTGGCCACAGAGCATAGTGCAGGCGAGCCGCACTTCGCGCGGCCCGTGACCTCGGGGGGGGCGGCTGTCCCTGTCGCCCCTCTCCCTTGGCTACGCTCCTGGTCTATCTAATTTGAATTGTTACTGGCAGGTGCGCAACATCACATGCATATGCCGAGGATTTGAATAAATGTCGAGCTCACAAGTGTGAGGTTATACACTGGGATGTACCAAGGGACGGAGGATTCCGGGGGCAGGTTGTGCAGCTCACATCAAGAAAATATTGGGGGTGTGCAACAGTATCTTTTTGCACACCCGGCTTTTATTTAGTCCGGGAGGCCCCCGCCCCGGATTTTGCCGGTGCCCCCGACCGGTTAAGGGGAAATCAGACCTAAACACCACCTACTTGAAGAAGGTAAAATCCTCCCGTGTAAAATAAAGTACACTTTAAAATATGAATGACAGTCTATTCCTGACATAAAAACCAACCCATAGAGAGCAACCACCCCCTGGCGAGAAAAGGTGTCCCATCTGGATAACATATATAAGCGCCCTTTGACAGTAAAGGCGCCCTCTGGACAGCAGAGGCGCCCCTGGACAGAAAAAGGCGTCCCACTTAGAAGAGTAACGGCGCACCTGGTTAGGATAGGCGCCCTGGTTGGCACAGGCGCCCCTGGATAAAAGGTGCCCCTCCCCCCACAGAGCAAAGGCGACTCCTCTGGATAGCATAGGCGCCACCTGGACGTCAGAGGCATGGACAGCAAAAGGCAACCCTCCCCCCACAGAGCAAAATCACCCCTGGAAAGCATAGGTGCCGGTTGGATGGAAAGGTGCCCCCCAGGGAAGGTACCCCCTTGGAAGCAAAACACCCCCCCAAGAAAAGGAGCCTCCTCTGGAAAGCAAAGGCGCCACCTCTGGATAAAATGGGTGCCATTGGATAGCAAAGGCGCCCACTGAACAGTTGAGGTGCGTCCTGGACTGCGAGAGGAGCCACCAAGAAGAGTAATTGCTCTTAACCCTCGCCCCAACGGGGTCCCATTGATACCCCTAAGGTTTTTCCGGGATAGCAGAAAAACGACGAAGCGCAGCACCGCAGTTGAGGGCTCTACCTCTCACTGCATCATTTTCCCATCATCCCTGAAATTTTTACCCCGGGTCACCCAAGGTCAGGTCACCAGACGAGGTCAACCAAGGTCACCTCCACTTCACCTTTAGAGCTCTGTAAGAGCTACATTTCAAAGTCGATCGATTTGGAAACTTCCTACACTTCATAACCCCTCCAGGGTCTACAAGGTGTATATCCGGGATTTTTCGATTTCGTGCCTGAGGTCAGGTCACGAGGCGACCTCTTCCATTGGAAAAGCATAGGGAAAAGTTGTTTCATGATATAAAAGCCACAAAAATGATTGCAAATACTCAGACTGCTTAGAACAACGTTTTTGGACACCCTTTCACGGATCCCAGGGGTAATATTTGCCCTTTGACTTTTCCAAGGTCATCCAAGGTCACCAGAGGTCAAAACAGTATTTTGGCAATAACTTTTGACCTAATTAAGCTAGAGCGGTCAAACAAACACCATCGTGTTTGTCTTGTCACTAGCTTTCACTTGATATACAGCAAGGTCACTTTTTGACCTTTCGTGACCTCAGGTCATATTAGGTCACGAGGTGACCTCTGGAGGTCAAACCACTGGCGGGAGGTCTTTACGTTCCACATAGCGGAAAAAGTACTGGCAATTTGCTATCAAATGTACTTTACCAGGCCTCAATAGCTCTAATGACAAGAGTTATGCCCAGTTTGCTTAATCATTGCATATTTGAGTGAAAATAGCCGATCTTGACCTAATTTGACCTCTGGAGGTCAAACCATTGACCTGAGTACTAAAACATGCGAAGTAATTTCTTACTGAATTCACGCGAGCTTTCTATTGCACTTTGCAGATTTGCGCTAACGCCCATATTTTCGGAGTTAGAGGGGGCCATCGATGGCCCCCGGTGGGGCGAAAGGTGGCGCCGGACCCCCGGTGGGGCGCGGGTTAAAGGCCTTTAAAGGCATCACTGGATAGCGTAGGCACCCTCTGTTTAGAACAGGAGCCGCTGGACAGCAAAAGCCACCCCTTGCCCCCCACACACAGAGAAAAGGTGCCCTCTCTGGATAGCAAAGGCGCCTACCCCCTCCTGGGAGGAAGGCACCCCCTCCCGAAACCTTGCACACCCTCTCAAAAAGTGGAATCCGCTGTCCCTGGATGTATACATCCAGGGACAGCAACATTATACCGTTCCTTGTGCAACGGTAAACCGTTTATGTGTGCAACAGTACACCGTTCCTTGTGCTGCTGAGTGCGCCACTGGACTCGTTCCGCTCTGGTGGCCAGCTTTCCAAACAAGGGCAAAGCCCTCCAATCATTGCCCGAGTCTTGCCTCAAGCTCCGCCCCGGTTTTACCCCTTCGACGGCGAAGTTTATGCCCCACGCACGAGACTACCAGTGGATCAATTGTTCTTCTTATGGGTGAGATAAAGCTGCCCTGTACTCAGTCCGTTGTTAAACTGTTCCGATTTTCATTCTAAAAGTTAAACGGCTTTAATCACGCTGTCTTCACCACGGGGAGGGTGGTCGTTTATCCCACTCTGCTGTAATACCCAGATGGACCACTGGCCTGCCCATCGGTCCCAGCAGTGAATGACTGGTGCTTTGGGTGAAGTTCATTTTGTCCAGTGTCTAGCGAAGGAAAATTGACTTTTGGCGAAGACGAAGACAGTTTCTGTACAGAACCAGAACTCAGAACACGTATCAAACGGTGGAATGCTATCGAAATACGCATAATACGTAAATTATCTAAGGATGGATGTATTCAGCTTTGTCTTGCGGAATGGGGAGGCCACTGCCTTCTACCGTGTCAAGAGGCGGCTGACCTAGTCTTTATATTTGCATCAGCACGATTCGCACGTTCCTTGCTAGCTCTCAATGTCAAAATGTTCGTAAAATAGTTTCGTGCTGTTCATTGCATGTTACTCACATATTTCCGCGTTTGAGCTGCAAACCATAGACGTAAGACACACTGCAATAACAATTCCGTGTATCGTCATTCGGGTGGAATACGCAAAATTATCATTGTAGTAAAGTGGCATCACCAAACGTCTCTTGATGCAGTGCACAACACGGGGCAGAAGTGTGCTGGAGTCAACTGAATTATACCGAGGGACTTCACATGCTCATTTGTGAGCTAAAACATTTTTATTTTCATCATCTTTTTTCTTTCATTTTACATAATGATAGGGAACAGAAGTAAGGGAACAGAACAGCAAAGATGACATGAGCAGAGGAAAGCAATAAGGAGCAACCAGTGGCGCAGCCGAGGGGGGCACAGGGGCACGTGCCCCCCATCGGTGCCGGGGTGCCCTTTTGATTGCCAGGTTGTGTGCCCTTTTTTGGCCGTGCCGCTCGAAATTTAGTGCCCTACGTCGTTGGCCTAGATGGAACTAGACTACATTTAGCGATTTGAACTATTGTTTGACAATTAAGTGCCTTTTTGGTCAGTTAGGGCATTCTGTCGCCTTTCCAAGCACCCAGGAAGAGTATAGGCACGTAATCCGTTTCCAAATAATGCCTCATCGTCGCCAATAATCCTATGGGCAGAGCTAAACTGGTGCCCCTTGAGCTCATCTGGTGCCCCTGAGCGCTGGTCTTGAACCCTGGAACTGATCATGTGCCTTCTGAGCTGATCTGATGCCCTCGTAGTCAATCTGGTGCCCCCCTGGGAAAATAATTGTGCCTTCTGAATCTATATAATGCTCTCTGAGTTAGTCTGATGCCTCCGAGCTTGCCTGGTGCCCTATTAGCTGTTTTAGTGCCCCTTGAGCTGATCCGGGCCCCCTGAACTTATCTAATGCCTCCCGTAGTTTATCTACTGTCCAGGGCCGCAGCCAGGGGTCACAGGGGCACGTGCCCCCATCGGTGCCGGGTGCCCTTTTGATTGCCAGGTGGTGTACCCCCTTTGGGCCGTGCCGCTCGAAATTTAGTGCCCTACGCCGTTGAACCTAGATGGAACTAGGCCACATTTAGCGATTTCAACTATTGTTTAACAATTAAGTGCCTTTTTGGTCAGCTAAAGCATTCTGTCGCCTTTCCAAGCACCCGGGAAGAGTATAGGCACGTAATCCGTTTCCAGATAATGCCTCATCGTCGCCAATAATCGTACGGGTGGAGCTCATCTGGTGCCCCCTGGAGATGATCATGTGCCTTCTGAGCTGATCTGATGCCCTCGTAGTCAATCTGGTGCCCCCCTCCCCTGAATAAATAATTGTGCCTTCTGAACCTGTAATGCTCTCTAAGTTAGTCTGATGCCTCCGAGCTTGCCTGCTGCCCGATTAGCTGTTTTATTGCCCCTTGAGCTGATCCGGGCCCCCTGAACTTATTTAATGCCTCCCGGAGTTGATCTACTGTCCAGGGTGCAGCCAGGAAGGCACAGGGCACGTGCCCCCATCACTGCCAGGGTGCCCTTTTGATTGCCAGGTGGTGTACCCAATTTGGGCCGTGCCGCTCGAAATTTAGAGCCCTAGCCGTTGAACCTAGATTTAACTGGACTGCATGTGGCGATTGAAACTATTTTTGGCCAACTTTATACCTTTCTCGGTCAGCTAGGGCATTTTGTCGCCTTTCCAAGCACCCGGGAAGAGTATGAGCACCTAGTATGTGTCTACCTATTGCATCATCGTCGCCAATAATCGTACGGGTGAAGCCAATCTGGTGCTCCTTGAGCTCATCTCGTGGCCCCTTGAGCTGATTACTTGCCCTCTAAGCTGATCTGGTGCCCCTGAGTCAATCGAGTGCCCCACTGAGCAAATAATTGTGCCTCCAGGACCTATATAATGCTCTCTGAGTTAGTCTAATGCTTCCGAGCTTGTTTGGTGCCCTGATACCTGATTTAGTGCTCCTTGAGCTGATTCAGGCCCCCGAGCTGATATCATGCCTCCCCAAGTTTATTCTGTATCCTAAGTCAATATGGTGCCTCTTCAGCTGATTAGGTGCCCCCTCAACTGATTATTGATGTCTCCTTAGATGGTCTGGTCCCCCTGAGCTGGTTTGGTGGGTCCTGAGTCCACCTTGTGTCCCCTGAGCTGTTATGTTGCTCCTAGGCTGATTTAGGCTCCTGCCATAGTCTGGGGGCTGGGAGCTGATCTGGACCCCGAGCGGATCGATCTGGTGCCACCTGAGCCGCACTAATACCCCTTAGTCGATCTGGTGCCTCCTGAGCCCATATGATGCCCCCTGGAGAAATCTGGTGCCCTTTCAGCTGATCTGGGCCTCCTTACGTGATTTCATGAGCAGATCTAAAGCCCTGAGCTGAGCTGGGCCCACAGAGGCTGATGAGGGCCTTTGAGGTGGTATGGGCTTATGGGCTGATTAAGTGCCTCCTGACTTGAGTCTGGTATTCCCAAGCTGGTCGGGGACCGCACTGTCTGATTGTTTGTCGCCGGAGCTGATCTGGTGCCCTATGGGCATCTGTTGTCCCCTGAGCAGCTCTGGGGCTTTTGAACTGATTGGGCCCGGAGCTGGTGAGGGGATCCCTGAGGCTAATTTAGTGCCCCTGACTTGAACATGCCCCCTGTGCTGATCGATCTGGTACACCCCTGAGCAGATATACTGCCTCCTGAACTTAACTAAAGCCCCTGAGTCGATCTGGAGCCTGCTGAGTCATCAGTGTGTCTCCTGGGCCCATCTTATTCCCTCTCAAGGCTAGTCTGGTGCCCCATGGATAATATTATGCCCTTTAAGCTGACCCGGGCCTCCTAGGTTCAATTACGTGATTTCTGAGCAGCTCCTAGGCCTTGAGCTGAGCTGGGCCCACAGGGGATTGGTGAGGGTCCCTGAGATGGTATGGGGCTCCTGGGCTGTTAAGTGCCTCCTGACTTGATGCTAGTATTCCCGAACTGATCTGGGCCCCGAGCTGGTCCCGGGGACCACTGATTTGATTGATTGTCCCCTAAGCTGATCTGGTCCCCTATAAGGGCCGATCTAGTATCCCCTGAGCAGCTCTGGGGCTTTTGAACTGCTTGGGCCCCGAGCTGGTGAGGGATTCCTGAGCTAGGATTCGTGCCCCTGACTTGATCTTGCCCCGTGACCTGACTTGAGGCCCCTGAAGACTGATCCAGGGCCCCAAGAGCTGATCTGGGAGCCCAAGAAACCGGATCTAGGTTTTTGAGGGGTACCCTGAGCTGGTCCGTGCGCTGAGCTTGTGAGAGCCCCTTAAGTTGGCTTGAGGCCCCCTGAAGTGATCTGGCGCCTGCAAACTGTTCTGGGGCTTCTTGAACTGGTTTAAGGCCCCATGAGTCTATCTCTGGCCCATTGAGCTAGTCTGATGACCTCATCTCTGGGACCAATGAGCTAGTCTAGTCCCTGGGTGAAGCATGAGCTGCTCTGTGGCCCTGATCTACATCAGGGACCCCTGAGATGATCTTTGAATAGATAGATAATAAGAACACAAGGCCAACTCCCATCATCTTGGGGTAGAGGTCACTGAGCTGATCTATTCCCTGGAGGCACATCTGGGGGATGGGGAAGTTGCTCTGAGGCCTCAGTCCACACTTGGGGGCCCCAGAGCTGGTCTTGAACGTAAGATTGGGAATAAGAAAACCCCAATGCGCAACTCCCTTGTAAAACGGAGCTAACAGGGAATGAGGAATCTCTAAAACGGCTTGTGATACCTAGGCACCCCTCCTGATTATATAAATTGCTTATTATACTGGTGGATTCTGGGAAGGGATGATAAAAAGGCATGTGCCCTGAGCTCAGGCACAGTCCCCTAAACCAGGATTTCTACTAATTAATTTACATGAAGAAATATGATTTTCCACAATTTTCAGCCCTGTCACACCATCCCCATCCAAACCACCGGCCTATTCACCTTTTATTTACTCTTAACTGGGACCGAGCCTTGCGAATATGGAACTTAATAAACGCGTTCAAAATGTATCTCCCAAATTTTCCGGCAGCAAAAATGTGTTCTTCCAAAGACACTATACTACTCCTCGTCCCGGCGATTGTGGGGAGGCAAGGAACTTAATCACGCTTCAGCTAGGGCTCACTCGTCACGACAAAACCAGTAGGGCATAACAGAAAATTTTCGACTCCAATATGCAGCTTAAGCCTGCACATTGTAACAGATATCACATGCTCCGCTGATTTCTCTGATGTTAAGTACTTGCATGAGTTGGCTGCCCTTAAATCTATCCAAAAAGTAGTGTTTGGCTACTTCCATGACTTGTTTAAAGGTGATATTTCGTTCCTTTTTCGGTTTTTAATCGAGTTTTCCTTCTCAAATCAATGATTTCTTTGCATTTTATTGAACCAAAGATGCCCAAAAAATTATATAAACAAAGATATAGTAAGTTTTTGGAGTTACGTTCAAAAGTCACTTTTTCCCCGGGGTGCCCCTCAAGGTTGGTGTGCCCCCATACCGAAGCTCCTGGCTGCGCCCCTGGGAGCAACAAAAGGAAGACATAGGTATACAGCATCGAACAAAGGGAAGCAGGCGAGCACGTACATGCAGAAAACGGGAACAGAACAGAAACGAACTGAGGAGAAAACATAATGCCAAAACACACTCTTGCAAGCAGTGAAAGCTGAGCGCAAACAATACGAACAGGAACAAAATACAAATCAACGTAGTTAAATTATTAATAGATAAGTACAGTAGATAAGTAGCGGACCCACATATGTTGTTGGATTTGTTTAGTCTAACAGAAACCATTACTAAGCGAAAATAAGGAGAAACATTAGAAGCCAATACAAATACAAAACAAAAACAAAATAAAACGAAAACAAGGAGAAAACATTTTCAGCAAGTAAGCAGGACCGAAGAAGTGTTCGGTGAGATCAAGGAATAAGACACTAATCGAATCAGACCAACGAACAGAACAAAAAAGCTGCAAAACAGAAGAGAACAAAAAGAAACGCGCGGAAGACAAAACTGAAGCCCGCAAAACAACTGATTGCATTTGAAATGATTGTTTTGGGAAAACGCACCAACATGAATTTGTTGACGCCTCATAGATGCTGTATCTTGATCCGACAATAAGATGGCTCTTTCTCAGTGGAATACCTTATCATTTTAGCATCTTTATATCATGCTGAGTTTGGCACTCCATGACAGATGTTTTCCCCAGAAAGACATATCCCGCACAGGCACGGGTAGCGCAGCGGCACGTGCGTCTGAGTGCCCACTTCTTCACTGAGTGCTACACATCAGGCAGATGGCCACGAAGTAGGCCTCGTTGCAGCAGTGGGCGCAGGTAGGTGTCGGTCGGTGTCCCATCCAGTCAAGGCGCTGCTCCAAGCCTGTCCAGCGCCCGGTTAGGAGCTGGCACACCGTGACCGCAGTGTCAGAGTTCTCGCAAACAATGG
Source organism: Lepas anatifera (assembly GCA_034440635.1). Lineage (NCBI taxonomy): Eukaryota > Metazoa > Arthropoda > Thecostraca > Lepadidae > Lepas > Lepas anatifera. The sequence goes on from JAOTON010000142.1 coordinate 345,507, forward strand.
ATGACAGCGCGTGGTCCCGCATGTTACCCTCGTGCGGGACTTCGCGTGGTCCCTTAATTAGACCAATGTTGTTTCGCCGACCTAGAAACTGTTCTCACAGGTGTTTGGGGTCGACTCTGTCGTCATCTTGTGGTAGGACCCAAGCCTTTCTGGCAGTGTGTCCAACAGTACGGGCGTTGCACTTGGACGGTGTTTGGGGCAGGCCAGAGGCCTCTGTCGCCATTGTGTCCACCTCTCATTTCCCGGCAGGCCGCAGTGAGCCGGGACCCACTGCGAGCAGACTTCCGGTGGGTGATTCGCGTGGTGACATCTCCTATAGCGCTCCCAGAGGTGCCGTCTGTGCCGCGGCGCCCCAAGCCGAGCAGAGAGAAGGCAGCATGGGGAGTCTGTGCAAATGATGACCGGGGCCGTGGCTGGTTCTTCCTCTAGACGTCTGAAGTCAACTGGAGTACTGCTCGCAGGGCACAAGCTCCTCTCAAGTGCTGGAGCACAGTGCAGCAGCTGGTGCACACACCTCTCGGATCTACCGGACGGCACGATGATGCTGGATGCCTCGCCTCAGAAGCGTCGTGCCTCGCGGTGGCGAGATCCTTACCTGAATATATCCAGGTAGCCCGGGTCGGTAGGTTAGTCAAGTGTTGTTCAACGATTGTGCGTCAGAACTTGAGTCGGGAGCTGAGCGGTGGCCACTAGGTCCTTCATCCAGATCGAAGCGAACGGACTCCCGAGTCAGCCACGGCGGGGCAGGGTGCCCAACCGCTCCTCCACCGCCGTATCAGTCGGGCCAGCCATGTTCAGAAACCCTCTAGGCCTCACCAACGCCACTCCGAGGGTACAGAACAGAGGTGTCGGGGCTGTCGTCTCCACCGTGACTCAGGGCGGGGTCTTCTGCGGGCCGCTAATTTCGCCCAACAAATCATGCGGGCGACCAGGACGCCACGGCTTGAGTGGGCTGTAGGTAAGCCCGCTTCCGCCATGAGAGAGGAAACCACAGGGTTCGACTCCTGGGCGACCTAATGACAACTCTTGGCTGCGGCACGGAGCTCCATATCAATCAGCTGTTGTTGCTGTAGTCCCTCAGGCCAGCCTACGGCCGGCCCCGTAGCCGAAGGCTCGATGACGTAGCTAGTTGCGGGCCAAGGCCGCCACGGTCCCGCCGTCCCGGAGCTGCAACGGGTCCGGATCGATGGTGCCTATGAGGGAGCTGACCACCGTCCCGCCAGGCACGGGC